>CM031610.1:79423199-79428199 GCA_018398815.1 Conus ventricosus | reverse complement strand
TGATGCACGAAATGATAATTATGACTGACAACAACCAGTGATCATGATTGATTAGAAACAGATAACCATGAGTCATGAGAAGTAAACAGACTCGTTAAGCAGTACGTGTGACTCGTGAAAACAGATAACCATAACTCAAGGACGTAAATGATTATCACTTATGAAGGCAGAGAATTATCACTCATGAAAACAGACATCACCATGAAAATACTTAATCGTGACTCATGAAAACTATTTTTGTCAACGAGAAAACCAACCCATCAGGCGGGTGAAACATCACTTGTTTGATGAGGGCTGATAACAACAATAGAAATTAAAATGAAAGCAAGTGGGATGCATTATCATAGCTTTGAAATGCCACCACAGTTGGTCAGGCTCGAAAACAAAAAGAAAATGAGGGTTTGTTTTCTTACTGTTCAACTGATCTTATTTTCTGTCACGACTTATGTGTTCAGCCAGTGAATGCAAGCGTAAAAAAGGTTTATTTTGGAGAGTTATGTACTGACGTCAGCCTCGCGTGATGTGCTTCAGTATTTTTCTCCATGTCCTTGTCGACCCTGGGTTCAACTTTACCAAACTAAACCACCCATCTACCCTTTACCCATCTAAACAACCCATCTACCATTTACCATATAACAAACCCACCTACCCTTTACCCATCTAAAAAACCCATCTACCCTTTACCCATCTAACAACCCCACCTACCCTTTACCCATCTAAAAAACCAAGCTACACTTTACCCATCTAACAAACCCATCTACACTTTACCCGTCTAACAAACCCATCTACCCTTTATCCATCTAACAAACACATCTACCCTTTACCCATCTAAACAACCCATCTACCTTTATCCATCTAAACAAACCCATCTATCTTTATCGATCTAAACAAACCCATCTACCCTTTACCCATCTAACAAACCCATCTACCCTTTTTCCATATTAACAAACCAATCTATCCTTTACCCATCTAACCAAACCCATGTACCCTTTATCCATCTGAACAAACCCATCTACCCTTTACCCATCTAAACAACTCTACTACCCTTTACCCATCTAAACAACTCTACTACCCTTTACCCATCTAAACAACACATCTACCCTTTAAACCATCTAACCAAACCCATCTACCCTTTACCCATCTAAACAACTCAACTACCCTTTACCCAACTAGACAAACCCATGTACCCTTTACCCAACTAGACAAACCCATCTACCTTCACCCATCTAACAAACCCATCTACCCTTTACCCATCTAAAACAACTCATATACACTTTACCCATCTAACAAACCCATCTACACTTTACTTATCTAAACAACTCATCTACCCTTTACCCATCTAAACAAACCATCCACCCTTTACCCATCTAAACCGCCCATCTACCCTTCACCCATCTAACAAACCCATCTACCCTTTACCTATCTAAACAACTCATCTACCTTTACCCATCTGAACAACCCATCTACTCTCTTTGCAGCCAGCCAGCAAACCACCCAAACATTCAAAGCAGCCAGCCAACCACCCAAACAATCAAAGCAGCCAGTCAGCCACCCAAACATTCAAAGCAGCCAGCCAACCACCCAAACAATCAAAGCAGCCGGCCACCTAAACAATCAAAGCAGCCGACCAACCACCCAAACAAAGCAGCCAGCCAGCCACCCAAACAGTCAAAGCAGCCAGCCAAAGAACCCAACAAACCGATCCAATCAGCCATATATATATAATATATATATATATATATATATATATATATTATTACCAGTTTAAAATAGGATTTTAAAATGAAGAGGTTAAAACCTACAAGCTTGTTTCAAGCTAAAAGCGCTCTCCTCAGGGTATACAATACAATTTGGGCACGCCACCGGTGTTATATATTGTGGTGTGTGGGCGTGTGAGTTCTGTGCGTGTGGCACGTGGCCTGCCGGTTTTTCTTTTTTGGGGCGCGTTCAGGGGGGACGTGCCACGGAATGGTGCATTGACAAAGATTTCCATTTATGCCTGCAATTGTTTATCATTTCTACTTTAGAGTTCAGGGATGCTAGGTGGGGTTTACATAATATCAGCCACTTTTCTGTAGTACATAAGTTGCATTTTTTAGAAATGTTGTTGTATGGTGTTGCTCTTTTTATAATTTTCCATGATATGTTGTAATCTATTTTCTTATTTTTCAGCTTCCAAATATATTTACTTAATTCTACCTTTACCACCTGAACAACCCATCTACTAACGCGCCCCAAAAAAGAAAAACCGGCAGGCCACGTGCCACACGCACAGAACTCACACGCCCACACACCACAATATATAACACCGGTGGCGTGCCCAAATTGTATTGTATATTTAATATGGAGAGAATTAACTTTGGGCAGTCAACCAAAAATATACCTTTTTCAAGTCCACAACTCTACATGAAAAAACTCATAGAGCAGACTGAAACTTTTGTGCGCAACATGAGGTGGAAAGCGTTTTTCTTTTTGAACCCAGATGCCAAAAAGGAAGATAAAAAAACTTATGGGTTTAAGTCATGGAAATCGCCACCTATAATAGATGAAATGAAACCTTTTGAAGAAAGCATGAAAAAACTAATAGCTAATATTGATTTCAGAAAACCACATAACAATTTCCAAACAACATTGAATAATAACATAAAACAACATTGAATAATAACATAAAACAAATTCAGAATGACAAAAAAGTATTCATAAAGGCGGACAAGACAAACAATTTCTATAAAATGGAAACTAATGAGTATTCTCAACTCCTCAACAAAAATATTCAGAAAAATTATAAAAAAGCTGATAAGATCACATATGACAACATCTGCAAAAAAGAAAAAGAAACTTGTGCACCAGATGGATTTAGGTGATAGGATAGAAGCAACAGCAATGAAAGAAGCCTTTATAACCCTTAAAGACCACAAACCTAACTTTCTCAACAACCCTACTTGTAGATTGATAAACCCATCAAAATCTGAATTAGGCAAAATTAGTAAAAAGATCCTGGAAAAAGCAATAGAGGACATAAAAACAAACACTGAATACAATCTCTGGAAAAATAGTTATGAAGTTATCCAATGGTTTAAAGAATTGAACAAACAGACAAATACAGTGTTCATTACTTTTGACATAGTGGACTTCTACCCTTCCATTGATGAAGAATTACTTACTAAAGCTCTAAGATTCGCCAACAAATATACAAATATAACAGATTCTGAGATGGAAATCATTCTCCACACTAAGAAAACCCTTCTCCATAGCAACAGTGAAACTTGGATTAAAAAAAACAGCAGAAATTCCACATTCGATGTCACGATGGGATCTTATGATGGAGCTGAAACGTGTGAATTAGTTGGACTTTTCATGTTGTCTCATATACAAAAAATACTTGGTAAACAGGTTGGCTTATACAGAGATGACGGTCTTGCCACGTTAAACAATAAACCAAAAATCATTGAAAACAAGAAAAAAGAACTTTGTAAAATTTTTCAAAGCCATAACCTAAAAATCACAGTAGAAGCCAACAAAAAAACAGTAAATTATTTAGACATAACATTAGACCTTAAGGATCATACATACAAACCATATAAAAAACCTAATGACACACCCGTCTACGTAGACATCAATAGTAACCACCCACCCTCCATCTTAAAAACCATACCTAATGGTATAAACAAAAGATTATCTAAACTGTCATGCAATGAGAAAGAATTTAACAGTGCAGCAGCTGAATATCAAGAGGCGCTGAAAAAAAGTGGCTACAACTATAAATTACAATACAACCCAGATAACAACATGAACAGTAACAGGAAAAAACAGGAAAAGAAAAATTATATGGTATAACCCTCCATATGATGGAAGAACGAAAACTAACGTAGGAAAAGAATTCCTCAGAATCCTTAAAATATCATTTCCAAAAGAACATGTACTATCTAAAATATTCAACAAAAAATACCGTCAAGCTATCATACTCGTGTATGCCCAACCTTAAAAATATAATTGATTCTTCCAATAAAACCAAAAACAACACAACCAAAGAGGGTGAGGAAAGGATATCTTGTAATTGCACAAAAAAAAGACCAGTGCCCTTTGAATAATAAATGTCTCTACAACAATATTGTGTACCAAGCTACGGTAACAACAGACAGTGATAAAGAAACATATATAGGAATCACGGCTAACCACTTTAAAACCAGATATGCAAACCATAAACAGTCTTTCAAAAATGAAAAATATAAAAACCAAACAGAATTAAGTAAATATATTTGGAAGCTGAAAATAAAAAATAGATTACAACATATCATGGAAAATTATAAAAAGAGCAACACCATACAACAACATTTCTAAAAAATGCAACTTATGTACTACAGAAAAGTGGCTGATATTATGTAAACCCCACCTAGCATCCCTGAACTCTAAAGTAGAAATGATAAACAATTGCAGGCATAAATGGAAATCTTTGTCAATGCACCATTCCGTGGCACGTCCCCCCTGAACGCGCCCCAAAAAAGAAAAACCGGCAGGCCACGTGCCACACGCACAGAACTCGCACGCCCACACACCACAATATATAACACCGGTGGCGTGCCCAAAATTGTATTGAAAACCCTGAGGAGAGCGCTTTTAGCTTGAAACAAGCTTGTAGGTTTTAACCTCTTCATTTTAAAATCCTATTTTAAACTGGTATGTCGCTCCCTACATGGTTGAGCACTTTTTACGTCCTGAGTGGCTTTTTAACTCTGATTTTATATATATATAATATATATAATATATATATATATATATATATATTATATATATATATATATATATATAGTTAAAACAAGTAAAAAGAGGAATCTTAAAACTATCTACAAATTTGTTTCGAGCGCGTTGCGCTGTCATCAGGATGACAGCGCAACGCGCTCGAAACAAATGTGTAGATAGTTTTAAGATTCCTCTTTTTACTTGTTTTAACTAATGTTGCTCCCCAAGGGGTTGAGCACTTAAAAAATTGTTTTAGGCAC
>CM031610.1:79416532-79419699 GCA_018398815.1 Conus ventricosus | reverse complement strand
CAAAACCCCTCCCCCTGGAGTTGGTAGGGCGGGGCTGAATACCGGTGTGTTCCCCACACCATGGCCATCTTCAACCACCTCACGGGGTGAAAGACGAAGGGTGAGGGCGAAGGGTAAAGGTGAAGGGCTGAAAACACGAATAAGGTTCGTGTAAGTAACCTGCTTCTCAATTCAACATATGAATTCTTTCTCTCTTCTTTAAGTTTTCCCCTGTAGCTTTCCCCAACTATCTATCGCTCACCTGGTAATGATGGTCAGCAAAGAGGACCACCGTCCTGACAGGTTCGAGTCTCTAGGCCATCTGCTGGGTTAAAACTGACTCTTTCCCCCCTTCTCCTAGTGAGTGCATACTCAGTGTTCAAAACACATGACCAGCACCTTACCTTACCACCTTGTTAAACTATCACTCAGTGGTCACTTTCACCCAATGACCACATTCGTTTCTTGAATGAGTCATACTCACAATTATTTTGGGGACGCCCGCTACACTAGTCAAGCCATATGAATATTCTTCCTTTAATTGTGGCACGGGGAAATGATTCATATCACTAACTTCATGTGATGGAGCGTCACATGCCTTGATGTGAGGCTACGTCACATGACAAATACATATACAGTATATAAAGAAAATGAAGAAAAGTGAATACAAAAGTAAAAAGGGAAAAGAAAAGCAAATCACTAACAAGAAAAGTAAAGTAAAATAGAAAGAGTTAACAGAAAAACGAAAAGAGAAAGACAAAAAAGAATAGGATAGAAAGACGATAAGAGAAAAGGGTAAATGAACAAGAAAAAAAAGGGGAAGAACTACAGAAAAAAGGGATGAAAAGAAAGACAGAAAGACATTTGAATCAGTACTAGATTGATCCAGCCAAGAAAAAATAAAACAAATCAAAAAGCAAAATCTACAATGGAGGTGGAGGGTGGGATGAAAAGGAGAGAGAGAGAGAGAGAGAGGAGAGAGAGGAGAGAGAGAGAGAGAGAGAGAGAGAGACAGACAGACAAACACACACACACACACACACACGAGAGAGAGAGAGAGAGAGAGAGAGAGAGAGGAGAGAGAGAAGAGAGAGAGAGGAGAGAGAGAGAGAGAGAGAGAGAGAGAGAGAGACGCGCGCCCGCACACACACTCCAATTCTCCATCTTATACCTGCAAGAAATGTATACTATAGCGCATTTTAAATGGACAAATTAACGCTGTTTATGAGAGGGAGAACAACAGACCACCTAGAAAACGAACCTTAGGTGCAGTTCGTGTCATTCATCCTTTGGAAGAAACAGCATTCGTTACAAATATATTGGTTACAGTTTGACAAGACCCGAAATAATTATTTGGTCTTCTTAACAATGCCATATAGATCAAGCTTTTCTAAAGCAACATTTTGGGATGTATTAAATTAAAAGCTTCTATCAAGTCAATCAAAACTGCATCCACTACTTTCCTGTTGTTAACATCTCAGCCACAAAATGTATGAGTTGACACAAAGCCGTTTCACATCTGTGTAGTTTCCTAAGTCCTGATTATATGCGTAAGTTCATGACTATCAGTAAAATGACAGACGATGGCAGATAAGACGTTCTAGTGAGTTGTAAATCAAGGAAACAGCAAAACTGGTTTGTTATTTTTTGCATTACATACGTCTCCTTTTCAGTGCCAAAAAAGTGTTTAAAATACATGGAACAGATGTTTCAATATTTTGTGACCGATTCCATCAAAGCCATGCGGGGTTTTCTTCTTCGTCGTCGCCTTTTAATTGTGCAATGGATAGAAAATTACTTCGTGAACAGAAAAAAGGGGATTGAGAATGTTATATGCTTTAATGTAAAACAAAACAAAAAAAATATCGATAGATATGAAAATACTTCATGAATAGAAACAAATAGGATTGAGAGAAAGTTATAGATTATTTCCATATAATAACAAAAAAATCTTAAGTGCCAATCAGTAGTTCTTTAATCTCCTGTGTAGAATTTGTTTCCAAAATCAACATAAAGATCGTTTAATACATCTACCGGAATTAAACATCCCTCAATTTTCCCTTGATTTACATGGTTTGGGGAGCTGAACAGACTTCTCCATAGATGGTCTGTTTCTTTTGTTTTAATCAAACTAGCTTGCGAAAAGAATCACATACAGATATTCTAATCATGTCTTAAATAACCATTATTTCGTTTCTTTCTGTTGTTGAAGTTGTTTTTATCCAGACCAACACTTTTGGCACACAACCCTTTGAGCTGGAGCAGCCTGTTAGACACTTCACAACCCTTTGAGCTGGAGCAGCCTGTTAGACACTTCTTCGGTGCGGCGCCCCTGTGACTTTCTATGGAGGTAGAGGAGAAGGAGGAGACTTTTTAAATAAATTCTTTCGTCCAACGCATTATGGCTGTCTGGGTAAGCCGGGCAGGCGGGATATTTGATCTGACGCGTCTTGATTCAAAAGAAGGAACGGGGTTAGAATGAAAGACAGAATGAACGAGTAAAGGAAGAATGCAAGACAAATGAAAGACAGTCGGATATGAAAAGAGAGAGAGAGAGAGAGAGAGAGGAGAGAGAGAGAGAGAGAGAGAGAGAGAGAGAGAGAGAGAGAGAGAGAAAGAGAGAGAGGGAGGGAGGGAGAGAGAGGAGAGAGAGAGAGAGAGAGAGAGAGAGAGAGAGAGAGAGAGAGAGAGAGAGAGAACAACAACAAATGAAGAAAGAACACAGACAAGAATAAAACAAAATAGAAAAAAGAAACAAGTAAAATGAAAGACCGATAGAAAGACAGAAAATAGAAAACAAGTTAGGAAAAGACAGAAAGAAAGTAAATTCAGGGGTCACATTTTCCCTCATAAAACGTATCCGGTCGCTGTCTCGGACACAAAGAAATTCTCATATCCCCAATGCCTAAATGGCAGAGTTCTGAGATCGCAGTCAATCATTGCGAGTTTGAACCCACTTAGCGCATACTTAAATGAATAAATAGGAATATGATAACAACAACAACAACAGCCATAGTAATGATAATGATAATGATACTGATACTGAAAAGTCTGCTACATTGCCCATCATGGTATTTTATAGTTCTGGGGGCATCAATGTTGTGTCACATAATTCGTCCCCCCCCCTCCCTCCTTCGACAGTCCCATCCTCATCCCCCTCCTCCTCCTCCTCTCCTCCCTGTGCTTTG
>CM031610.1:79404032-79411532 GCA_018398815.1 Conus ventricosus | reverse complement strand
GCGTGGAAGGAAGAGAGTCACAGACTGAGACTATCTCGGTTGATAAACATTCTGGATTGTATTTTGTCGGCAGTTCCTTCTAGTGGGTGTCTAATCGTGATTTGAAGATGTTGACTGTAGGGGCTGTTACTACAGAGTCAGGAAGACCATTCCAAACATCAATCACTCGAAGAGAGATGTACCCGGTATGCCCCAATCTCTGAGTGACATGCTTTGTTTTTCATCAGACGTTGAATCACGAACCCGACATTTCCTGGCAGGTTTCTGGATGACAATGCTTCGTGTTTCTCCCTCATCAGTCAGACGAGTAACCACGTGCCCAGTGTGTCCCTTTGTGTAACCACGTGCCCAGTGTGTCCCTTTGTGTAACCACGTGCCCAGTGTGTCCCTTTGTGTAACATCAGCTTCGTCTTTCATTAGAGAAACGTTCAATGACGTGCCCGATATGCCCCGATCTCGGCGTAACGTCGGTTTCGTTTTTCATCAGTCAGACGTTCGATTACCTCTCCCATCTGATATGTGTCAAATCTTTGTGTAGTGTTGACTACACTTTCATCAGACAGACGTTCAGTTATGTACCCTGTCCAGGGTACCCCAGTCTTTGTTACACTGGCTTCGTTTTCCATCAGACGTTCAATTAGGAACCCCATATGTCGCAATCTTTATGTAGCATTGGCTATGCCCGTCATCAGACGTTCAATTATATCCTACATACCCCAGTCTCTGTGTAGCATTGGCTTCGATTGTCATCAGACGTTCAATTATATCCTACATGCCCCAGTCTCTGTGTAACATTGGCTTCGATTGTCATCAGACTTTCAATTATAATTATCCTACATGCCCCAGTCTCTGTGTAACATTGGCTTTGATTGTCATCAGACGTTCAATTATATCCTACATGCCCCAGTCTCTGTGTAATATTGGCTTCGATTGTCATCAGACGTTCAATTATATCCTACATGCCCCAGTCTCTGTGTAACATTGGCTTCGATTGTCACCAGACGTTCCATTCCGTACCTAATAACAATATCCCAGTCTCGTGGTGACAAAGCTTCATTTTTCATCATATGGACTTTTATTATCCACTAATCCTCGAGTGCTGTATTCTGGCTTGTAATCATGACACTATCGGCAAAACGATGGCTGACCCTGGAAAAATTAAAAATTCTGTTCAAGAACGAGAGAGAGAGAGAGAGAGAGAGAGAGAGAGAGAGAGAGAGAGAGAGAGAGAGAGAGAGGGGGGGGGGTCGGGGGGGGGGGGGGGGGTCGTGGAAGGGAGGGGTGGGGGGGGGGGGGTAGTAGGACTGGGGGAAAGACAAAAACTTTTTCAAAGAAGATATGCTTTTTCACATCCAATACACGCCCAGAAAAGGGTTTATAATGTGAAACAAACTAGTACATAAACACACAGATGAAAATCCAAACAAAAAGAGAGACAGAGAGAAACAGGAAGAGTAAATACATGCACTGAAAGGTACAGTTATAACGTAAAAGTAAAAACATACTATGCAAATTTTCAAAACTAAAGTGACATGTAGGATACGAAACAAAAAATAATAAATAAAATATAAAAAAAAGAATGGAGGGAAAAAATAATACACTACATGGTACTAGCCCGAAAGGGGAGAAATGCAAATGGTCAGTAACTTCGGAATCAAGTTACGTTGTTCACATCGCAGCCGACAGCGAAGGACATACAAGGACTCATAAGAAAGCCCACTTCATT
The DNA here is from genome assembly GCA_018398815.1 of Conus ventricosus. NCBI lineage: Eukaryota > Metazoa > Mollusca > Gastropoda > Neogastropoda > Conidae > Conus > Conus ventricosus. The sequence continues at coordinate 79,409,806 of CM031610.1, read as the reverse complement.
GAATTGGGACACAGAGCTACCAAGTCTACCGAAGCATGAAGAATGGAAGATTAGCGAGCACCCCCCCTCCCCTCCCCCCCCCCAACACACACACAGGGAGGGAGGGAGGAGGGAGGAAGAAAGAAAGGGGGGTTCAATGGGTGAAAATCTTTATAGGGATGTAAACGTTTGAATATGAAGATAAGAATTTTTAGAGAACAAAATGTGTTAAAAAAAAATCAGACTGATGTGATGCGGAGAGTGGGGAGGTGGGAGAATGAGATGAAGGGGTGGGAGAGGAAGGAGAAGGGGCGGGAGGAATGTGAGGCGGTTGGGTACACAGCGCTTCAGACTGTTTTGAGGAACCAGGGGTCAAATGACCTGTTGCTATGGAAACTGATAGATCAATTTCAAAACTGATGGGCGGAGTTTCTTTTTTTCTTTTTCTTTTTTTAACTGAATCAACTTACAAGCGGAGAGGTGTGAAGGGGGGTGCGGGCGGGAAGGTGCAGAGATAATAAATGACTGACTGAATGAATGAACGAACGAATAAATGAATGAACGAACGAATGGATGAATGACTGAATGAATGAACGAATGAATGAACGAATGAATGAATGAATGAGAGTAGGGCGGTGTGGGAGAGAGAATTTCTTACAGACAGACAGACAGACAGACAGACAGGCTTCCCACCCAGCCCTGACTCACCCCTTCCTCAGAATTGATCATGGCCTCAGCGTCGGGTGTCAGTCTCTCACGGATCTCCCAGGATCTGGAGAACGCCAATCTGGCCGTGCGATGCTCGTACCTCCGGCACTGACCGGAGAGTGGATCCGAATCTGGGTCAGGGTCTGGATCCCCGGCGTTCTGGAGAAAACAGTCCGCGTACAGCATTGAGAATCGGGATTGGTACAACTGCAGTTGAAAACCGGATTCAGAATTCAGCCAACTTGGCAAGATGGCGTTTAACCCGCCCGAAGAGTTAAATATTGTCCCCGGTTTTCCTTTTCTATTTGAATTTGGAAGACTGAATTCTGCAATCCCGTTCTCCCCCTCAGTTTGCGGGAAGTCGAATGAAATAGTAGTAGATATTACGGATTACAAGGTTCATGCGATCATCAAAACACATGGATTAGTATCCAGAGAAAGTTCATGATGTCTGGTGTAAGTGTATAGACAAGAGAAAGTGTCCGGTCGGCTTGAAGTTTGTCCACGTTTCAGATAGTGTTAATATTTAACAACAGATCGCAGTTCCTTGAAATTCTTTACAGAAGCTGTACAGGTTGTGGCCAAGGCCGATAAAGAGACAGTGAAGGGCCGAATCTTGGGATCGTCGAGTCATTCGGATGGTGATTCTTCCACTCCGTGTTCTGCTGTTTTGTGAGAATCTCAACACGTAATGGTCGTTTGTCTCCACGGTGCGTTATCCCACGTGACCTCCTTATTGACAAAAGTCTCCTTTTTGCATCTCTCGCCAAGAACTGACTAACGACGTTGATTTCATGACAAGACTGGAGCAACAGGCGGACTAGAGGCGGAATAACAATGTCGATATCTGGTCAACAAGATGGTAAACGAAGAAAACAAATCACAATGTTGACCTCAGGCCAAGAACAAACCGAATCCTGGGTCAAAATCAAAAACAACAAAGAGCATCTCTGAACATAATGAGAGCAACAAGGCGTGTCATACTCGGACGGAAGGCGTGTCATACTCGACGGAAGGCGTGTCATACTCGGACGGAAGGCGTGTCATACTCGGACGCAAGAAAACCGCTTCTTCAATAAACACATTTAAGTTCCACCAGCAGCTGAGACGCGTTTGCGTAGTGTTGTTATTTGCTGTTCGTTTGTTGGTATGGCTGAAACACACAACTGTATGGTGTTGCTGTTCTTTTTCTTCTCCAGTCTTTCTCTCTTGTTCCTCCTCCTGTCCTTTTTCTTCTCCACGCCCCCAGCACTGATTCTCTCCTTTCTGCTTCAGTCTTTATGTCAAGACTCCAGTTTTCGCCTTTTGAAAAACCCGTGTGAGATCATGAGACTTGTCGCCCCACGCTGCGAAACCCATGAATATACAAAACGCGGCGCCGTATCACGATAGATATGCATCATGAAGGATTCTATCTAAAGCTGAATTTCGACTTGGGGGACATGAATTTGTGAGTTTGTCACGAATCACAACACCGACCGTCTGTTCTCAGGCCATGTCACACGAAGTTGTTTCCGTGTGAACATGTGCTCAAAAAGGCGTAAACAATTATCAGCATATCGTTGCTGTTTCGCTGAAATCAGTTACGAAGAATACCAGCGGATATTCATACTAATCAAGGGAACGTTACTAATTTTGGTGCGGGTGGAGGGTTTGGGGGTGGGTGGGGAGGGGGAGGTGTATGACTGAACATGATTAGAAAGAGTTCCTTTTCCACCTGTGGCTCTGACATACAACGTTAACTTGTTTGTATTGAAGAATGGAATTTGAACGGAGCACTCTTGGGCCGTGTGTGTGTGTGTGTGTGTGTGTGTGTGTGTGTGTGTGCGTGCGTGCGTGCGTGCGTGCGTGTGTGTGTGTGTGTGTGTCCAAAACTGAAGTCAAGGTTCAGGTTGACGGGTCCGTGAACGTCCTGTGAGGATCAAGGTCCCGATGACCTTCCATGGGAAAGGAGCTGCATTCACGACACGATTGTTGAAACTTTCACGCTGCCTTCGTCCCCGCTCCCCACCCGCCTCCACCCCCACCCCTCTCTCATTCTCTCTCTGCCCCCCCCCCCCCCTTCTGTGTGCCGGTCTGTCTGTCTTTCTGTCTGTCTGTTTGTCAGTCTGTCTGGTTGTCTGTCTCCCCCCCCCCCTCCACACCACACACACGTACCTCTATCTATCCATCTATCTATGTATTTCTCTCCCAGTGTCTCTCTCTCTCTTTACACACACACACACACACATACACACACACACACCACACACACAACACACACACACACACACATATATATATATATATATATATATATATATATATTTATATATATATTATATATATATATATAGTTGTTTGTGTGCGCGCGCGCGCGTGTGTATGCGTGCGTGCGTGCGTGCGTGCGTGCGTGCGTGTGTGTGTGTGTGTGTGTGTGTGTGATCCCTCCAGCTATGATTCGCCGAATTCTGAAAACATGCGATTGGAAGGAACTGCCATCAGAATTCAGATCACTGATTCATATCACACAATAACATGCCAAAGGCGTTGCATTGCATTAACGCCTACCTGACTGACGCATCAAGCAAACTGAAAGTGGGTCCTTTGCCTGCTGCTGAATGACTGTTCCTCTGGGATTTCTATATTCGCCCTTCAGACCACAAGGACTTCCACATTCGCCATCCTGACCACTGGGACTTCTGTATTCGTCATTCAGACCACAGGGACTTCAACATTCGCCCTCCAGACCAATGAGACTTGTATATTTGCCCTCCAGACCAAAGTGACTTCTATATTTGCCCTTCAAACCAAAGGGACTTCGATATTCGCCCTTCAGACCACAGGGACTTCTGTATTCGCCCTTCGCACCACAGGGACTTCAATATTCGCTCTTAAGACCAAAGGGACTTCTATATTCGCCCTTCAGACCAAAAGAACTTCAATATTCGCTCCTCAGACCAAAGGGCTTAAATATTCGCCCTTCAAACCAAGGGGACTTATGTATTCGCCCTTCAAACCACAGGGACGTCTATATTTGGTCTTCGGACCAAAGAGATTTCTATATTCGCCCTCCAGACCACGCGGACCTCTTATTATTCACCCTCAGACAAAAGGAACTTCTATATTCACCCTTCAAAACCAAGGGACTTCTATATTCACCCTTCAGACTAATGGCAATTCTATATTCGCCTTTAAGACCACATGGACTCCTGTATTTGCCCTTCAGACCACATGGACTTCTATATTCGCCCTTTAGACAATGGGACTTCTATACTGACCCCTCAGACCAAAGGAACTTCTATATTCGCCCTTCAGACCATAGGGACTTCTATACTCGCCCTTCAGACCACGGGGATTTCTATATTCGCCCTCAGACCATAGGGACTTCTATATTCGCCCTTTATACCACAGGGACTTCTATATTAGCCCTTTATACCACATGGACTTCAATATTCGCCCTTCAGACCAAAGGGACTTCAATATGCGCCCTTCACACCATGGGGACCTCTATATTCGCCCTTCAGACCACATGGACTTCTATATTCGCCCTTCAAACCAGGAGGAGTTCTATATTAGCCTTTGGAGACCACAGGGACTTCTATATTCACCCTTCAGACCACAGGGACTTCTATATTCACCCTTCAGACCAAAGAGACTTCTACATTCGTTCTTCAGACCACAGGGACTTCTATATTCGCCCTGCAGACCAACGGGACTTCTATATTCGCTCTTCAGACCACAGGGACTTCTATATTCGCCCTTCAGACCAATGGGACTTCTATATTCGCCCTTCAGACCAATGGGACTTCTATATTCGCCCTTCAGACCAATGGGACTTTTATATTCGCTCTTCAGACCAATGGGACTTCTATATTCGCCCTTCAGACCAATGGGACTTCTATATTCGCCCTTCAGACCAATGGGACTTTTATATTCGCCCTTCAGACCAATGGGACTTCTATATTCGCCCTTCAGACCACAGGGACTTCAATATTCGCTCTTCAGACCAATGGGACTTCTATATTCGCCCTTCAGACCAATGAGACTTTTATATTCGCCCTTCAGACCAATGGGACTTCTATATTCGCCCTTCAGACCAATGGGACTTATTCGCCCTTTACACCAAGTGACCTTGAAAAAAACGGTCTCAAACGGGATAGAAATTCCGAAGTAGTTTCATAGTTGTCCTGGGGACAAGAAGTTAAGAAAATTAAATCCCCCACCTTCCCGATTTGTACTTGCCTCCTCCCCCTCACGCCAAGTAAAGAAACGGTTAAAAGACAATAATGATAATACTTTTTAGTTGTGAAGTGACCTGTCAGTAGACATAATTCAATAACGGTATGGCCTGCACACGTGTCATCGAGGCCCAACAGAGAAAAACATTATGTAAAACAACTTTCTCGTTAACCTTGGTATAAAGAAAGAAAAAGAACAGTTTCTTACTGTGTTTGAGTATATGATTATTATCATTATTATGAATACTTATATAGCGCTATTCTCGGCAAGAGACCAAGCTCTAAGCGCTTTACAATCCACACTCGTTTACACAACGGGCTGCCAACCTGGGTAGTGCCGACTGAAGAGCTGCCAGCTGGCGCTTCATTCAGTCGTTTCCCGTGTCATCAAGTCAATATCATTCAATATTGTTCACTCAATTTCCTTACTTTCTTCATTCTTTCCATTTCTCACGCAGGGTGCATGCTAGGTGCAACGTGTCATCCATGCCAACGGCCAAACTGGCCTTCTCTTACGAAAGTTGGTGATGGTATTTTACGTGTGTGCAAGATGTTATATGTGTGCGTTCACACAGGAACCTCGGTTTATCGTCTCATTCGGACTAAGAAAAGAAAATATATAAGCAAAGATACAAGAAAAGTCATGTTTCAACCATTCACACAATCCTGGACTGAATGAAATTTGTGAAAACTCTCTCTCTCTCTCTCTCTCTCTCTCTCTCTCTCTCTCTCTCTCTCTCTCTCTCTTCTCAAATATAAAAAAAAAGCAAAAAAAGCACACCAGCGCTTACCTATTATCCTCGTAAATAATTTTGTCTTGTCGTGTCTTGTCTTCTCTCTCTCTCTCCAACACTCATACATTCCAAA
>CM031610.1:79394032-79399032 GCA_018398815.1 Conus ventricosus | reverse complement strand
ACTGTCTTCTGTCTGTCTCCCTTCTCTCTCTATCTCTGTTTCTCTCCCTCCCTCTCCCTCTGTTTTGTCCCCACCCCTTTCCTGTTTGTGGAAAAACCTGGCAAGCGAGTTAAGTGTTCATTTGGTTTAAAATGCTTCTCTCTCTCTCTCTCTCTCTCTCTCTCTCTCTCTCTCTCTTTTTTTTTTTTTTTGAATGAGCAGAGCAAACGGAGAGAGGAGGCGGATATATCTTTTATCCACAACAGTGGATATAATAAGATATACGATGTAAAGTAAGAAATACTTCATTTTCTCAGCAACAGAGAGAGAGAAAGACAAAAAGGGGAGGGACACACACACACACACTACACACACACACACACACACACACACACACACACACACACACGCACACACACACACACAGATTATTATCAGGTGCAGATTGATGACATCAGACGTATACACAGAGATTTGCAGCCACTCTAAAGTTTAAAAAAAGACTGCACAGAGTTTAACAGTTGTACTCCTGTCATATTACCGTGGTACTTCTAAATTAAGCAGCTCATTACCTTAAAAACAAAATGAGAGATGAGGAAAAAGAATCAAATAAAATAATAACAAATGGAGGGGCACCCCTCTCCCTCTCCCCCCACTTCCATCATTTCAAATCCATCCCCTTCCCCACTAAATATTCTCTCCCTCCTTCCCCCACCTCCTTTCTCATCCTGGGAAGAGAGAGAGAGAGGAGAGAGAGAGAGAGAGAGAGAGAGAGAGAGAGAGAGAGAGAGAGAGAGAGAGAGAGGAGGGAAGGAGGGAGAGAGAAAGAGAGGGAGAGAGAGAGAGAAAGGGAGAGAGAGGGAGAAGGGGAGAAGAGAGAGAGGAGAGAGAGAGAGAGAGAGAGAGAGAGAGAGAGAGAGAGAGAGAGAGAGATTCACACAAATATACAAAGTGAAGCACTCATTCTAGTTACTCATTCACACACACACTGGCGTCTCATGAAAAAAAAAGTGGCTTGACAGTGTTTAGAGTTTAAGAAATGAATTCATTTCGGGATGAAAATTTTCTGTGCCCCAGCTTTAATCTTCATTATCCTAAAACGACGTCCTGATGGTAGACGTGCATAATATTTGGCTAAAACATGGCTGTCACCACTTGCAATTTGTCTTGCCTTTGGCACAACTCGTGTTTCATTCAGCTCTCAAATACCAACTTGTCTTACTCCCAACAACTTTGTTGCACACGTTCACCAAATCATTCAAACTCTCGTTTGATTCGCACACCCAGACTTCCATAACGGCATATAAATAAAACTGTGAGCAAGGATTCAATACAACCGCCATGTTTGTCGAATCTGTGAATGGATACCAACATTTCCCACGGTCTGCAGACAGCAGATGCTTGATTTTTAAATGAATTACATCAACCTTCTAGTCACACCCCATTCAGGTCACCATCCAAGTCCTCTTTTCCAAACCGATAGGGAAAATCGTGAAGTTTGTCAGTCTGTTCATGAACGTTCATTTGACAAGCGCTCGTTTTCCTTTGATTTGTTTCCCCGGAAAGAGTCCCTAGCTCATTTCATGCATCTTTCTGTTTTTTTTTTTCTGCCTGAAAATGCTGCTCCACTTTATCTTCAACATCTTTGTCCCTCATGTAATTCTTCCCTGATCTTTCTTTGAACTTGCTTTTTTGCCTTTTCTGTTATCTGACTCAAACGCTGCTTTCTCCTCGTTTAAAGCCTCTTTTACAGATTTTGTGATCAATGATTTGTGGTTGGGAAATGTTTTGATACTTTATTTTCTTGAGGAATTATCATATTTCAAGATAAGTAGATATGATCAGTCACGAAATGGGCGGCCTCGTGAACATAGTGAAATGGTTCAGTGAGCACAGCACAGCGAAATGGTTCAGTGAGCACAGCACAGTGAAATGGTTCAGTGAGCACAGCACAGTCAGAACATTCAAGCATCCTCTCAGCTCATGTACTCTTTCAGTCGTCCATATTTTCACATTCTTTTTTGCAGTATGTTCAGTGTGAATCCGGACTGTATAAAATTCAAAGAATTCCATTAAAAGTTGAGTCGTTCCAGTACTGGTTTGTGGTCTCCGTTCCTGCTTTTCCTATTTTCCGAGAACCATGTAACCGTTCCTTCCAACACAATTTGTCTGGCATTCCGCTATATTCGTTTAGATAAATGATCATCTTGAGAAGAGTACACATAAGCTTACATACATATATACATAATACAAACGCACGCACACACACACACACACACATATATATATACTGCTGAACAATTAAATGGTGGGAGAAAACAAGTGCAGGTTAACAATTCTTCAGTCATTATAGTAACGACTTGGCAAAGATTTTAATTTTTAAAAAAATATATTAAAGATGAAGAAAATGGGGGGGAATATATTATAAATATGACAAACCCTTCACTAGCTGCCTGAGGGAACCATCGTACTCCCCTTCGAAGACAGATCTATTCGTATTGCCTGCTCCTAGGCCTTTCGTCCGCTGGATCGGACTCATCAGGGAGACACGGCTGATTGTGTCTGTGCCCTTGGTGTCAAATAGAGACACACCAAAGTCCATAATTTTGTGGTGTTCTCATCACCAAGGGTTAAAAAAAGAATCCAACAGCACCCCAAAGCAGCCAGCGAAGGGTAGTAAATGGAACAAAAGGAAAGTGTGGAGAGGAAAAAAGTTGCAAAAAAACTAAAAGCATTATGCAAACAGTATAAAAATATAGGGGACAATCTTTGAGCCTATGCTTGGGGATCCATTCAAGGATGCAAGGGAGATCAAAAGATATGGAACAGTCTGAGTGGTCAGCTCTGCTGTTCAATAACCCAAGCATTGTGAGTGGCTAAGAATTGTATATATATATATATATATATATATATATATATATATATATATATGTGTGTGTGTGTGTGTGTGTGTGTGTGTGTGTGTGTGTGTGTGTACAGAATTACGGACTGTGGTGTGGCTCTATCTGACGCCAAGAGCACAGACACAATCAGCCGTGTCTCCCTGATGTGTCCGATCCAGCGGACGAAAGGCCTAGGAGCAGGCAATACATAGAGATCTGCCTTCGAGAGAGATCACGATGCATGCAGCCAGTGAAGGGTTTCCATATTTGTAATATATATATTTTTCCCATTTTCTTCATCGTCAACCTCCCCCCCCCCTTTTTTTTTTAAATTTCAAATCTTTGCCAAGTCATTACTATAATGATGGAAGAATTGTTAACCAGCACTTGTTTTCCCCCACTACTTAATTGTTCAGCATTATATTGTTTGGTCAATGCGTGGGTGATTGCATCTCTTAGGAGATCCAAGTAAAGGTTGTTATGCACAATTCTTAGCTGCTGACAATGCTTGGGTTATTGAACAGCAGAGCTGACCACTCAGCCTGCTCCTTATCTTTTGATCGCCCTTGCATCCTTGAAAGGATCCTCAAGCATAGACTCAAAGATTGTCCCCTACATTTTATACTGTTTGCATAATGTTTTTAGTTTTTCAGCAACTCTTTTCCTCTCCACACTTTCATTTTCTTTTATTTACTACCTTTCGCTGGCTGCTTTGGGGGTTGCTTTGGGATTCTTCTTTGAACCCTTGGTGGTGAGAACGCCACAGAATTACGGACTGTGGTTGTCTCTATCTGACGCCAAGAGCACAGACACAATCAGCCGTGTCTCCCTGATGAGTCCGATCCAGCGGACGAAAGGCCTCGGAGCAGGCAATGAATATAGAGCTGCCTTCGAGAGGGATTACGATGGTTCCCTCATGCAGCTAGTGAAGGGTTTTCATATTTATAATATATATTTTTCCATTTTCTTCATCGTCAACCCCCCCCCCCCCTTTTTTTTTTTAAATTTCAAATCTTTGCCAAGTCATTACTATAATGATGGAAGAATGGTTAACCTGCACTTGTTTTCCCCCACTACTTAATTGCTCAGAATTATATATATATATATATATATATATATATATATATATATATATATATATATATATATACATACATACATACACTTGTGTCTTAAGAGGTTATCTTTTCACATTTTCTACTTTTCACAAGAAAATGTAGCTAGTTTTGCTCTTTCATGATTTTCTTTTGCTTTTTAGGTGGCACCTTTGGTTGGTTTTTTGAAAACTCAACAAACATATACTACGGTATTGCACACCAGTCTTTTCTGGGATAGCATTCTTCTTAAAACCGAAAAGGCAGAGGAGTCAAATTACCACTTTCCGCGGTCACTGAGGAGAAACAATCAGGTTTTGAAATATCGGTATCTGACCAGGAGTTATATGTTAGTGAGTTTCCCTCCCTATTGGAGAGTGTCTCTCCCCCTTGGAGACTATAAGCTTGCTGAAGGCTTATTTTGAGAAGCATTTATTTTATTTTTCCACATTCACCCACTCAAGCACATACTGTTAGTTAGGCAGAATTATCTACCACTGCAGATATGAATGCTTATCTCCCCCTATTTCTTCAATCCAAGACATAAGAGCAAGCTTTGTTTATAATTCAATATTTCTTGCCGTCATTGCAACACCAAGCTGCTCTGTAAGTTGCTGGAATGGTGCTCGGTACTTATCCTTGGAATTTATTAGTTTGTGTTATATATATATATATATATATATATATTATATATATATATTTATATTAAGTCTTTCTTATGAACACCAGACAGACGGAGACAGAGAGAGAGAGTAAACAAGCAACGACAGCCTGAAAAAAAAAATAATCACAAGCAAGCACATAATTACTGTCAAGTGTTATCACGAGCGTGAAGCAAGCCCGCACAGTTGGCTTGATAGCAGTGACTTGTGCACTGTTGTCAGTGGACCTTTCCATCGCATGTGATAATCTCTGTGTCGTCATGAGACCACGGTCTGACCTTCTCCTGGAAACAGGTCAGTTCATCACCTGTGGCTGAACGAGATTACCTCGATAGGTCGGCCTTTATCAAACGTCAATATGATAGTGGCCATATAGACCTTAA
>CM031610.1:79374032-79381532 GCA_018398815.1 Conus ventricosus | reverse complement strand
GTCGGTCAAACAGCTTAGTCTGTCTGGGTGGACCGTACCGTCTCCGTGAAGCCTCTCCACTAAGCTTAATTGGCTGGACCCGACCCATGGGCCCGTCTATCTGGCGCCTAGAATGTTGAGTTGAAGCTTATGTCCGAACAAATTGGCTGGCGACTCCACGAGTTGGGTTGTTTCATTTTTGTCCGTGACAATTTCCCCCTTGGAAAAGACCATGCTCCGCATTGTCTCAAAACAACGGTACAAAAAGGACAATAACCGAATTTGCTGACACACAGCTACACGTGCAAAGTTTGAAAATACTTTACACCAACGGGTTTACAAATTATAAAATATATCATTAGTGGATACCACTCCAATGAGTTATAATTGACGTGCGCTCTTGCGTTATTTCGACTCATTTTATAACGACCTCTGTGCGCACCTATGCAATTCCCCTCCCTGCGGATTTGCCACATCTTCTCTTCACAATTATTATGAAAAGCACAATATAATATGATCACGATCCATGACACTTCACTGAGGAATCTCCATCCTCACTTATTGCAAATAATGCATCACTACACAGCGACTGTATGCTCCAAGCATAACTACATTCACATGAACAAGTCTCACAAAGAAAATATAAACAGTCTCACACAGAAAATATGGACCATAGCCAACTGGGAATAAACCCATATCCAATCAACATAACTGTAATCAACACATATTATCAACAAAGCACCCCGGATATGACTGACTTCCTCTGAGTTGCAGCTTGCTAGACTACGCGACTTAAATAGTCAGCTCCGACATTCTGTCGACCTGGAATGTACTGCACTCGATACCTGTAGGGCTGCAGTGCCATTGCCCAACGCAGAACTCTGCTGTTTTTCAACTGCGCCTCCTGCAGGAATTTGAGTGGTTGGTGATCTGTCTCTATCACGAACTCTTTCCCATACAAGTATTTGTGGAACTTCTGCACGGCCCACACGACAGCTAAACACTCCTTCTCCACCGTTGCGTACCCTTCTTCACACTTTGTCAACTTCCTGCTAGCATACCTCACGGGAACTCGACCCCTTCATGCTCCTGTAACAATACTGCACCTATCCCACCACCTGATGCATCTGTCCGCAACAAAAAGGGTTTGGACATATCTGGTAGCTTCAAGATGGGACGGGAACCTAGTCTTTCCAGCACCGTCTGCAGTGCTTGCTCTGCAGCGTCTGACCATTCGACCACTGCCGGTTTCCCTGCCTTGACCAAAATCACTGAGATGACTCGTGATTGCTGCGAAATTTGGAACAAACTCCTATAGAACCCAATAAAACCTAGCAGACTCCTGACTTCTGTTTTGGTCTTTGGTCTCTCTGAATTCATCATCTTCTCCACCTTTCCCCTTTCTGGCTGCTTTGTGTCGCCTCCGACAACAAAACCTAGGAACTCCAGGCTTGGAAAACCAACCTGGCACTTTGTTGGTCTGGCTGTGAGATTGGCTTGTCTCAACCTCTCTAAAACTGCTCCTAGCTGCCTCATATGCTCCTCCCATGTCTCGGATGCTATCAGAATGTCATCCATGAAATTCACAACGCCTTCCAATCCCGTCAATAACTTCCTCATCATCCGAGAGAAGACTGCAGGTGCGTTGACCATCCCAAAAGGGAGTACTCGCCACGGTATAGCCCCATAGGAGTGGGAATGCTGTGACTTCCTTTGAGTCCTCACTCAGGGCTATTTGCCAGTAACCCTTGCTCAGATCTATCCTGGTGAAATACTGGCTCTTGCTTGTGGCGATCTGAGCGAACAGGTCTTCCATGTTTGGCATGACCTCTGCATCGACCTTGGTGACACTGTTCAGACGTCTATAGTCGACACAGAATCGATGCTCACCTGACTTTTTCCTCACTAAGACGACGGGTGCACTATACGATGATTTGGACGGTTCAATCACCCCAAGGCCCAACATCTTTTCTACCTCCTCCTCGATCACTTGCTTGGTGGCATATGGGATCGGGTAGGCTTTCACCTCAACAATGATTGCTGCTGCGCCTATGTGCTGAGTCTCACGCTGATATATTTGCGGAGAAAATTCGCATGGAAAAGTTTAGTTTCCCATTCACATCAATTCGGTAATCCCGACCGACCTTTTCAGTGATGGTGAATGGTCCTTTCCATGCATCAGCAGCTTGTTGTGACCCGTGGGAAGCAGTATCAGGACTTGATCTCCCACCTTGAGGGATTGCTTCCTCACCTTCCTGTCATATTGCTTCTTCTGACCAACCCTAGCCTCCTGCAAACCTTCCCTTGCAACCTTACATGTCTCATACCTGTGCCCACCTTTGGAACAGGGCGAGATTGGGCCGATCAGATCAATAGCCACCCTCCTGAATGGTGTGTCAATTAAAGGGGGATGTTTAAGAGGCGCCTTCCTCTCACCCCTCTTGTGGCTGACCTTTGACACACGTCACATGACATGCAGAAACGCTTGATGTCTGCCATTGCTCCTGGCCAATGAAAGTCATCAAAGATTCGGTCAGCTGTTTTGCTGGTGCCGAGATGACCCGCCATGAGCGACTCGTGACCCACTGACATGACAGTGTCACGATAACCTGCTGGTACCTCTAACTGAGTGGTCACCTTACCTGTCTTCCCCTTGGTGAACACTCGTACAACAGCCCGCCTTTCACAAGAAATTCTGTCTCACCTCCTCTAACCTCCTGTTTCTCTCCACCTCTTGCCAACTCCCAAGACTTCACGAGCGAAGGGTCTTGTTCCTGCGCTGCCCTAAACCATCAGGCGACACATCTATGCCTGACTTCCTTGCTGGAACAACTAACGGTTTAACAACCTTTTCCTCCTTCTTGCTCCGTGTCTGAACTGCTGCCCCTGTAGCAGTCAACAACTCAGGATCCCCTGGATCCCTTGCCCCTGGAATATTTCCAATGATCAAATCATGAAGGGGTTTCTCCATCACCAACGCAGACAACTCGCCTGAGAAGTAAGGGGTACGTACTTCTATCTTAGCAACTGGAAACTCCCTCACAGTGCCATCGATTAGAGTACAGGTCTGGATTTGCCCTGTCAAATCCCCTTTCTCGACCAGCGTTGTTCGTACTACCCCCATGAACAACCAGTGTCTCGTAACACTTTCACCCTCTGCTGGCCAATCCACCCTTCTTCCACTGGTAACGAACCACTCAGCCTAGTGCCCTCCATCCCTGACACTGACTGCTGTCCAGTGCTAGCCATAGGCTGCACTCCACCCTCTTCAGGCTGAATCCCTTTTGGTTCCACTGCAGGTCGTTTCCCTTGAGACCCTTATCCACCTCTTGCAAGGCTGCTGCCTTCTGGAACCTCATGCGACAGTCCCTCGCCACATGTCCCTTCTTGTGACAAATGAAACACCTAATGTCCCTTTGCCCTTCCTTCTGCCCCACCACTGGGTTTGCAGACTTTGCAGAAAACTCCCCTAGTCTCCTTGCACTCTTCTCACCTGTGCCTAGCACCTGTTTCTCCTGCACCTTAGTGCCCAAACGTGCCTCTCTATACACCTCTGCGAACTTCAACAACTCCCCTGCTGTCTCTGGCTGTCTCTCTTTCAAATGTATGGTTAACTCAGGCCGCAACCTGACAAAATCTGTTCCTTCATAACTAGCTCTTTCAATTCAGCGAACCCCTTCTTCGTACCACTCAACTCTAACCATTTCTCAAAAAAGTGATCTAGACGTGCACCAAACTGAGTGTACGTCTCACCTGCTTGTAATTTAGCTGAACGAATTTCTTCCTGAACCCCTCCTCTGTGAGGTCAAATCCTTTCATCAACGATTCCTTCACAGCGCCGAAATCAGACTGTTGTTCTGCTGGTAACGCAGTGAAAATTGTAATGCCTTACCCGTCAGTAACGCCGACAAAATGACTGCCCACTCTTCTGGAGGCCAACCCTGACTGGTCGCAAACGTTCGAAACGACTGATGTATGCATCAATCGAATCGGTTCCTTCAGAGAATTTTGGCAACTTGGGTCGGGGAGCGTAACTGCGCACAGAGTCACTGGAAACTGAACTCCCATCCTCGGTGGTCTCCCTTTGTATTCTCACTTTCTCTAACTCTAATTGAACCTTTAATCTTTCTGTTTCCTGCGCTTCCTTTAGTCTTTCTGTTTCCTGCGTTTCCCTAGCTTTAATCCTTTCTGTTTCCTGCCTCATTCTTTCTGTTTCCTGCGTTTGCTTCATTCTTTCTGTTTCCTGCGTTGCGCTAGCTTTAGTCCTTTCCTGCTCTGCTAATGCTATTTCTACTGCAATGCGTCGTCTTTCCGCGCGTTCATCTCTTTCCATCTTTGTTGGTTTTCAACGAATGCACGCAACTCATCTCCTGAGTAACCTAGATCACGAGCGACGCTCACAAGTTGTTCAATAGGTGTGTTCTTTTCTTCCGCCATTATATCTCTTTCTTCTTTTTTTTTTTTTGAACAAGATTTTATAACTACGACAGCCAAACTGGTGGTTACCGACACGGGTGACGTAATAGCACAATCCTATGAATGATAATATTAGCTTGGGACAACGTAATTAGTTTTTATAAGACGCCCAGCGCCTGACCCAACTATGAGAGCGAATTATAGGCAATCTGTGCGAAATAAGTACTCTGGGCTGAAATGCCAAGCCTAGTATTAACTATCTTGGAAGCAATGCCAAGCCTAGTATTTAACATCTTGGGAACATACAGTAAGACAACCCCTTGTCTTAGATTACAATACTTGAATCCCACCCACTTCCTCTCTGAGAAGTTGAACAATTATAATAAATGGGCCAGAATATCCTGGCAGGCTCGCCAATAAATTGTCAACCTCGGGTGATGTCGATGGAGGAAGGACTAGCGCACAGCCCAAACACACTCACAGCTTGCTTACAATCTCATTCATATATCATGCATTCGTCACATCAAACCACTAGTAAAGTCTATAACTTTACTACACATGATCATAGAACGAAACATCAATGCATATGGAATCAAACAAAATAAAACATTCTCTCTTTCCTGAACTTCACAAAATCATTTATCTAAAACATCATTAACTAACCCGGGTATAAATAGATTTCTACTTTACCTGGCCAGGTGATCTTAACTATTCACGAATCACTGTCCTTTTCTTTTCTTTTTTTTTTTCACTGTCACTTTCACAACACGACACAACTGCTGGGACTGGTGTTGGTCTGCTTGCACCGGTCAAGCTGGACTGCTGGCACCGGTCAGGCTGGGCTGCTGGCGTTGGTCAGGTTGGACTGCCGATGAAAGTGGCGCTGGCCAAGTATGAGGTCGAACCCCCGGTTTAGATAGAACAGTGACTATCAACATCGATCTGTTCTCCTTTCTTCCTTCCTGCATTAACGCATTGCACTCTCTCTCTCTCTCCTAGTCTGCTCTATTAAATGGACATGGTTGCTTTTCCTTTCCTTTTCTTTCTTTCTTTTTCTCTTCATTAGTTAGCAACTCTCTCTTTCCACATCTCTCTTTAGTCCTCCCTTTGCAGACTATATCTGGTGCTAATGCTCAAACTTCACTCCTCTCATCTCTCTGCCTTTCTCCTGCAGAGACTACACCCCAGAACCTCTCTCTCTCTCTCTCTCTGTTCGTTCTCCCCCTCGTTCTCCTCGTTCCCTCACTCTCACATCCTTCTTATCCCGTTCCGATCTGTCCAAAACGGCGAGTACCATTGGTCAGTATTTTTAACCCCTGATACCCGAAGTTATCTCCCTCTAATTCCATTGGATATTCAAATCATGACAGTCACGCCTACACGCCTTACTCTCTGTGGTGGTCAATGGTCATTTAATTGAATTAGCTAGATTTCACCCCCACCACACACTACCTTCCCCCCTTTCCTACTTAACTGGCGCCATGTGGCTTAAGTCGTGGCACTGGTCAGTGTAAATTGGCTAGATGAGTCCGGCCCAGGCACTGAGATGCGTCCGGGCAGACATCGAGGCGTCGGTCAAACGGCTTAGTCTGTCTGGGTGGACCGTAACCGTCTCCGTGAAGCCTCTCCACTAAGCTTAATGGCTGGACCCGACCCATGGGCCCGTCTATCTGGGGCCTAGAATGTTTGAGTTGAAGCTTATGTCCGAACAAATTGGCTGGCGACTCCACGAGTTGGGTTGTTTCATTTGTCCGGACAGAAGGAAATCACACAAAAATGGGAGACACGTATGCAATCTAAAATTTTGGCATGTTGTTTGTCTTATTTGGCCGGTTTGTCTCACAGATAGCTTAAAACAACAAAATCTCAAAGCTTTCCTCGCCAGTTACGCTTGCTAGGGAAAAAAAACAGAAAGAGAATCAAGCACAAACACAGAAATCAGCTTAAGGATGCATAATTTTCACCATCAATGTCCCTTACTGTCACCTACCTTTTTTGAGTCGACCTCCCCCAAGTACCGAGTGGAGAATGGCTGTTGGATTAAACAGCCTTGAACTGTATGCAGTCTGGCCCTAGGCGACACCAGTCTGACGGACTTCATGTATGTGGGCATTCCCTGCATGTATGCACATCCGTTGCCCTTCCCTGATACGAGGCTCTGTCAGGGCGGCCGCTTATGATTCCTCAACACTAAGAATTCCTCCTTATGGATTCTCAAAAGAAAAATAAACCAAACAAAAAAAACCTTTTGTCTCTCTTGCACCTTGGGATCATCGGTGTAAGCTTTGGACTTAAAACTGGACTCTCTCAAAACAACAGTCGGGGTAGAAAAAGAGGTGGGAGAAGGAGACAGGTAGCTAGGTAGGAATATAACAAAAGCTGACAGACTATCCAAGTAATGTTTCAGGATTGGTAAATGGACCTGCCGCAGTGCCAAAAAGAGGATCTCAACAACTGAAAAAACTGGCATGTGACTTTGGTGTTCTGTGTCTCCAAAAAAAATAGGAGTACCACCCACAGACCATTACATTTGGATGACTTCACAAGTATTCAAGAGCATGATGGACGAGACTAGCTATGATAACAAGAAACAACTTGAAAACAAACTATCCAGGATAGAGTTAGCAAATGGCGTAAACAGCACACGTGAACTAATGGGTGTGAGACTGGACAGACTTGATGGTAATCAGAAAAGCCTTGTGCTCGTCAATGCATGCATACATCCAGATACCACGCATCAAAAACAGCTTGGGCCTTTTGACGGAAAATAGAAGATGAGTTTGGAGACTCTTTAATACTATGTAGATAGATAGAGAGAGAGAGAGAGAGAGAGAGAGAGGAGAGAGAGAGAGAGAGAGAGAGAGAGAGAGAGAAGGGGGGACGGGGAACGGGGGAAGGGGGAGGAGGCCATCATACAATACGTTTAAAGTAATTTAAAAAAAAAGGTTAAGAAACAACAGTGACATAAATGACACAAAGTGGTGACTGAAGCAAACACACACACACACACAACGCACGCACGCACGCACGCACAAACACACACACACACACACACACACACACACACACACACACACACACACACACATCACTAACACACTACGA
>CM031610.1:79356532-79364032 GCA_018398815.1 Conus ventricosus | reverse complement strand
TGCAGAACAAAAAAGAGTTTTATCCCCATGTCCATGCAACTTTTAAACAAATGATTCTATTTACATGTGACGAATGAAAACATTGAGAACTTGAACTGACGCGTGCGTGCGTGCGTGTATGTGTGTGTGTGTTTTCGTGCATAGTGTTGTGTTGAAGTGCATAACATAAAATGACATAAATAGAATGCTGTTTTATTGGATGTTTAATTGTGTTATGTGTTTTAAAAATCAAAAGACGTTGCCACATTGAATTTCACGTTTGTGATAATAAAGTCGTTTGAATTTGAACCTGTCGTGTGACGTGGCAGATTTGAAGCAACGAACTTTGGCGATTGAAACTTCGTGTGAAGAAGTGAAGAAAAAACAGGAAGACCTTGCTGCTACAGTCGACGATCTAGAAGATGTCGTAGAACTTAAGAAGAAGGTTGAAGCTAAGGTGGACACACTGGAAGAAATATCTCGAAGGGATAATTTCTGTTTCTTCAACATTCCAGAATCCCCTGATGAAAGCTACGAGTCGTGTGCCGACAAGGTAGTAAACGTTTTACAAAACATAAAACATGGACTCTTGACGACGTTGTTCGGGCGCACCGCTTGGGAGGTCGTACCAACACATCTATGTCAAACCCACGTCCCATGATCGTGAAAATGGCGTCCTGGAAAGACAAAATGGCGGTCCTCAGCTCCGGAACAGAAGCCCTGAAGACGAAAGGGGTGAAAGTCGCCGGGGACCTGACCACGCGCCAGAGAACTGTCGTGAAGGAGCACAGGGACAAGGGCGTGTACGCATACTTCAAGGCCGGTAAGTTGGTCGTCTCTGGTCCTCTACGAACCAGGGGAAACTGGAGCAGGCCTGGGCAGGTGGACAAAACCAGGACCAGCAAGGACGACAGGTAAAGGGCAAGGCAGCGCGGTTCCTCTCCGGATTCAGCTGGCAAAAGGACCTCCTCTGGTCTCCTCAACCCTGGTGAGTGGCCGTTACGGGGTTCATCGAGGCCATCCACCCCTGCCAAGAGACCCGCCCACCCATCTCCCCTGAAATGCAGACTGCTGATACAGAGCAAACAGAATGTGTGGATGTGACGTGACGGTCCGGCCTCAAGAAATTCTTCAGATCATGACGACTCGGTTACTGAACTCAGTGACTCCACAGATTACTGTGAGTTAAACAAGTTATCTTTTCTTTATTGGAACATTGGGGTCTCGTGGGAAAATTTGCGGAAAGAGACTTTACTGAACATATATATAAATACGATGTTTTATGTTTTGTCGAGACATTTCAACGCGAAACGATTTCCGTTGTAAACAGTTTATCTGATTATGCTTGTTTGTCATCTCCTGCCATCGAACTGTCAACACACGGCAGATGTGGCGGTGGGGTTCTGATTTTGGTTAGAAAATGCTATGCTGATTATGTTACAGAAATTGAAATGGATTGTGATCATATTGTGTGTGTTAGATTTGATAAGAGTGTGTTTGGTACGAACACTGATATCGTTTTAGTAAATTGTTACTGTCCTTATTCGTCGCCGTACTACAGAACTGTGCAAACAGAATGTCATATTGCTACCATTGAAGAGTGCCTAGCTAATTTAGTTCTTGAAATGGACACACCAAACCTCTTTGTTTGTGGCGACTTCAATGCCAGACAGGAAATCTTCAACCTAATCCAGAAATGCTTGAAACTGATCCGGAAAATATTAAGTCATGAATCCAATGCTATAATTCCATGCCGATATGTTGAAGATATTTGTGTAAATGATTGTGGGAAAACATTATTATGTATGTGTGTATGTTTGGAACTGGTTATTTTAAATGGCTTATGTTCCCCTGAGAAATCTGATAATTTACATTCTTGTCAGCAACAGGTAGTAGCACAAATGACAATGTCCTTGTGTCACCAGACTTTCTACATTCCTGTATCTCTCTTGAAATTCAAACAGCCCATTCTTCGAAGATAAACTAACCCTCGCTACTGCACAGATAGAGTTTCTTGCGACGAAGCGCTTTATACATTTGCAAATGCTTTATTAGATTCAGCATCCTGTATGCAGAAAGATGTGATTAATTCCAAATCAGATTACAGTGGTGAAAATCAATGGTACGATAAGGAATGTAAACAAGCAAAGAAGAAAGCTTTACATGCCCTTCGCAGATACAATAGAACTAAAACATCAATAACGAAAAAACAAAAACAAAATCAACTGCGTACAACATGGAAAGAAAATCATATATAGATCTGCTGAAAACAAAAGAAAGAGACTACAAGTGGGACAAAGTACAGAAAATTCTGGAAAATATCAACAGTTTAAAAGATTTTTGGAAAGAGATGAAACGTTGCAAACCCATAAAACACGTTAAAATTATCATTCCCGAAGAAACATGGTTTGATCACTTCAACGCCGTGCTAAATTAACTCTAAAGATTTAAATGATCATGACATAAACTTTGTCAACCAAGAAAAAAAATTAGACCTAGATGAGCTTAACTGCGATATCAGCGAAACAGAAATGAGAGAAGCTGTTAAACATACTAAGTCAGGAAAGGCCCCAGGCCCAGACCAAGTTTTAAATGAATTTCTTAAACTGTCTGAACACGTTATTCCTTTTTTTTTTATCAAAATATTTCCACACACTATTTACTGAGGGTAAATATCCAAAGGGATGGTGCAAGGGCATCATAATACCACTATTTAAAAAAGGCGATCCTGAAAACCCAGGGAACTATCGTGGAATAACTCTTTTAAGTTGCATTAGTAATTTGTATACGCATATTTTAAACTCGCGTTTAACTAACTGCGTTAAAACAATCATGTAATACTTGAGTGTCAAGCAGGTGTCCGTAAAGACTATAGAACTACTGATCACATATTTACATTGTTTGCTATTGTCCAACGATACCTTGTACAAAAGAAAAAAAACTGTATGTATCCTTTGTCGGGTTTCAAAAGGCCTTTAACACGTCCAAAAGAGGTGTATTATGGAATTTTTTGGTAAAGATAGGCGTCAAAGGAAAATGTATCAATCTGTACAGTGTTGTATACGCTCCTCAGCAGGTTTTACTGAGTATTTTGAGTGTTTTCAAGGATTGAAGCAAAGTTGTTTAGCTTCACCTACAGTATTTTCCTTCCTAATAAACGAGTTAGCGGTCTATGTCATTGACAAAGGTACACATGGAATTCAGCTTAATCCTGGCGCTATCGAATTATTTCTGTTAATGTTTGCAGATGATATCGCTCTTCTATCATTTTCGCCTTTAGGTTTACAGCAACAACTTAACAATCTGCATCACATTGTCGGTAGGTTTGGTTTGACTTAGATAAGTCAAAAATCGTAGTTTTCCGAAACGGTGGCCACCTTTCAAAAAATGAGCAGTGGTATTATGGTGACAAAAAATGGAAGTTGTTCACTCTTATAAATATCTTGGTCTGGAATTTACTACTCGTTTGAGTTTAAGTATTGCCACTGAAAACTAATTACAAAAGCTAAAAGGTGTATTGTTGAAATATCTAGAACAATGTGAAGACTTGGGTGTTCATCTCCAAAGGTGTTCTTCAAACTATTCGATACTAGAGTCATTCCTGTGTTGTTATACGCCGCGGAGATTTGGGATATTCTTGAATTAAATCAAATAGAAAAGGTCCATCTTTTTGCATGTAAGCGTTTTTTTTAAAAAATGTAAGTCTACATACACCAAATTTCTGTGTCTATGGAGAATTGAACCGCTATCCCTTGCTTGTCCTGGTTAGTGAGATGCATTGCCTTCTGGTTAAGGTTATGCACTTTACCGAATGACAGATTTCCAAGAATGGCATATCATATGTTGAGATCACTCGATGAAAGAGGGAAAACCACATGGGTTACCCATGTAAAAAACATTCTTTGTACATCTGGTTTTTGCCTATGTATGGTTCTCTCAAGGAGTAGGTAATTCTAAAGCTTTCCAAAGTGAATTTGAACAAAGACAAATTGATTTTTTTTGCAACAATGGTCAGAAAAAAATTGAAACAAGACCACGATACAATCTATACAGCTCTTTCAAAAGTGCTCTAGGACCAGAAAAGTATTTTGATCTAATAATTTCAAGGTGTATCCGCAATACGTTTATACGATTTAGGCTTGGCGTGACAGAATTGAAAAGCAACAGATATAGATGTACTTCAGATGCCCGTTTACTATTGTGTCCATTATGTACACATTCCCCTGAAGATGAAATGCATTTTCTTTCCTTCTGCCCTGCATATGATGATCTCAGACATAAATCGCTTACCAGAGTCAATCTCGATCTTTTAAAATTCAAAAAGCTTTCTATCCTAAAGTCTGAATGCGACGATGTTATAATCCAACTTGCAAAGTTTATTTTTTATGCATTCAAACTGAAAAGATCACTGATCAGTGCCTGATTGGTTAGTATAAAACAAGGAAATAAACCACAATTTCTACCCCATGTTAAATAGGTCGAAGACCTCTGTCTCAACACAATGGGTATGATACGTTTTCCGTACCCTCCTAGTGATTTTCCTATTCATGCACTTTGCTTTCATTGCATCATTTTCTTTTGTCTCGTTTGGTGGTTCTTTTTCTTTTCCCTTTCTTTTCTCCTTTTTTTCTCCTCCTGTGTGAGCTGAAGAAATGTTAGTGCATACGTAATTACTAGTATGTGAACTCCACATGTTTATGGGCTCCATATGCCTAAACATTCATCCAGTTTGAGTTGAGTTTGAGTTGAGTTGAGCCACTCTCTCTCTCTCTCTCTCTCTCTCTCTCTCTCTCTCTCTCTCTCTCTCTCTCTCTTACACACACACACACACACACACACACACACACACACACACACACACACACACACACACACGCACGCACGCACGCACGCACGCACGCACGCGCGCACGCACGCACGCACGCACGCACGCACGCACGCACGCACGCTCGCTCGCGCGCACGCACGCACGCACGCACGCACGCACGCACGCACGCACGCACGCACGCACACACACACACACACACACACACACACACACACACACACACACAGCGCATGCACGCACGTACGAACAAACTCATACACACGCTGCTCTCTCTCTCTCTCTCTCTCTCTCTCTCTCCCCTCTCTCTCTCTCTCTCTCTCTCTCTCTCTCTCTCTCAGTTACACACACATCACTCTCTCTCTCTCTCTCTCTCTCTCTCTCTCTCTTACACACACACACACACACACACACACACACACACACACACACACACACACACACACACACACACACACACACACACACACACGCACACACAACACCTGTGTGTCTCTGTCTCTGTCTCCGTTTCTCTCTGTCTCTCTATTTGTCCATCTGTTTGTCTCCTCTCTCTCTCTTTCACTTACACACACACACACACACACACACACACACACACACACACACACACACACACACACACACACACTCACTCACTCACACACACACACACACACACACACACACACACACACACACACACACACACACACACACACACACACACACACACACACACGCACGCACACACATCGATCTAATAGTTCTTTAAATCAAAAAGGCATTAAAAAAAGGACGTATACACATACACGCAGGGCCGGCTCGGGGAACAGAGAGAGAGAGAGAGAGAGAGAGAGAGAGAGAGGGGGGGGGGGAGGGTGTAAGGGGGGGGGGGTAGATAGGTCACGAGGGCTGTGCGATCCCTGTGAGGGAGCTTCTTTCTTTTTCTCGTTGGCTTTGTCATACTCGTCGTCCCTTCTCTGAGACTAACTTGTTCATCCTCTAAAATTCTCCCATGCATCCCCTCAACTAACTTCCGGCGGATCACAGCCCAATGCAGTCAGGTTCTGATTCGTAAATCATCATGGAATGGAAAGTTCTGCAGTGCTGTGCCGTTTGCCCCACCTGCCCATGCCGGCAGTTATCGGCACGGACAATCAACCTTCAGCTTGCAGGACGTGCGGATATTAAGCCTTGCATGTTCTGTGCGAAGCCTTGGGATGACGGTCTGGTCAGCTAGGCCCGGTCAGGTTAAAAAGCATCCCTCGCTGCCTTTTATCTCCTGACGTTTCTCATCAGTCTTCTGCTTATCAAGAGAGCGGCGGGTCTTTTTGGCTTATTCACCTGCTGCTCTTTGTTTAGCAAGCTGGTCTGCAAACACCATTTCGTGTCCGAATTGTGTCTGCATAGTGCTGTGTTCCAAAAGGCGGACCACATGCCTCAGATGCCTGACTTCATCATGCCAGCTGATAACGCTGCCTGCAAGCAACGGGTCGTCTCGCGTCTGCTGTCAGCAGTGCCTACAGCCGGAACAAACAGAGGGTGAAAATCAAGAGTTCCAGTTTGGACAGAAGCCAGTCAACACTATTCAACATCTATGAAAACGAGCCGCCCGATTCACCATGATACCAGAGGGGGAAGGCCCCCACTGCAAAAACCACAATTCGTCTGTTTGCACAGGCCTGATGCAGCTTCCCCCTCAGCCTCTTCCAGCGTGTCCCCAGACAGGGGTTCCAGGACCAAGAGGGCATAGGTGAAGAAAATCACATGTCGGTAGATCTAGTCATTCCTCGAGGCAACTAGGCCTATTACGTTCACTGCTGCTGACAGAGCCTTAACTTCTGCCTTGAACGGGTGCTCCGATTCTACTGTCTGATCAGGAAACCTGACTCATTTTCCGGACCCTCCGTTGGCCTCTGCATTACAGGCAGATCCATCTGTGTGGCAGTGTCTTCTGGGTAATGTCATCCATTATGGTCACTGTCAGAGCTGTTTTTCCTGATATATGTCCTGGTCTTCCCCGTAGTAATCGTGCAGGTCAACTGGCATTCATCCCATGGTCAGTCGTGATGGGGTAGACATTATTGGTTGGACTGTGGCTGGGAATTGGCCTTAGTTCTGTCTTCACAATGCTGTTCTGCCCCAAACTGGCTGTTTTTAAAAACTACGCTCAAACAGGGTGATGTACTTCATGCCCAGCATGTTATCTGGTTGGAACGACCGTCCCCATCAAACGTCTTCCTGGATTGCGGACAGAGGAAAGGCCTCCTGATACGGAGGTTAACTGCGGAAGCTGTTGTGGATTATCTAGTGATGGTCTTCAACGGCTCGGTGGGTTGGGACATTAGGTGACACTGTTATATTCACAAAGTACCCCGTATGCCCAGTGAAGAAGCCATGTGTGCGATCAAGGACGGCCTTAAAAGCTCTGCGGGCTGCAGGGTGGCGGGGATCCTCGAAAAACAATGCGAGTTGTAGTACCAGGGTGGGACATACAGACCGGCCAGGATCTAAAGGGAAGGTCACTCTGGGAGAACAAATCCGAGGACGACTAAAATCGGAGATACCCGGCTGCATGGCGCCTCTGAATGGTTAAGCGCGTCATGTGACAGCACCATCATCAGATAATAGGCCTACTCACAAACGACGATGATTTGAATGGCGGGGTCCACTGAGATGGGAGGGGGGTGGGGGGGGGGGGGTTGTCAGTTGCG
>CM031610.1:79324032-79351532 GCA_018398815.1 Conus ventricosus | reverse complement strand
AAACCCTGAGATGTAAGAGTCGCCCAGATATAATATACTTCTTGCCACTGGAGGAGTGGAACAGCAGATAGGCACAGTTGGACTGGGGCCATAGTGCAGCCATACATTACAGTCTAGTACTTTGCATTACAAACCAACAAACGCACTGTTTTCATGTAGTCCAAAATTACAGTATTAAGTTCCATTCAGAGATAGCTTGTATTCATGAATTCATTTGTCCCGTCTGGGTTCTTCGGCTTCTGTTCTGGTGATAAAAATTATCTGCTGTTGACTTTCTTTTATGCTGATTTCTCAACTGTGCTTGTGGACAAATGGTCAGCAATTGTAACACCATGTTTGTGATTCTTCTGTAGTTTAGTGAAACGATCAAGTGAAAGGTCAGTACTAGTCCTTGAACCATTTGAAATGAGAGAGTTAACAGAACTCACTACAATATTTGGAGGATCTGAAGCTGGATGTCTCTCAGAATGGTTCCCGACTTTCTTGATTTTTAGTTTCCATTGATGAACCAAACAGTAGTTTACTTATGTCCCTTTGCATGTGAGAGTCCCGTGCAATTTCAGTATATTCAACAATAGATCTGTCCAGGACTAACATGTGCTGTTCGCTCGCTGTTAGGGAGAGAGCTTATGGTAAAATATTGTTGGCTTTCTGTGTAATCCATTGCCGCCACATGGGCATGCCACTTTTGACTGGAGTTGCTGCTTACTATCAGTCTAATGTTTGGGTTGTTGTTGATTTTATGGATGATCTTGTGACATAGCTGTCAAAGTTCTTTTATACATTAAGATCGTGGAAATTTATTTGCGTTGTATACCTCAGTCATAGGCCCCTGACTCAAAAATTTTTGAGGACACCCTGGAGGGTAAGATGATTTTTAAAAATTTCAGATCTGCTGGTGGAATAGGTCATTGGCAAATGAACACACTTGTGAATTGACTGCATCTAGTAGACAGATATTTTTTGTAGCACAGGAAGAACAGCAGTCATGTTCTTATCACTGCATTTTGGGGACTCCAGAATTGAAATGTAATGTCTTCAGTTCGTCATCGGTCAGGATGTCCTGCATGGTTTGTCTTGTCAAAATGTTTCTTATTCATTTCTGAGTAATGTTTCTGTAGTCATTGTTTGACAGCTTATGAAGCGGATTCAGCTGATGAGACACTGTGTCCAAGTTTAACGTAATGTGGTATAGCTGTGTTGATCAGTCGGCACCTGAGTTATAGACGAAGATCAGGTCATGAAAAGTGGTGACGAGATGGTGCTTCAACAGAGAAACTTTGATGCAAACTTGTCAGTTTATTACCTAAGTAGAGACCCCCAAACTCCATGTTTGTGAAAATATGTTTTGTCAAATTTGACAGCACGTATGAGTGTCTCACTGTCCGGGTGTGATGTGTATGAAATGATGTGATGTGTATGAAATGTTAAAGTTTATCTTTTTGTAATGTGGATAAAACCAATGATGTATTTACTAATTTACATTCTCTTTTTATCTGGATAGAATTAATTTCTTAATTTGTTCATGGAATTTTTCAAAGTTTCACTGTCATGTAATGAACCGTATGGATGGATAAGTTTTGTGACTGACGTTATATTCTTCTAAAACAAATAATGAGCAGAGAGAACAAAATTTAAAAGTAACAGATATGACCTGACATACAAGTGGGCAGACTGGTTTGATTGCATGCATGCATTGTGTACAGCATTGACACTATTTCTGAGTGTGCACGGGATGGCAGTGTTATGTTTTATTACTTCATGAGCCATCACATTCATTTTTTTTATCCCTACCTGATGCAAGCTTGGCCTCCATATAAAAAGAAAAATTCTGATGTACTTACCTTCATGCAACTTTCATGGCCTGAGCAGATTACCAGTTCATCATAGTAAATGTAGTTGGAAAGTCTGTTACATTAAATGTAATTTGGAGTTAGAGAGGAATGGATAGGTGGGATTGGCAGTTAGGGAGAGGATACAGTGGGAGAGAAGGGGGGTTAGTTAACAAAAGGTGTGAAACAACATGAGCAACTTCTACCACTATTGAAAGGAACATCTTGATATTATTGTATGTAATAATGTAAATCATTTGTCTGAGCAATTTTTACCACTATTGAAAGGAACATCTTTAATATCTAGATATATGATAATATGTAAATCATTCCTCTTTCGTTTGTTTCAGGTACAGATTAGAGTTCAGATGACTGACTGGCTGTAGGAAAACCTCACTGACCTTAAACTTTCTTTTATATTTTTCAATTTTAATTCTTCAAATTCTGGCAGTCATGGTCAGTTACTGTGTCAGACGCTGCCTCCTGTCAGCCAGCCGACTGTTCCTGTCCACAGCTGCGAGACTGGTCATCCATCGCTGAATCTCTTTCGCTGTCAAAGCTCGCACACCAAATCCTCAGGAGCATATCGCCTGGACAGGCGGGGTGTGGTGCGCGTCAGTGGCCGTGACACAATTGACCTCCTGCAGGGCTTGGTGACCAGCGACGTGACGGAGTTCACGGATGGCACACAGAATGTCACTGCCCAGTACTGCATGATGCTGAATGTGCAGGTGACTGGTTTTATCTTTGTTGAACATTTGTTGTGATTAGTTATCATTTAGTAATAATGATTCCATTTGATTGTGTGTGTGTTTTTTTTTTAAAAAGATATACTGTTGCAATGAAAATGTTTGGAACATCTTGTTCGATTGATTCTATAATGGATGTATTTGATGAATAGAAATCTGTTCACTATGTATGTAACATGTGGTGGAAATGTTCCCATGTATGTGAAGGATCCGAGTACAAAGGTCCATTTTAAAACTGAATTATTAATTCTAAACAGTAAACATGTAAGCAAACTACAGATGATAAGTTAATTCTAAAGTAGCAGCTATTTCATAACAGAGGGTAAACATGCTCATGCAGCCTTGAGGGGTTTCATGCTCATGCAGCCATATGTGTGTACATGCACGTGCACGCACTCATGCACGCACGCACACACATGCGCGCACACGCGCACACACACACACGCCTAAGCACATGCATGTGCACACACACACACACACACACACACACACACACACACACACACACACACACACACGCCTAAGCTGCATGTGCACACACACGTGCGTGCACACACACAGGCACACACACACACACACACACACACACCACACACACACACACACACACACACGCCTAAGCTGCATGTGCACACACACGCGCGTGCACACACACAGGCAACACACACACACACACACACACACACACACACACACACACACACACACACACACACAAAGAAAACAACAACAGTGAGAAAGAAACGAAGAAAAAAAGAGTAACAGTACTTTGGCAGTATTGTATATTAGGTGGCCCTTGTTTATTCTGTTGTCCCTGGTTTAGTCACTTTTTTCACCTGTAAGTTCTGTTTAGATATTATTTCGCTTCACTGACTTTCTTTTCATTAGAAATCATTCAAATCATGTGATGTGGTCAAATGATTTTATGCTAAGAAGTTGCAAAGCTATCTTAGAACAGCCACGGTCAGGCTGTGGTACTGTTGACCATGTCCACATATAACCAGAAAAAAAAAACTGTCTAAAAATTATCCTTGTTTATTTCATTGGTAATGATGTTGGTTTTCTTCAATTATTATTATTGTTTGCAGGGACGCGTTTTATATGACCTGATCATTTATGACCAAACACAGAAATTGGAGAGCGTCTGTTTCTTGATTGAGTGCGATGCTTCGCTGAAGGAGGATTTCATCAAAGCAGTGAAACGTTACCGGATCAGAAAAAAGGTGACAGAATTGTTTGAGAGAGAGAGGGAGAGAGAGAGAGAGAGAGAGAGAGAGAGAGAGAGAGAGAGAGAGAGAGAGAGAGAGAGAGAAGTTGAGAGTAAGCAGAGAAAGGGTGACTTTCAGCATTCTAGCTAGATAGGAGAGTGACAAGGAGTGCTGTCCCACCAAACACAAGATTTTTTTTCTTCTGCATGACACACAAAGAAGCCTAGACCAAAGAGCATTAAAACCAGTGTCAAATAGGATTTTGTTTTTCAGTAATGTAGCAGTTTACGTACCAGGTTTGTTTCAAATGAAAATTGACTTTACTGACAAATGAAAGTCTTCTTCACACACAGCAGCTGGAGATCAAAGATCAGAATGGATATTTCTGATGATTGGCTTAACACCTGAACCTTTGTTGTTCATTTACTAGAAAAGTAAACGTTTAGGTGCTCTTTAGCAAACATGATTTAGACGCCGAAGTTTTCTGTGCATGTGTGGTGTATATGTATGTGTGTGTGTCTGTGTCTCTGTGTGTGTGCACTTCCAAAAGGAAATTCAGTTTTTTGCATTGACAAATTTGTACAAAGAGAGTTTGATATGTGTGACACAAGTGTATTTCATCTGTAAGTATAAGAATACTGTTATCATATTTTGCATATTCAGTACATACTTTAAGTATGTGTTTGTATTTTGTGTACCTGCAAAACCTTTGAGTATATTTGGCCTGAATATACTTTATATATCATATTGTCATGTGACCCAACAAGATACGGATTTGAACCTTTCCCTGTGCCTGGTCCAAACCTGTGACAACAGTGAATGAAGCACGTGTCCACTGCTTCCAACTCTTAGGAGGGAACTAACTACACAGAGAAGTTTACAAAAGAAGACAATATTTTATTTATTTCTGCACACAAAGAATAATTTACAAGCAATTTTAGCAAGGTGACTGAGCACTATACACCATCTTTCATCACCCAGTCAGACTTTCCAAACCATCTTGAGACATAACCTTGCAGGTTCAAAGCAACATCGTCATACAGATTCAGATGAGAGAAAAGCAGTATGTCTGATTCAGGCAAAAAGGAATGAGATCAGACAGGCTGAGATATCCAAGAAAGTGGCTGAAAATGTATCATGTATGCTTGGAAATTTCATATACAGTGGTGATGTTGAAATAATCAAATTGGCATAAAACATTTTTGTCGGCAGAGAGAATTGTTGCTGGGAAAATGTGTATGTGACTGTGGTCTTTTCTTCATAAATGATATGCATTGTAAATAATCATGGAATGCAAATAATGTTGAAGATGTTTTATAATTGGCACCCCATAGAGAACCAGTTTCGCAATTTAACAATCTATGACTGGCTATGGTGTAACCTTTGCTGTATAGCCCCTGAAATTTTGCACACCATAATATGTTTTGGGTCTCCAAGAACCTATGCTTTTTGTATGCGAATAAAGTCTTGCTGCATACCGTGGGTCTCCATTGCTCTTTATAAGTACATGTTATATACAGAGAGAGCTAATGAAAGGGAGAGATTGTTTCACATTTGTCTTTCACCATATACTGTCTTTCCCTGCCAGGTAGACATCTCAGATGTCAGCGATGAGTACATAGTGTGGTGTGTGCCAAGTGACCTTGACCCCACTCAGCCTCTGCTTGGTCAAAGAGAAGGTGATGGGGACAATAATGCCATAGATGTGGCAACGATAGATGTACCCAATGCAGTCATCACGGCGCCAGATCCCAGGGTACCTGTCTTTGGTCAGAGGGTTTTGTTTAAAGCTGGAGAAGGTTGGTTCCTGCCATCTTTTATCATTTTTTTTTCCCTTTACTTTTGCAAAAGAAAACAAACAATGCTGTGTTTTGTTTGTCTTTAGGCTACTTGTTTGTCTTTAGGCTGCACAGTGTTAATTTGTTGACCGAATATAAATTAAGGTATGATTATTTCTTCTCTGCAAATTATGTAAGTAATCAAATGCAAGAAATTAAAAACTAAACAAACATGAAAAGAGAGATTATGGAAAATTACCTGTCCGAATAAGTAATAGATAAGTGGCCAGTATCCTTGAGCGGAATTATATATATATAAAAACAACAAACAAACAAATACAATAACCAGCATTTATATGTTTTTTATTAGTTTTTTTTTTTTAATGGCCTTAATTCCATGTATGTAGTTTATTTGTCAAGTCTTAATCTCTTGTGACAAGGAAACTGATTACAAATCTGTTTGTTGACATAACAATGTAGCGAAATCCAATTACACTTAAAAATTGATTAATTGATTAGAAATTGAAAAAGAGCCTGATGACATTGTATGCTGCTAAAAGGTATGGCTTACTGCTAAATGTTATTCTGGCACTGAGAAATGACTCTGTTGATGGGATGGGTTACAACTTGTTACCATGATCCTGTGTGACCATGACTGAAGATTACTGTAAAGTTCTGGTTCCCATTCTGCTTCTCCCCGAGGTGGTACTGACCAGGTAAAGAAAAATAACCTTACCAGGACAAGGTATGTGAGGTATTATTGGAAGTCACCTACTGCGCTCCTCGCAGCCTTCTTTATTCCAGACTTGCTGCAGACTGCCCAGACAGGGCCCTCAGCCAAAGTTTGGCATGAAGTGAAATCTTCCTTGTGATCTGTTGAGAAATCAGCCAAGTTGAATTTGTTGCCTGCTTGAGGAACAGTGATCCAAGGGAGGCAATTGGGAACATCTAGCCACATCTGGGTCTTGATTGAATTTCAACGCTTGCTCTCACCATGCCGTTTACACAAGCCCATGCAGTGCTTAAGAGAAAAACAAATCATTCCAGGATAAGATAAGATAAGATAATGTTGCTTATAGCCCAGCCGACCGCAAAGGGCCACATCAGGGCTGTCACCACGTTAAAATCAACTCAAGTCATTTAAAAAAAAAACAAAAAAACTTTCACACATCTCTTTAAATGACATCTTCTAGAAAGGCACCAGAAACTTAATTAAAATTCTTTCTTCCGTAAAATCTTAAATCAGATGAAAAATGTTAATCTCTCTCAAAAACTCAAGGATCACGTCAGGCGGGACATCCCTGAACAGGATCTTCATGGACTCCGCTGTAAAATGTATGTATCTCACATCGTGCAAGTCCCAACACTCTAAAAGAATATGTTTCATTGTGAGTGGCACATGACATGGAATGCACCACGGGCTTCCTCATTCTTTAAAAGGTATGAATGGGTGAAATACGAATGGCCGGTGTGCAGCCGGCACAGAAGTGTTTTTCTTTACGACCACCAGACGTAGATGGGAGGAACTCCTTAAGATTTGGACGGATCTGAAAGAGTTTGTTATCCGTCTGGGTATTCCAATCCTCCTGCTAGAGGTCTCTCACATAATCATTAATTTTGGGTTTCACATCTGAGCAGGGGATATATATGTTGGACAATTTCTCTCTTGTGGCATTCTTGGCTAAACGATCAACCATTTCGTTCCCTCCAATGCCAACATGACCAGGAACCCAAGCTTGAGAAATGTTGTAACCATCCACTTTCAACTTGCTAAAAAGTTCAAAGAAATGTAAAAGTTCTGGATGCTGAAGGTTACGGCCAGCTATGGCCTCCAAAGCTGACAGCGAATCCGACAGAACCAGAAAGTCCCTCTTAGTGGATTGTGAGATTATCCTCAGTGCCAGAACCAGAGCAGTAAGTTCAGCGGAATAGACAGAAGCATCTGGAGGAATATGTTCTAACAGTATCTGAGAAGGAGCCCCAGGGCAATAGGCTGCACAGGCCACTCCATCCTCAGACTTGGAACCGTCAGTGAAAATTTTCTGAGAAGACGGGATCATAGAGGAAAGTGTATCTTTAATCCAAAATGTGTAGAAAGAACATTTTAGGAACTTATCAAGTAGATTTGCCAAGTTACATGACTCTTACCAGCCATGCAAAGAGAAAGAAGAAAACAATAAAGCAAGTAGATAGATCACATTTCTTCCAAATTGCCTCAACTTGTCATTGGCCAGTTCTAGTTCTGCCAAGGCATGCTGTGTTCAATTAACAAATGAAGACAATTGGTTCTTATTCTGTAAGTGTTGTCACCCTTCCTTGTTTTTTTCTATACTTAATTTCTTTCTGTGACATATACCAATTTGTATGTTCTGTTTAACTTTAGTTCTTGCTGTACAGAGACACTGACAAGTATCAAGGAGGGCAATGAACAGTATGACTCGCTGCGCTACCAGTGGGGAATCCCAGAAGGCCCCACAGACTTACCGCCCGCCAACTGTCTGCCGCTGGAGAGTAACCTGACCATCATGAATGGAGGTGAGCTGTGTCCCCTGTAGTGATCAGCATGGAGAGTGCCATGCTCACAAACAGGAGAGAGTTGTTTGTCTTTAAAGATGGCTGTTGTTCTGTTATCCCTCATGCCCTATTCGCTACAATTTCTACTTCCTATCCATGTCCATGGTGTGTTTGCAAGAAAGTGTATGGTGTCCGCAAGTATGTAGGTCAGACATCCGCTGAGTCGTAGCAACGAGACCCTCTTCTTCAATTGTCTCATCTTTGTTGTTAATTCATTTATCCATCAGCTTCAAATCATGCGTAGTGTGGTCTCAAAACTTAGCGGATGTGGTGTAGCGTATATGGACTAGTCCAAACGCAGTGGGGAACTTAGCGGATGTGATGTAGCGTATATGGACTAGTCCAAATGCAGTGACACCTCCTTGATGAAATTGAAACTGAAACTGAAACTTACGGATTGACCAGGTGACACAAGTAGGTGAGGGATGCTCCCTCATGCTGACTCCATGACCAGGCAGTTACAGTCATGTTGGGGGCGTAAAAGGTCATTCCCTGCCTGTGTTGAGACTGGAATGGACACCCCTGAACAGCACCAGAGTCACCTGGCAGCAGTGCAGTGTCTGTAGTGGGATGCCCTGTGAGGACCAGTCACTGACTGCTCCATTTGGGGCTGTCAGCAGACAGACTGGATGTGGCTGTGTATGGAAGAGGCAGCAGTTGGAGCGGTGCCACAGAGAGGATCTTTCTTCTGTTCTTTGCCTTAGGCAGCTGCCATCCTCCTGCCATGATTCTGATACAGAAGATTGCAGTCAAAGCTAAAAACAAAAAAGACTGCAGTAATGGAAGTAATCCAACTGGATTGCCCGTATAAAACTGTATGCAGTGTGCTTTTTTGTCTGTTTTTTTTCATAATAGGGGCGACAGTTGTCTTGTGAGAAGTTTTAAGGATATGGAATATTTATGAGGGAAAGTGTGGTATTTTGAAATTTATCATATTGAAAGGAACATGTGTATGGATTTAATATGTCCTTTTTCCTTTTCACGTTTGAAGGGTCTTGTTTGTCCTTTATAAGTCTAATGTCAATGATGCTTTAACAAAAACCCAGATGCAGAATTACAAGACTTATTGATTTTGATATTAGTAATGTCAGAATCTGTTTGCCATCGCAGCTATGTTCTTTGCTTATGTTGACATTTGATACTGGACAGAATGAGTTCATTTCCAAACATGGAGCAAAGCTTTGTTGCCGTCTTTCCTCCCTCATGTCTATCCTTTCTGAGATGAAAATGGGTCAAAGCTGTGTGTTCTCACACTTGCAGTTAGCTTCCTGAAGGGCTGCTATGTAGGACAAGAGCTGACGGCCCGCACTCACCACACCGGGTCATCAGGAAACGGTTGCTTCCCCTTGTGTTTGACAGGTCAGAACTGCTTGATGCCACGTTTCAGATCCATGGGTGTTAATGTTTTGAGGTGTGGTTGTTTTTATCTCAGTAAGATGATGTTTGAGAAAGACAGAAAGGAAGGGACAGGGAGAAAGATAGCGGGATATCTGGTGGTGTGGACTGGGAGAAGAGGGGAGGGGCGAACATAAAGAGACATACAGACGTAGACATATTTCACCAATACTTTGAAAAATGATAATAATCCTGCATTTTATCTATAAAACAGATATTGGGATACCAGGCATGGTACATGTCCGCGAATTCGCGGAAATCCGCGAAAAGCAAAAAAAAAAAAAAAAAACGAGCCGTGCCCGACGAGACCAGCCCACTTAGTTCGTTTCAGTCATTCACTTCAAGCCTTCGTCTCGCAAGAAGTAGCATTGAGCAGGACTACTTCCGCGCATGCGCTTTCGTGACATTCGCCACTGCTTTCCGCTCTGGGTCGACGTGATCGAATTTGAACAAGATTAAAGAAAAAGAAGGAAAAAATAAAAATGCCAGAGCGTACAGACATAGTTCCGCGAAATTCTGCGACAGGAGATATTGATGCTGGTGTGGCAAACAAATGGTGATGGGATTGGCTGAACAGGAGCCACGAAAATGAAACGTTTTCGTCATGCTTGGAACAGTTGATAGACTTACCACCACATTTTGGAGAAAGAAAAAGAAGAAAGAAAGAAAAAGTTTGAACTGTTCCAGAAGGAACACATTTGGCTGGCTTCAAAGAGAAAAGCCATTGAACATTACAGACAGGAGGCAAAGAGAATGAGGTTTGGACATTACAAAAAGTAGGCTCTGCTCGTGAAGCAGATGGCTGAGAAATCAGGCAAAAAGTAGTCTTCATCTCATTCACATTGCTTGCACTGAAGAGACACATAACTTAAAATTTGTACGTTAAAAGAGACACAAAACTTAAACTCATTTTGTACTGTATTCAGATAGATGTAAAAAGTAAAAGGAGTAACTAATGTAGAGGAGACGGATCATAAAAGAATTGAACATAGTAAACAAAACTGGAACTCAAGACATGAAATAGACCACTACTTTGCTGTGCTGAGCTATGCTGTGTTGGTGGTGCTGGACATGATGACCAAAGTTGTGCAAAATGAGGGGTCTCCTGTGTGTACACTGTGTGTGTGCTTCACTGACATAGTAAGTAAAACGTTTACAATTTGACTTAATGTATGCCACCTAAAGCAATGTAGATATGTACTCATTTTTGCTATGTGACTACTTGGGTTTAAAACCTCCTTTGGGTTGAAGGAATGACTGATAAAGTGATTCTAGGAGAGCTTATTTTGCGGCAGAAATTGCTTAGTATGAAGAACTGAAATTAGTTCAAGGAGAGGCTTTTTTACAGGCTAGAATTGCTGAAAAACCTTCAGCTTCGGGGGCGCTGCCCCCTAACCCCCACAAGGGGCTTTGCCCCTTGACCCCGCCAGGGGCACCGCCCCTGGACCCCCAAACATTTTCAGGGAAAAATGATTTTCCTTCAGTACCATGCCTGGATACTCTGACTTGCAAACATGTATGACCTGAAAGAAAAAATCATATTGTGAGAAAATGGAAAGTTGGATTTTTTTTCGACCCAGTAAACGGGTTGCTCTGACCGAAATCTGGGTCTTCTCTGACCAACAGAGTGTAGCAAGGGATAGCATTTTGGCTGACTTCACCTCAGAAGTTAAACACATTCAGCTTGTGTAAATTGTCCATACAATAATTAAGGCTGGTATGGAATTTCATGTAAAGTAGGTAGCTTCTACAGCCACAAACAAAGGTGAACGGGAGTTTTGAGTCTTATTTGATCCATGATGAATGGGTAGAGTAAAAAAAATGGTTTTAGACATTCTAATATAGATGTGCCCTTATTTTGCACATCATTTACCTTGGGAAATGACACTCCCATTAATCACACCCACACATGCAAACATTAACATAAATGCAAAGCACGTACACATACACATAGACACATGAAAATACACGTAAACAGCATAGACACTTACATGTCATTTTGATCTACATCTCATATGCTCAGCAGATATCATGTCTGTTCTTATCCACAGCCCACCATCCGGCATAGACAGCGACAGCCAGATCAGCACGGACAAAGGCAGAAGCGCGGGCAAAGTGAGAGGCATTGTGGGAGGTAATGGACTGGGACTGGTTCGTCTGGAACACGACAGTAAGCAGTTGGCGGTGGCCACCAAGGATGGGCAGAAAGTGACCTTGACGACCTACAGGCCAGGCTGGTGGCCGGAGGAATTACAGACATAATGTCTGGATCGTCGTCTGTCTGTTTTGTTTTTTTCTCCTGTTTGCATGATGTGATAGATTGCTGGAGATGACTGTGCTGTTTTTTCTGTCCAGGTGTTTAGTGAACTGCCATTCACAGAAGAGAGAAAAAAGACATGTATACACAGTGGACTGATCACTTGAAATAAAATCTCAGCATCAATTGGGTTTTTAGGGAACAGAGAGACCACTAATAACTGAAACTACCATGAATCAATTGCAGACAGTAAATAATAGTGCTGCTTGCCGCATTTTCAAAGCATCAAAATGAGAACATGTTTCTCACATGCTCAGGTATGCGTTTGCTTCCCATTTCTTGTCAAATCAAATAGATCTGTATGCATTGCTACAGCGTGATGATAAGCCGAGTACCACTGTACTCATCTAAACTTGTGCATTTCTATATCCCTTCATTTTTTTTTTTACTGTTTTCAGACTATATACACATTTTTTGTAAAAGTAATCCCAAACATTCATCAAAGTCTAGATAATTATGTGTGGTTTCTCTTACCTTTAGTCTGATAATCTGGCCAATGTTCATCTGTTGCTGTGTGGATTCATCTGTATTTGGTTGGAGTAGACAGGTGCTTGAATGCTGATTTTTTTTTTTTTTTTGTAAGTGCACCGAGGTCAGCAGTGATAAGGCACATAAAAACTTTCATTACTCGTATTATTAATGAAGTTGAAAGACCATAATGGTCAGTTTTAATTGTCAACAGTGCACAGACACTGGCAGAGCAGGCTACATCCACCACTACATTTTTATCCTAATTCGGTGTGATCTCCATCTCATTTT
This sequence comes from Conus ventricosus, assembly GCA_018398815.1. NCBI lineage: Eukaryota > Metazoa > Mollusca > Gastropoda > Neogastropoda > Conidae > Conus > Conus ventricosus. The sequence goes on along the minus strand of CM031610.1, from coordinate 79,338,920 downwards.
GTTTTCTATTTTGAAAGTAACCTGGTTTTAAAAGTTCGAGTAAGTTCTCTTTACGTTTGAATTGTCTTTAACGGGTTTAAAACAGAATTAGGAAAGTCTGGTGAGACCGCAGACCTCCTCCGAGATCCATCAGATTTTAAGACCCACCTTTTGATCATGATCCACATCCAAATGTCATCATTTAGTCCATGGACCACATTCCTCCTCTCCACCAAGTGTCATTCAAGTGGGTTCAACAGTTTTGCAAAAAATTGCTGAATGGAATGGAGATCCACCCTGTGGCCTGGATCCGCATGAAGATTTATGGGTTTCACCTCGGACCTTTCCCTATCTTTTACAACGTTTCACTGAAATCAGTTCAGTAGACTTGGCATGACCTTGCTATGAGGCAGACAGACTAAAAGATGCTACTGAAAGCATAACTTGGAAATCAGTTCAGTAGACTTGGCATGACCTTGCTATGAGGTAGACAGACTAAAAGATGCTAGTGAAAGCATAACTTGAAATCAGTTCAGTAGACTTGGCATGACCTTGCTATGAGGTAGACAGACTAAAAGATGCTAGTGAAAGCATAACTTGAAATCAGTTCAGTAGACTTGGCATGACCTTGCTATGAGGTAGACAGACTAAAAGATGCTAGTGAAAGCATAACTTCTTTGGTGAAGGTATGGAAAAAGTGTTGGTATGATTGAAACGTTATTCTGTTTTTAAGCTTGGCTTTGATAAACTGAATGAATGTATGATTTTTACTTTTTATCAGTTGAACCAGACTGCATTCAGATTACGAAAAGGAAAAGTATCAGAAAAGAAAACGCTGAGATGGATATACCAGTGTATGTGTTGTGTTGGTTTCATTGTGCTTGTTTGCAGCTATGTTATTAATTTCATCTCCAGATTGAATGCAAGCTTTACATATTAAGCACTACAGTTTATTTTTCCAGTCTGTGTTGTTTTTTATGAAGTTCAGGTTTTTTCCAAGTTTAATATTCTAACTTTTGGTGAGGGAATCCCAGTATTGTGAATGCTGTTCATGCATTTCCCAATTTGAGATTCTGGGTTGCAATATGATGCTTGTGTCTTATTTTTGTGTAGAACATAATATGTATAAAGATCAGAAGAGAATTAAAAAGTATATTGATGGGTGTTACACGGTGATAGATGCTGACAATTTGAATAAAGCAAAAAGCATTCTTGGGTTATTTCTATTGTACTTGCTCGTCAATTATTCATGTCTCATTCGTGCACTTAACCAACTTGTATTAACTCACCAGCCGCCGTGGCAAAGTGGTTAGCATTGCAGACTCCCATCTGGGAGGTTGTGGATTCAAATACCATCAGAGTCATGTGGGATTTTTCTGCCCCAACCGGCTCCTACCCAGAGTTGAGTTTTCTACGGGCTCAGTTGGGAAGACTGGGACCACACAGTCGAGTTTCATCCACTTAATGGATGCGTTTCTGAGCGTGTTGCTCAAATTTACTGACCAGCACTGCAGGTGTCTCGCCTCTCGGGCCTGGTTGATGCCGGGAGATATTATGAAGAGAAGCGTAGAGTACAGCCCTGTCATGCAGTCTCAGACCGGAATCGAAATCCGTTGCATCATCTTCATCCTCCTCCTACTCATCGTTGAGCATAAAAAGTCCCAAATTCTGTGGCCCTTCATGACTAGCTCTCATGGTGACCGCAGTTTCAATGTCCTCTCCATTTCTGTGGCCTTGGTTTGATTCCGTCACGGTCACCGGTATCAGCAAGTCCATGGGCGCTGCTGTCATTGGAGTCAGGACGGACATTGTGGTGTCCTCCGGAGGGAGAGCTCACTCACGCTGGCTCCGTAACTAAGCGATTATTGTCGTCAATAGGGTTTAGTAAGTGGTGTCCTGTGTATGTTGGATCAGAACAGGCACCACTGAAGTGACTCGGTAGCAGTGCAGTGTCTCCTCCGGTGGGTTGCCTCTTGACTTGACAGCGACTGCTCCCTGTGGATTGCCGGTGCTGGGGCTGCGGCAGGCCAGACCGGGATGTGGCTGTGGATGGAGTGTCGGAATGAGCAGTGTGGGTGCACTGCCACTGTGGTGGTACAGAAGATGGGGCAGCAAAAAAAAGAAAAAAAAAATTGTATCAACTCACTGTGTACCTTTCTCATCATGAGTAGTTGAATTTCTACTGTTTATGTCTTCCAAATCATCTAATCCAAATGCGGTCACCATACTGTTCTTGAGGCTGTTTACATGTCTGTATAATCTATTCCTAGATCAATGCATACTGCAGAAGAAGAAGAAAAGAGGATCACTTACACAGGTCTTGAGCCGACAGGTACTTACAGGCAATTAACTGGTTCATGCGATGAAAAACAACAAAAATACTGGCCCCTGATACTGCCTATTAATTGAATTTCATTTGACTGGATGTTTGTGGTGAGAAAATACACCAGTGCCTTTGCAGTGCTTGATTTTTTCTGATGACTGTGATGAGACTACCGGCTTTGTTTCACACATTGTCTCACGCCAAATTTTCTGACTGGTTTGAAAATCAGCAGCACATTCACTATTCACCTCCATTTTCTGAATGGTGTATTTATTCAGTAAGAGACATGTTTAATAGCTTGGGTCATTGGAGTGGCACACAAGATGCTAGAGCAAATGACGGCCAGTGGCAGGGTGGGGAGGATGCTTGTCCATGTGGCGAAAGGAGGGTCACTTTCAACAGTGAATGTTTTCACTTAAAAAAAGATACTAAAGAATAAGGAGTGATTCACAAGTCCACTCTAGGTTCAAACTATTGGACAATGTCTCAAATTATCTTACTAGTGTCTCTGTTCTGTACCAGTTTTGGTTTCATTCTAGCAGATCTTGAAGAGTGAAAATATCAGCAACAATGAACAACAAAACAGCAAATTAAACAGAGAACTGGTCAATGTTAGTAGTGTGTGTATTGAATGAACATTGCTTTGTCCTCTGAGTTTGAAAAGTATTCTAATCTGTGTATGAGAATCAGGTCCTCTTAAGTATATAGACAGTGGGAGGATGGGTGGTTGGAGAGGGGGGAGGTGAAGAAGGAAATAAAGTGGCCCAAATGCAAGCTGAATTGCAAAGATCACAGTCTGTCTCCATTTTCACAAGATTCAAGACTATGCATACAATACTCGAGTTGTAATATTTATTCACAAACTGAAACAATTGCACATACACACGCACGCACACACATACACACACACATTGAAACAATTGCACACACGCACACACACACACACATGCACACACACACACACACACACACACACACACACACACACACACACACAGAGCACAATCATTGAACATGCATCTTTCCCCACAACAAAATACCACTTATGTGCAAAATTTGGCTGTTGGAAAATCAATACCACAAACTTAAAACAATTGAAATGGCTCAAATAGGTCCTCCTTTGAAGACTTTGGAAGAAGGGTAACACCCACTGGAAATGTTGCCACATTTTGTTCTTTTTTTTTCAAGTTATACATCAAATGTTTTTCTCCCTTTATTATTTTCTCCATCCTGAATTTTCAGGAAATTCGCAGAAAGCAGGCTGACTTTCATGCAGTCATAAACATGAGTTGGGAAGGATTTTCAAATAAAGTCTGGATCTAGGCCTACCAAATTTACAGTCCACAGAATTCAAATATGCGAGGTAAACATCACAACAATAAGGTGTCATTTGTCTTCAGGCTGTCAGTGGGAGGCAAATCAGAAACAAGAAAACAAAATACAACAGGAGTTGTGACGACATGCATGGTTTCTTAATAAAAGAGTTTTGTGCTTCCCAGTCAGGTTTGTTGTTTCTCAACTAGTTACCCCTCTGTCTCATGCGTGATGGAGATGGAGATAATAGTTTCCTTGGGAGCCTCCAGCACCAGCTTGGGGCCTTCAGGGTCAGCACTCCCTCCCTGCTGAGTGAAGACGTCACCGAGGCAGGGTCCACATCCTGTGAACAAGGCTTGGAGAGTAAGACCCTAATGCAAGCGTTGACCCCAACCAGACTATAATTCTAAAATGATGTAATTTCAACCCAAACCCTGACCTACCTCAAGCTAAACTGTATGAAACTCTTCATTGATGAAGTATGCTTGCATTTTGGAGGCAGGGAGTTGTCTGCTCCTTTTTCCATCGATAGAGGAGAGCATGTCGACTGTTGGCAAATTTGCAAAGCTTGCAAGAGTTTGATAAGGTAAAGTCCATAATGGTAACATAAGCATTTGGAAAATAATTTCCTCTTTTTCTGAATTGGGATTTTGGGTAGAAAAGGAAAAGGAGCCGGGGAGTGGGGTGGAGGGGGGGGGGGGGGGGGGGGGGAGTAAAGGGTACGGTGAAGTGGAGGCGGGAGTAGCTAGTTAGTCGTAATGCATTTTGTAAAACACTGACCCACCTACATATCTGTTCATATCTCCAAGGAAAAGCTATTTTACCCTTACGCAGCTGAAAAAAAAAAAATCTGAGATATTCTTTACTTAAGGCAAGATACAACAAACAGATGGACATGAGTACCATCTAAATAGTCACTACATAATCTTACCTTTGGTAGAACATACTGACGCTTGAATTTTCGCGCGATCAGCCCGTGCTCATCTTCTCGTTCCTCATGCGAGCTTCGATGATCAAGCGATTGTCCTTTGTCTTGACAGTCAGCTCATCAGGCTCGAAGTCCTGTACGTCGATGCTGATACGAAATTCCGTGTCACTGTTCACCACCTACACAGAATGACATGTTCGTTTTTCCTTGGAAAATTTCATCTTTCCATGATGGTCTCTACCACCGCCCCCACCCCACCCCCATTCCCTTCACACACTCTTGTCAAGGTTTTTTTTTTAAATTTTCTTTTTTCTATACATTTATTTTATTTTATTTTTTGTCTTCTCAACATTTGATCATTCTTGTGGTTATTCCAAATTAAAGCAGTACACAGTAAACCAAGTTAAAAAAAAAAGTACGTAAAAACAAGAAACAAACAAAACTGGAGCTGGATCAGCCTATCCTACTCCAATCCCCGAACAGTCCCCTTCCTCTATCTCTCGTCTTCCGGCACCTCCTATTCAGTATGAATTTGCCAAACTTTTCAAGTGACTTTTGTGTGGCAAAGTGGACTTAGGGCAAAGGCAAGAGCTCGATCGAACCAAGGATTTTCAACTTCAATCTTATATATGTCGGATGCTCAATCTCATCTTCGTGCCTGCCACTTTGCACAGATTAATCATGCAGACTAAATCTGCTGGGTGTTGTGGATCAATAGAAGTAGCAGAGACAGCAAGCAACCAGCGCTCAGATCAGCCAGGCAAACAATCTTGAGACCAGACCAGAATCGATGCTTCTCTTCTCTTTTATGTCAGCAAGGATGGTCAGCAAGCATCTGTCAGCGAGACCCGTCAGCAAGAACAACGCAAGAACAACTGCGCAAGAACAACCAACCCCTCTACAAGAACAATCTCGAACACACAAACACTCTCTCCTTTTTATACATGCTCGTCGTCAATTGATCGGACGACAACACTACCACATCACCCTAACAACATAACATCGAAACAAATCTAACGACCAACTCCTACAACATCATCCTACCAACATGACATCGAAGCAAAAATAATACTATAACAAACTATCGATAAACGCAATATAATAATCTAATTCTAACCAACAACTATTAATGAAACTTAATCAAGTTTCCGATGATCTGCTTGTCTTCGTTCCTAAAACGAAATGTAAACAAGTAAATCATCGTAGCAACTAACCCCTTAGCAACTGTATCAAAATTTATATTCCCAAATAATTGATTTCTCTTCTTCGTTGATATTTTCGTTATTGATGTATGATTTATGTTTGAACTAAAAACAGCTTAAATGTTTGCTTGTTTCGATATAACTTATATTTACCTATCTTCCATGGAAACATATTCTATTTTGGATCTACAATCTGATCTTTATGATTAAAGAGCGTTTGACGTCATTCGTTTGTTAAGAGTGATTTCTCTTGTAATAAATGGCTGAAAAAATCGTAAATAACTTTTCTTCACTTCTCCACATCTGCCCCCTACTCTTGTTTTTCAATGCCCTCATTGAATCGAAAGTTGGGACAGGTGCTAGGATGGGTATATAACTCCACTTCCTAGTCAATTTCCTGTATTAGGGTTACTGCCCCTTCAAAAATATATAAGTAAAATTTAATAATATCAACACTTTTCTCCCCTCCCCCTTCTCTCGATTATTCAAGGTCCTCCTTGAATGAAAAGAATAGAGTATATTTGATACTTCTTATTCTTTTTAAAGAGATTAGGACAATTTGATTCATATTGCTATTTTTAATAGGCAATATGATAATCAAATATTAATAGAAGGGGAAAATCCCGATTATTCACAAGACATGCTGTCTTTTCATTCGGCTTGCGTTGTTGTTTAAACAAGGCAAACCGAAATGAAAGATTCAAACTGCGTTATTTTGTAAATAAGGCGAGTTTGAAACAAGAGGAAGAAAGGGCAATTTAACAAAGGCACTTTACGACTTATTATTTCAGGAGAAGATTTGATTCTAGTGCGTTATTTTATAAATAAGGCACTGAGAATCAAAAGAGAACAGGGAGAAGGAATTTCTGTCATTCTTAATCATTCTGTTGCCACAACCACTCACGAAAGAATAAGAATATTATTTCCATGGAAGATTTGCTAAAAAAATGAACGTTGTCAAAAGAGAAAAAAATTTAAACATGTTTATATATTTGCTAAAAATGGACATTGTCAAAAGACTATAAAATTTAAACTTTTATCAAAGATAAACTTCTCGAAAAAAATATTAAAGTTCTTGCTGACTTTTGCTTTTCCTTTCTCCAAATGTCTCTTTTTTTTTCCGATTAAAGTTCTCTTGCTGACTTTTGCTTTTCCCTTTCTCCAAATGTCTCTTCTTTTTCCGAATGCCTATTTTCTAATCCTAACGGTTAAGAGTCTTCCAATGCTTTTTCTAATCCTAACCACTGTTAAGAGTTCCTTTTTTTTTTTTTCTTCTTCTTTTTTTTTTTTTTTTTTCCTTCTTCTTCTTACAAAAATTACTGGATTTTCAGAATAGACGTCTTGGTTTGCTGGCAAGTCTTACGGATCTTCTAGGCAGTAGAACTGGTATAGGCAGCAGAATATGGTTTCTTTTCGGGAGCCTGGGAAATGGTTGCGTCGATAGTGAAGCCATCAGGGTTATGAAGTCAGTCTTCGGGCTTGAGACTTTGATTGTCGCAATAGAGAGGGCAGGGATGTGTTGACGGGAGATCGCACGAGCGATGCCCTTGGTAGACATCTTCTTCTTCTTGATTTCTTGCGCTAAGAGTTGAAGGGTTGGAGGAAGGTTTGAAGCATTGTTCAGGCAGGGTTCTAAGACGTTCATCCCCAGCAGTACTGGGACACGTTCCTTCTTCTCCCTCATAAATGGCTCCGTAGGCGTTTTGACTACGAAGACCGGGGTGTTTGAGCAGAGGGTAATTGAAGACTTGTATGTCGACCAAGTAGATGGCGGAGTAGGGCACCTCTGCCCCATTCACTGCTCGTATTTTGACGAGGCCATCTTCTTGTCGAAGATTCTTGAGATTTCTTGCAGCCCAAGCTTCTGTGACAGTCGTTACTTCTTCGCTGCCCGTGTCCACGAGAGCCTGTGTCGTCCTGCCGTTAATCTTGATTTCAGTCGTCGGACATCTTCCGGCGAGGTTTGTCTTCGTTTCTTCCTTTGATGCGCAGCCTTTTGCTGCGAACTTGACTTCTTCTATTGTTGTTGACTGCTTCTTCTTCCCCCCCCCCCCCCCCCCCCCCCCCCCCCCCCCCCCCCCCCCCCCGCTGCCTGGTTTTCCATAACAGCGGGGGTTACTCGTTTCCCTGCATCCTGTAGCTCTGTTCATTTTGTCTTTGCTGCCTTTGAAGATACTGTTGTCTTGCTCAAATGTGTTGCTGGAACTGGTCGTCAGCATCAGTGTTGTGTTGATCTTGGGTTCGCCAATGGTCATCATCTCTTCAAAGATGTCCATAATCTAATCTGAAGAAGCTGGTCTGGACCGCAGCCGGCTTACTGAGTCTGGTCTGCTGTCAATATAGGCTTACTTCTATATTATGATCCACAATCCACTTCTGACAACCAAAAATCTGTGGCAAAGTGGACTTAGGGCAAAGGCAAGAGCTCGATCGAACCAAGGATTTTCAACTTCAATCTTATATATTCGGATGCTCAATCTCATCTTCGTGCCTGCCACTTTGCACAGATTAATCATGCAGACTAAATCTGCTGGGTGTTGTGGATCAATAGAAGTAGCAGAGACAGCAAGCAACCAGCGCTCAGATCAGCCAGGCAAACAATCTTGAGACCAGACCAGAATCGATGCTTCTCTTCTCTTTTATGTCAGCAAGGATGGTCAGCAAGCATCTGTCAGCGAGACCCGTCAGCAAGAACAACGCAAGAACAACTGCGCAAGAACAACCAACCCCTCTACAAGAACAATCTCGAACACACAAACACTCTCTCCTTTTATACATGCTCGTCGTCAATTGATCGGACGACCAACACTACCACATCACCCTAACAACATAACATCGAAACAAATCTAACGACCAACTCTACGACATCATCCTACCAACATGACATCGAAGCAAAAATAATACTATAACAAACTATCGATAAACGCAATATAATAATCTAATTCTAACCAACAACTATTAAATGAAACTTAATCAAGTTTCCGATGATCTGCTTGTCTTCGTTCCTAAAACGAAATGTAAACAAGTAAATCATCGTAGCAACTAACCCTTAGCAACTGTATCAAAATTTATATTCCCAAATAATTGATTTCTCTTCTTCGTTGATATTTTCGTTATTGATGTATGATTTATGTTTGAACTAAAAACAGCTTAAATGTTTGCTTGTTTCGATATAACTTATATTTACCTATCTTCCATGGAAACATATTCTATTTTGGATCTACAATCTGATCTTTATGATTAAAGAGCGTTTGACGTCATTCGTTTGTTAAGAGTGATTTCTCTTGTAATAATGGCTGAAAAAATCGTAAATAACTTTTCTTCACTTCTCCACATTTGTTTTTTTTGAATTGGCATAATCGGGCTGCCAATTACTGGGAGTGGTGAGCAGTACTGACCCTCTCTCCACTCCCTCCTCTTACACACACTGCCCCTCCCCTCATCCTGTTGTTCCCTCAGCTTCCAAGCCCTCACTCCTCCTGGACTGTACTACATCTTTTCTGTGTGTGTTTTTCAAAGCGAAGGAGAGAGAGAGAGAGAGAGTGTGTGTGTGTGTGTGTGTTTGTGTGTGTGTGTGTGTGTGTGTGTGTGTGATTATTCCTTCAATATATCACTTGCTTCTTTTAACTGTTAGTTACTGTCAGGATCTGTATCGACATGAAGCGCTCAGTTGAGGAAGAGAAATCAATAAGTTCTCATTCTTATTATCATTACTATCATCATCATCATTAACACCATCATCATCATCACCATCATCATTATCACACCATTATTATCATCATCATTATCACTCTCGTCATTATTGTAATCTTCATCATCATCATTATTAGTAGTATTTAGAAACTCTTTATCTTCCATACCCTACCTTAATGTTACCAGGCTTTTAGTTATACCATTCCCATGCTTTTTGTCTTCTTCATAGTAGTCAAACACAGCTACTGTAGCATTTATGTCTAAAATCTCGTTGCAAAGTGAGATGACTGCAGGTGGAAATCTAAACAAATCGTATTGTTAGCGAATCGCCAAGAAAAACGTGGACAAACGAGTCACAAGACAAAACACGACGCGTTTCGACTTCTTAGGTCTTCTTCAGGCACGACACAAACAAACAGGACAATGAAAATGAACGAGTTTGTCACTTAGCTTGATCTCTTCAGCACAAGGTAGGCGTTGGATCTAAAACCTCTTCATAATGCAAATGTTCACTGTCATAACTTTAGGTACAATAGGAGTCTTTGCAAAACAAATGTAAATGAATATTATTGTGTTAGACACCATTTACTCTGTCACTTGTGTGTCAGTGAGGAAAGGGAGGGAGGGGGTTGTGTAAATGCTTTTGCCCTAGAAGATTTGTGCAGGCATGTAATTGGAACAAAAAAAATGGAGGTGGCGTTATGAAAGAAATTTTCCCTCAACATTTAAACAATTGTTCTAAAATGGCTTTTCCTTTGTGGTCTTTAAACTGAAGTTGGATAGAAAAAAATATCCATGATATGGGTAAGAAAGCCAATCTTTATTGATGTTTGTGTACGATTTGTTTTTAAAAAAAAATCTTCCCCTGCTTCTAGAGAAAACGTTATAATCTCCCCCCTCCCCTCCCACTCGCCTCCACCCCATCCTGGTAGCTTACCTTGTATTATGTTTTTTTTTTCCTTTAAACTTTTCACCATTGATTATTGCTTTTTTCTGTCAATGAAGTTACCCGATTCTGTACAGTCACCACAGTTGTAGACTTCCATCTTACTAACAATAGATCTATTATGTGGCATTTGTCTATGCTTGTCGGATACTGGGCCGGCTGGTAGTTTATTTTCTGTTCCATAAGTATTAGATATCTATCAACTTAAAATCGTATCAACATACTGCTGAAATCACAGCGATTGGTGTGCTTCGGTCGTTGCAAGTTGTTTTGTGTGTGTGTGTGTGTTTTCTTTTTTTTTTAATTTTTTTTTATGGCACTTCCCTCTACTGTCTCATCAATGGACTGGCACTAGAGTGGAGAAAATTATTTTTCTCCAAGACAAGGCATAACAACTTTATGGATTCAAGGGGGGGGGGGGGGGGGGGGGGGGGCTGCTAAACTAGGACTTTGCCTCCCGTTCACTATTCACACCCTTTTTTCCCCAAGACCCTTTCTTACCGTTGACGGTTCAAATAAAAAGAATTGAATTGTCACAAAGAAAGAAAGAAAAGAAAAAATCCTTCTATAATAATAAACATCGTGTTGACCTAATATCTAGCCTGATTAAAAAGAATATGATCGTCATAATGATGGTCTAGATCTAAAATCCAAACCTCTGAAACACCGGTCTGAGTTTGCTTAGGCCTAGGCCTATTCGTTCTCTGCGACTGATGTACCATCCTGCAAGGGCAATGAACACAATGGAAGCATTCGTCTGGGAGGATGTCGACATTGTTGAAATCCTGGTCGAGCATACGGAAAGACTGAAACATTTCATTCAAAGAATCGTCAATGAGATTCATGCAGCATCTGTGACCACAAGGTCGCACAGCCATTTTGGATTTCTATGTTGACTGACCGATGATCGAGGAAGAATTTTTTTTTTTTTTAAATTAAAAAAAAAAAAAAAAGCAAGAAAAAGACAAGAAAAAAACCTTAGGCCTAAAGAATCACGACGTTTGCTTGAAGTAGATTAAACATTTTGTGCGAGATCAAGTAGGCCTATGTAGACTTATTCGTCGTGGGAAGTATCTTTGTACTAAATGACGTGTAAAAACGTACACGAGTTCAGGAGAAAATGACGTCTGCATTTGTTGTTATCGATTTGTCTTGTATGGTACGTATTAGTTTTAAAAAGTCAAATAATCTTGTTGACAAGAGTGTGTCCTTCTACACAAGTGATTTTTCTTTGCAGTTTTAATTACTTCAACCACTATGAATTTTCAATCTTTACCTTGCCGATCTTAACGAGCAACTATATTGTTATTACCATCATCATCATCATCATTATTATTGTTATTCTTCTTATTATCATTATCATGATTCACACACACATGATTCAGTCGAATATCAATCATAAAGTTTATCACAAAGGCCGATAGCTCAGTTGGTAGAGCGCCGGACTCGTGATCCTGAGGTTGCGGGTTCGAATTTCGGCTTAGGGGGATTTTTCCTCGGAGTTAACATTGGTTCTGACTCCATCCCCATATAGTCGTTCGGATGGGACTATAAACCGAGGTCTAGTCTGTGTCACATGCACTAAAGATCATACACGGACTCTAAAGATCCCGATGCTCATGTCCTAAGACGGGTGAGTACCGGCTACACGAAAATACACAATGCATGCAACCTGTGTGCCATAATAGTCTACTTGAAGACTGCGAGCACGGGGCAGGTTAAACATCCCCATCTGGGCCACTTACGTTCAGAAATGAACCCGGCCCTTACGGAGAGAAGAAGTTTATCATTCAAATTTCATTGTTTCGGTGAATGCTTTGTAAGTCTACGTCACCCAACGGCTAAACTGGCTTTCTGTTCCGAACATAGATGATGGTTTGTGTGTAAGATGTTATAGTCGTTTAGGAGCAAAAGCCAGAAAATGACTATCAATGCGTTGGAAAACTTGGGAATCGCTCAGATCGAATAATGAAGTTGTAATGTCTACGTAAGTTAACCATGATTTGTATCAAAAGACATTAAATTAAGCCGCGTTCTGGGCATTGCCCCTGGAAACAGCAACGATAACGAAGCCCACGAACGATCTACGTGTTACTTTAGCTCTGTACATTTTTCAACTTAGTTTGCTTTATTAAACATTTTGAGCACACAAGCTGTGTTCGTAGATGTTGTGTGAATGCACACATACGACTCTGATGCACACATACGACGACTGCAGTGATGTTGAAGATGTGCAACAGCGGGCCACAAAGCTGTTGGGATCGCTGCAAGACAAGCCGTACCCAGAGAGACTGAAAATCCTGAGACTTCCTACACTGGAGCACCGTCGACTCAGGGGAGACATGATGAAGTCTACAAGTACCTACATGGATACTACGCAGTCCAACAACCCAAGTTGACACTGGCAAGCGGAAGGGCCCTCCGGGGACACTCTCTCAAACTGCAGGACAGATACAGACTCGACCTCAGGGGGAACTTTTTTGCTCACAGAGTGGTAGCAACATGGAACAGCCTCCCCGAGGCGGTAGTGACCGCACCAACGACAAATGCCTTCAAAAGTCGACTGGACCACCATTGGAAGAGCCCGCCCAGCCTGTACAACCCAAAATGCCAGAATTAGTCACTCAGTCTTGCAAGCCACGCATGACGGTCACTGTCTGAGTGATAAATTCTACTACAAGGAACCACGAACAGACCATAGGTCTCAAACGTGGACTACGTCAAGTCAAGTCAAGTCAAGTCAAGTCAAGACTATACATTTGGCGACGAGGATCTAAAAGCTTGAAAAATGGCTACAGCTCTACCAAACTTCGAGAAATTTTCCGTCCACTCTGACAAAGCAACGGCCGGAATTCGATGGAGAAAATGGTTCAGAAGGTTTGTAAACTTGCTTGCTGTAATGAACGTGACCAGCAACTCAAGAAAAAAGGCACTTTTACTTCATTTTGCTGGTGAAGAAGTCTTTGATATTTTCGAATATTTGCCTGAAAATAAGCAAGGAGGAACAGATGGCTATGATACACTTGTTGAGTCTCTGAACAATTATTTCACCCCCAAGAAGAATATTGATTTTGAAACATTCAAATTTCGTCAATGTAAACAGGAAAGTGAAGAAACTTCGTTTGTTGGCTGCACATTGTGAATTTCAAAATGTTGATCGTGAGATCAAGGCCCAAATCTTGCAAGGTAGCAACTCAAGTAGACTCAGAAGACGTGTTCTACGTGAACCAGATATGAACCTGACCAAACTTCTGGACATGGCATGAGCTTTAGAACTATCTGATGTTCAAGCAAAAGCCATTGAAGGCGAGGCAATCAGTGCTATTTCTTACAAGAAGAAAATGAACATCAACAAGTCAGCAAACAATCAGTCAAGTACACAATCAAGACCACCATATAACCAAAGACAAAATCAACTTCAAAACAAACATGCATGTTGTGGAGGACTACAACATCCCGGGAGAAGTGTCCGGCCAAAGACAAAACCTGTCATATTTGTGCAAAAACAGGACATTTTGCCAAAGTATGCCGTTCGGGAAAATGTTCAAAGAACTATCAACCTCAGTTCACCAGTGCTAAAGTCAATCAAATTCAACAGAGCAGTGACAGTTCAGATGAGGAGTATGTATTTGGTGTTCAGATAAATCAAGCATTGCACCAAAAGTAGATATAAACATTTTTGGTTCATCTGTCACATTTCTGATTGATACCGGCGCGTCAGTCAATGTTATTGATTATGAAGTTTTTCAAAGAATTGCACCACAAACCACTCTGAAGCCCACATCAACTGCAATCTATGCATATGGCACACGCACACCTCTTACAGTTTGTGGAACATTTTCTACTGCTGTCAAATACAAAGATGTTGAAACAAAAGCATCCTTCTTTGTTGTTTGTTCAAATCCTGATGTGCAAAGCAGCAATTATTGAGTGCCACTACTGCCCAGCAACTTCAGCTCATCCATTTTGCATTAGTGCAACACCGAAAACAACAGCTGAAATTCTCATGGAAGAAAACCCAAATCTATTCCAAGGCATGGGAAAACTGAAAGATGTAAAAGTAAAGCTATATGTTGATGAGAAAGTCCAACCTACAGTTCAAACCCCACCGAAGGATCCCATATCACATGCGGAAGAAGGTGGAAAAAGAACTTCAACGACTTGAAGAGCTGGACATAATAGAAAAAGTTGATGGACCAACCCCTTGGGTCTCACCCATAGTTGCGGCTCCCAAACCCAAGAAACCAGAGGAGATTCGAATCTGTGTTGATATAAGGCTACCAACCAAACAAAGCAATTAAGAGAACCCGTCATATCATGCCGACTATTGATGACATCCTGATGCAACTCAATCAGTCAAAAGTCTTCAGCAAACTGGATTTGAATTCAGGATATCACCAACTCGAGTTAGATGAAGAATCACGCATATATTACAATATTTTCAACTCATGTTGGTCTCAGAAGGTACAAACGCCTGAATTTTGGAGTTACATCAGCAGCAGA
>CM031610.1:79274032-79319032 GCA_018398815.1 Conus ventricosus | reverse complement strand
AAAAAGAAAAGAATGCACATCAATCATATCCTCTTCAACTTGACCGTTAACTTCAAAGAATCCTCCCTCAGAATACTGACAACTGAAAAAGGTAGTACATGGTGGCAGTTCAGTTTAGGGAGATCTGGTATCAGTAGACTTCCTTGCCCAATCCTATTTACTGCTCTTCCGTCTCATGCGTGATGTGGATGATGCGTTCATTGGGAGCCTCCAGCGCCATCTTGGGGGCCTTCAGGATCAGGACCCCATCTTGCTGAGCAAAGACGTCACCATGGCGGGGTCCACATCCTTAACATAAATTGTCATGTTTGTACCTAGTTCATCCTTAACACAAATTGTCATGTTTGTACCTAGTTCACCCTTTACACAAATTGTCATGTTTGTACCCAGTTCATCCTTAACACAAATTCTCATGTTTGTACCTAGTTCATCCTTTACACAAATTGTCATGTTTGTACCTAGTTCATCCTTAACACAAATTGTCATGTTTGTACCTAGTTCATCCTTAACACAAATTGTCATGTTTGTACCTAGTTCATCCTTTACACAAATTGTCATGTTTGTATCTAGTTCATCCTTTACACAAATTGTCATGTTTGTATCTAGTTCATCCTTTACACAAATTGTCATGTTTGTACCTAGTTCATCCTTAACACAAATTGTCACGTTTGTACCTAGTTCATCCTTACCACAAATTGTAATGTTTGTACCTAGTTCATCCTGAACACAAATTGTCACGTTTGTACCTAGTTCATCCTTAACACAAATTGTAATGTTTGTACCTAGTTCATCCTTTACACAAATTGTAATGTTTGTACCTAGTTCATCCTGAACACAAATTGTCACGTTTGTACCTAGTTCATCCTTAACACAAACTGTCACGTTTGTACCTAGTTCATCCTTGAAACAAATTGTAATGTTTGTACCTAGTTCATCCTGAACACAAATTGTCACGTTTGTACCTAGTTCATACTGAACACAATTAGTAATGTTTGTACCTAGTTCATCCTTTACACAAATTGTAATGTTTGTACCTAGTTCATCCTGAACACAAATTGTAATGTTTGTACCTAGTTCATCCTGAACACAAATTGTCACTTTTGTACCTAGTTCATCCTGAACACAAATTGTAATATTTGTACCTTGTTCATCCTGAACACAAATTGTAATGTTTGTACCTTGTTCATCCTTACACAAATTGTAATGTTTGTACCTAGTTCATCCTTAACACAAATTGTAATGTTTGTACCTAGTTCATCCTTAACACAAATTGTAATGTTTGTACCTTGTTCATATAGGGTAAAGTAAGTTAAACCCACTTAGACTTTAATTGTAATGTTTGTACCTCGTTCATGTAGGGTGAAATAAGTTAAACCACTCCGACTTTTATGCTTGTGTACGAAAATGATAATACGTAAAATGGAATGTGAATTTAGGCTAACAGTTTTCTTTTTATTTTATTAAACAAAACAAAAATTCAATGTGCCTTATGAAAAAAACAACAACCCCACAACAAACACACACGCGCTCGCACAATGTTATTTTTAGCAGTCGATGAAAATATGTTTAACATAAAATTGTCTGATTTCACCATAGCTTTGTATACTCCAACTGATTATTTCCACAGGAATATCTGGGTTGAATGTACAGAGTATGTGTAACGCATGTAGGTCAAGCAAACTGAAAATGTATACAATGTACGGTTTAGAATGTTGTTTTGCAATTTCAATATTGGTTATGTACAAAATACATAAAATTGCACGCATTAAAAGGTCTATACTTGATTAATCTTTAGAACTGATGGCATACCACAAGACTGGCCCTTACCTTGGGCAGAACATACTGTCGAGTGAATTCTCGCATAATGAAGCCATGCTCATCTGGCCGCTCCTCATGCCGAGCATTGATGATCACCCGGTTGTCTTTGGTCTTGATGTTGATTTCATCAGGCTTGAAATGTTGCACGTCCATACAGACTCTGAATTCCTTGTCAGTGCTCATCACATGTAAACAACGCCAGTATCTCTATTCAGATTTGTGGGTATACAGAAACTCTGCAATACGGTTACTCGTATGTATCCATACACATTGGCAGATCTGAAGGCATTTTGTTTTCTTTTTTAATGTTTCAAGTGATATGTTGGTGATGGAAACAAGGGGTTGATTTTGAAAACAGTAAGCCCAGTTTGAGTCCTTACACCGGTGGTTAGATGGGCGGGGGTGTTCTAGTGTATGTTATATCAGAAAAGGCACCACTGAAAATCACCACAGTGACTCGGCAGTAGTGCAGTGTCTCGATCCTCTTCTGGGTTGCCTCATGGTGACTTGACACTGAGTGCTCCCCGTGGATTGCCGGTGCTAGGGCAGTGGCGGGAAGGCAGGGCTGTGGCTGCTGATGGGGACAGGGATGAGCAGTGTGGATGAATTGCCAATGGAGTGGCATGGAACATGGGACAGAAAAAAAAATAATTATCTGTCATCAAAACAGACAGCCTTGGCGATTTTCCGTCTAGATTATCTTTCATCCGTAAAATCCAGTGCATTCCTTTCCAGAATTTCTGATTAGCATACAGGGCACATTAAGAGTGAATTACTTTGTCGTATTTTAATGTGATTATGATATAGTTATATCCAAAGTGAGGTCAGCATTCCAAGCCAGTCCAAACATGCCTTGATTAAGGTTTGAATCAAATGCCAGTGGAGGGGCTCCGATCTACCTCAGAACTGGTGTTGATGGCAGCACTTCATGAAATGGCGCTCTGCTCTTTCCAAAATAAAGGCCAAGGCTGTCACACTGTCATCCTGCTCAGCCTGACAACTGTGATGAAGGCCAAGGCTCTCACACTGTCATCGTCCTCAGCCTGACAACTATGATGAAGGCCAAGGCTCTCACACTGTCATCCTGCTCAGCCTGACAACTGTGATGAAGGCCAAGGCTCTCACATTGTCATCGTCCTCAGCCTGACAACTATGATGAAGGCCAAGGCTCTCACACTGTCATCGTCCTCAGCCTGACAACTGTGATGAAGGCCAAGGCTCTCACACTGTCATCGTCCTCAGCCTGACAACTATGATGAAGGCCAAGGCTGTCACACTGTCATCCTGCTCAGCCTGACAACTGTGATGAAGGCCAAGGCTCTCACACTGTCATCGTCCTCAGCCTGACAACTATGATGAAGGCCAAGGCTCTCACACTGTCATCGTCCTCACCTGACAACTGTGATGAAGGCCAAGGCTATCGCACTGTCATCCTCCTCAGCCTGACAACTATGATGAAGGCCAAGGCTGTCACACTGTCATCGTTCTCAGCCTGACAACTGTGATGAAGGCCAAGGCTATTGCACTGTCATCCTCCTCAGCCTGACAACTATGATGAAGGCCAAGGCTGTCACACTGTCATCGTCCTCAGCCTGACAACTGTGGGCCAGCTTCCTGAAACTCAAGTTCAAAATCAGTGCACCGAGTACCGTCGGAACTGTCTGTCTCGAGTGAATCGGGACAAAAGAAGAACAGAAGTACAGAGATTGGACAGGAACGAATTTCATGAAACAACGCAAGTGATCCTTCACGTTCACGGTCCCCTTTAGGTTTATTTTTGTCCACTTCACCCAGTTGGTTTCATAACTGACACTGTCAATCATAATGAAGTCGTTTGTGCTGACAAGGTTTCATATGGTAATAGTTCTGCCACTCCTGTGGGCCTTCTCCCACTAACACGTCATGACAGAGAGCTGAGTGACACTACACATGATGCAGACACACAGCTAGTGACAGTTCTTTTGGTGAACAACAAAACTCGGACAAAGCTTATAGTACGGTAGTGTGTGAGGCAGGGATGGACTAACCGTAAATGGACAAATAATTTTTTTTTTTCTTCTGTTTCTGATGGCAGTGTTTCTTTTTCGATTTTCTTTTATAATCTGTCAAAGGTTTGTTGGTTGGTGGTTTTTTTTTCACACGCCTCCTGTTGTATCTGACACAAATAATTAGGTGCCCTGAGCAGTAAGCAGCCCTTGATATCTTACCAAACACTGATGAAAACCAACCAGCGGCTTTCTGAACGCAGAATTTTTTTGTCGGCCCTAGTTTTAAGTCAACCCTTATCGTTCAGTGCTTCCTTGGTACACATGTACCCAAAGACATGCAAAAGAAAGTCAGCTAAGTTGTTTCTGGCCATCTGGGTCCCAGTTTCTGTCGACCTTGTTAATCAACAAGCACTTATATGATATGTCATTAATGGGGAGCGTGGACAGGGTGGTGGGGGTGGTGGTGGTTAGAATGGGGTAAGGGGAAGGGGGGGGGGGGGGCGGCTTTTATTGTTTTAAACTAAGACTTTGCAACAACAACAAGAAATATATATGAAACCATTTCAATTTTTCTTTTAAACTAAGACTTTTTCAAATCTTAAATAAATGTCAGCGAACCGCCAAGAGAATTGTGGACAAACGAGTCACAAGACAAAACACAACGCGTTTCGACCTTTTAGGTCTTCCTCAGGCAAGACACAAACAAATAACACAACGAAAATGAACGAATTTGGTACTCAGCTTCGATCTCTTCACTCTTCAGTGCAAGGATGCCAGAAGTTGAATGAAGAGATCGAAGCTGAGTACCAAATTCGTTCATTTTCGTTGTATTATTTGTTTGTGTCTTGCCTGAGGAAGACCTAAAAGGTCGAAACGCGTTGTGTTTTGTCTTGTGACTCGTTTGTCCACGATTCTCTTGGCGGTTCGCTAACATTTATTTAAGATTTGTTTAGATTTCCGCCTGCAGTCGTCTCACTTTGCAGCTAAGACTTTGCAAAAACAACAACAACAAAAAACAAACAAAAAAACAACAACAAACAAACAAACAACAACAACAACAAACTATTTCTAGAACCATTGGGATTTTTCTAATGAAATTTCCAGAATTTCTCAAAAACATAATTTACTCCTATGCAAATTTTGGTGCATGTGTGTAAAAAAAAAAAAAAAAAAAAAAAAAAAAAAAAAAAAAAAAAAAAAGTGAAATAATTAGTTGCCTCATTTGAACAACACCCTTTTGAAGATACTACTGTCACCGTGTCATCGTCTAAATATAAAGTAAATAAACTCTTGAGGAGTCTGATGAGCACGGGTCTCTTATCACTCACATCATCCTAACAGGGTCACCACAGTAAAAACACACAGTAATGTGTAAGGTGGATATTGAAGGATCCGCAACGTAGGAAATATCCCAATGTGTAGTCAAGGGCGACTTCCAGTGAAGTCTAAGACCGTAAGAGCTATGTCAGCAAGTGACTTAGATTTAAAACATGGGATCTAGAATCAGGATCTGGAGCGCTTGTCGAAAAGAGACCAGAACAGCTGTACAGGGCATGCATCGATAAAACTCTGCTGAGGTGGCTGTACTTGTGGCATTCGGGGCCTGAAGCATCGCGGGTAAACCACCTAAGAACCAGGAGGGACAAAATCACCTTGCATCATGTTGCCAAAGTGCTGGTCGAAAATCTTTGATGGCTCGGGTATTCCCTCCCAAGGGTCGTCCCAGAATCCACGAATGAAAGCACTCAATGCCATTTTTCTGAGCAAATTGTCAACACTGCTCCGAGATCTACAGATCTATGAACGTGAAGGATTCAAACTATATGCATTTCGACGTCTCACCCAGTCTTGTATTAATATCCCCAAGTCAGAAACCGCGCGAACTTTCCAGAAAGGAAGTAACGTTAAGGACCATAATAGTCGAGTTCTTTTGTGATCGTTCTTCCTTTCCTTTATCGAAGGAGACAGGAAAAGACAACTCCATTGTCCCCACCATTTCTGTGGTCCCCACGCAGCAAGAAGGTGCGTGTGTGTGTGTGTGTGTGTGAATAAGGTAAGGTTTGAAGTTCGCTAAGCTTTAGATTTGCACAGGGTTTCTATTATGGTTTGAAATATATAGTTGGGCTTAGCACCTCCCTCTCAAGTACTGTTTTCCCTTACAACAGCAGCAATAACAACAACAATAAGAAAGAAAGACGAAGTAGTTTCAGCTTCTTTCCATTTCGAAGCTAATACTCAAAATGTCTTAAACGTAAGAGTGCAAATGTAAAACATTCGACGAAGTTTGTTCAGATCAGACTGAGAAATATTCGACCATTAGTTATCTTAATTTATTCATTTACTTTGTTTTGTTCTCATGCACCTCCGAAAAAACTACAGTTGTATCTCGGTGACTGATCTTCCGAACATGCTGCTCTAGACCCACTGGCTTTCGGAGACCTGTACACAGATGCAATACGACCTCAAACGCCATTTATTCTCCGTCAGCCTACATTCAATCTGCATCGATTCTCTTTTTCTTTCTACCACCCCACCCCCCACCCCTTCCTCTCCAATCTATTCTCTACTTCCTTCTTCTGCTGCTCGTGTTATTACTTCCTCGCAACAAGGGGGAGAATTCGCCACCATTCATCCCTTTCCTACAACGTGGAGGAGGGGGGTAGGGGGAGTCGCATTCATTCGGTTTGCTTGCTGGCTGGCTTTTACGGTCTGTATGTGTCCACTTTCGATCTCTAGTTTTTCTGTGGACCGACAAAGCTCCTTTTCCACAACTGGATGGTCCAAACGAAAGGTGGGAGATCTAAAAACAAATACACCTAAACTCTCATTGTAGGGTACAGTCAGATCTCCGGTACTCTGAGGCCGACTGACAAAGTTTGATATGCAGCTTAATGTGGGAACTCTCATTTATCTTAAAAATGCGGGCAGGACACTCAACCCATCCCCCTCCCCCTCCAACCAGATGGAGGTGTGTGTGTGTGATAGGAAGGCGGAGGGGAAGGGGTGAGGGACTGACCTCACGTGGTCAGCGCTCATTTCTACATGTCAGTACATTGTCTCTGTTGCCATTTCTGGCTACTCTTTCTTCTTCTGCGAAGAGTAGTTTCTATGTGGTTTGTCAAACGTTTCAAATGCCCCGTTGATGGTATCATGCATATTGCGACCACAAATTACCCATGACAGAGGCATGGTGTAGATAGTTTATGTCATCGGAACGTCATACAAATGATGACATTCAACTGTTATTATGCAAAAGACACCTCCCCACAAAAAACCCCCAACCAAACAAAACATACAAACACACCTGCGAAACAGCAAAGAACAAATGCGTAATTTAGAAGAAATGAACGAGCAAAAAAAAAAAAGGTCGACCACCAGGTATGTTCACAAAATGTCAACCTATGCCTGCTGCCCTTCATCATACCCAATTCCCAGGGAGAGAGAGATAAGCACTACAAGGTTATCTTGACCAGCTGGACAGCTGCTTATCTAAAGCCAACGCATAGCAGCCCACCGACATAAACATAGCCAATGTGTACCTCTTGTCCAGGAGAGGCCCAAGCAAGACATGTGTCGAGAGCACTACTCTATCTTCAGGGTCTAATTCCACTCCATTGCAGATTGCTCTACACGGCAGACGTAGAAGACCACAGACAAAAAACAAATGTGGAAAAGGCTTGAAGGAGTAGAAGATGAGATGATACAGTGATTATCAAACAGCAGTGAAGCAGAAAAAAAGGTGGGTTACATTTAATTGGGACCCTCACCCATAGCCTGACAGGAAGATTCCACCAGGACCGATGAATCATACCATATTGTGCTTTGGCCTGTCAAAACTTGCCTAAAGCCAAGAAGTCAGGTATAGAAGTGTGGTGGAAAACTAATGTTCCATCAAAATATTAATGCATGTCAGCATAGCCTAAGGGATCACTGGGCCATGGATGCAAAACCCTCCAACCTTAAGGTTGCCATACACGCACTTCAAATATGCATAAAGACATTTGATATTGTCCTGAGAAAGGAAAGAAGTCCCAAAGCGGCCATGTGACCATACAAGAATTGTGGTGTCTATATATTTGTACTTTACAGAGTGATCATTTCCTGTCAATCAGAACCAGAGACAGAGAGAGAAACAAACAGTCAGACAGACAGAGAGAGACAGTGCGAGACAGGTAGGTTCAAGCTTGGATCACCATAACCCAGCAAACAATACAAAAACTGTCATACATTCCTTTATTGTTAAGCCCGAAATGAAACAAAAGCCGAATTCAGTTCTGCAAAACAATGATTGGAAACGCTGTTTCAAAGATATTATTGAAGTATTATCTTGCCAGCAACAAAAGGCATCACGTGGAAGATATACATTTCTGACTGAAAGAAAACATGTAATCACATCTGAACGATAAAACATTTGCGAGGGATTTGTAAAGCTGGTTTTAACACCAATTCATTTGCTGGAAATACTGTGTCACATAGTATGTGTAAAATGCACATTTTCTGAGCATTCATTTATGTTAACATAATCATCATCACAAAAATATACATCCACCGGTTATTCATAATAATTTTTGTATTTTTTAGTGAACATGACCCAGTGTTATCTGAATACTACTGGGGATACAACAGCATCAAAATAAACAGTGCCATTTTTGTTAATGGTGGACCACTGAAATGAAACGTTTGATTCCATTTTGCAAACTGGCAAAAAGTGTCCGTGTGTGCGAGTGTGTGTGTGTGTGTGTGTGCGTGTGCGTGTGTGTGCACATGCGTGCATGTATGTCTGTGTGTTATGTGTTCTTACTGAGAATCAAACAGAACTTACCTCATAAGTAAGACAATGCATTTGATATTAACTTTAAATACTGACTGAAAGAACAAAATTTAGGAACACAACTGGATTCAACAAGAAATTCTGGCTGACTGAAAGAACAAAATTTAGGAACACAACTGGATTCAACAACAAATTCTGAACATGTGCAAATGCAACATATAATAGTCATGGTGCTTATTACATGTAACCAGTACAACAAGTACTAACAGGTAAAGACCTCTTATGTTCTTAACAGTTGTATGCCATTATGCATATGATTTCTAATATGTCAATTTCCCTGTACTGTGCTCTACTGCATATCTGATGATAAACAAACAGTGATAACTATATTATTCTCTTCAACAATGTAAAGCACAGTCTGTAAGCCTCTGTGGTGTGAGCAAGAGTGTGTGTAATGCATTCGTGTTTGTGTGCCTTTTATCTATCATACATGAGTAAAACATGTATACAGAAAGATTAATTTGTAGTCTAAATCAACAGCACCCACACTCTTTATCCAGACCAAAATCACAATCAACCCAGCCAATAAAAATGTTTGACTGGACATTGTACATACGAAAATGTTTTGACCAATTTGAAGAAAACCTTTAGTCATCCTAAGAAAATTGTTCTACTGGATCCCATAAATAGTCGAGTTCTTTTGTGATCGTTCTTCCTTTCCTTTATCGAAGGAGACAGGAAAAGACAACTCCATTGTCCCCACCATTTCTGTGGTCCCCACGCAGCAAGAAGGTGCGTGTGTGTGTGTGTGTGTGTGAATAAGGTAAGGTTTGAAGTTCGCTAAGCTTTAGATTTGCACAGGTTTCTATTATGGTTTGAAATATATAGTTGGGCTTAGCACCTCCCTCTCAAGTACTGTTTTCCCTTACAACAGCAGCAATAACAACAACAATAAGAAAGAAAGACGAAGTAGTTTCAGCTTCTTTCCATTTCGAAGCTAATACTCAAAATGTCTTAAACGTAAGAGTGCAAATGTAAAACATTCGACGAAGTTTGTTCAGATCAGACTGAGAAATATTCGACCATTAGTTATCTTAATTTATTCATTTACTTTGTTTTGTTCTCATGCACCTCCGAAAAAACTACAGTTGTATCTCGGTGACTGATCTTCCGAACATGCTGCTCTAGACCCACTGGCTTTCGGAGACCTGTACACAGATGCAATACGACCTCAAACGCCATTTATTCTCCGTCAGCCTACATTCAATCTGCATCGATTCTCTTTTTCTTTCTACCACCCCACCCCCCACCCCTTCCTCTCCAATCTATTCTCTACTTCCTTCTTCTGCTGCTCGTGTTATTACTTCCTCGCAACAAGGGGGAGAATTCGCCACCATTCATCCCTTTCCTACAACGTGGAGGAGGGGGGTAGGGGGAGTCGCATTCATTCGGTTTGCTTGCTGGCTGGCTTTTACGGTCTGTATGTGTCCACTTTCGTCTCTAGTTTTTCTGTGGACCGACAAAGCTCCTTTTCCACAACTGGATGGTCCAAACGAAAGGTGGGAGATCTAAAAACAAATACACCTAAACTCTCATTGTAGGGTACAGTCAGATCTCCGGTACTCTGAGGCCGACTGACAAAGTTTGATATGCAGCTTAATGTGGGAACTCTCATTTATCTTAAAAATGCGGGCAGGACACTCAACCCATCCCCCCTCCCCCTCCAACCAGATGGAGGTGTGTGTGTGATAGGAAGGCGGAGGGGAAGGGGTGAGGGACTGACCTCACGTGGTCAGCGCTCATTTCTACATGTCAGTACATTGTCTCTGTTGCCATTTCTGGCTACTCTTTCTTCTTCTGCGAAGAGTAGTTTCTATGTGGTTTGTCAAACGTTTCAAATGCCCCGTTGATGGTATCATGCATATTGCGACCACAAATTACCCATGACAGAGGCATGGTGTAGATAGTTTATGTCATCGGAACGTCATACAAATGATGACATTCAACTGTTATTATGCAAAAGACACCTCCCCACAAAAAACCCCCAACCAAACAAAACATACAAACACACCTGCGAAACAGCAAAGAACAAATGCGTAATTTAGAAGAAATGAACGAGCAAAAAAAAAAAAGGTCGACCACCAGGTATGTTCACAAAATGTCAACCTATGCCTGCTGCCCTTCATCATACCCAATTCCCAGGGAGAGAGAGATAAGCACTACAAGGTTATCTTGACCAGCTGGACAGCTGCTTATCTAAAGCCAACGCATAGCAGCCCACCGACATAAACATAGGCCAATGTGTACCTCTTGTCCAGGAGAGGCCCAAGCAAGACATGTGTCGAGAGCACTACTCTATCTTCAGGGTCTAATTCCACTCCATTGCAGATTGCTCTACACGGCAGACGTAGAAGACCACAGACAAAAAACAAATGTGGAAAAGGCTTGAAGGAGTAGAAGATGAGATGATACAGTGATTATCAAACAGCAGTGAAGCAGAAAAAAAGGTGGGTTACATTTAATTGGGACCCTCACCCATAGCCTGACAGGAAGATTCCACCAGGACCGATGAATCATACCATATTGTGCTTTGGCCTGTCAAAACTTGCCTAAAGCCAAGAAGTCAGGTATAGAAGTGTGGTGGAAAACTAATGTTCCATCAAAATATTAATGCATGTCAGCATAGCCTAAGGGATCACTGGGCCATGGATGCAAAACCCTCCAACCTTAAGGTTGCCATACACGCACTTCAAATATGCATAAAGACATTTGATATTGTCCTGAGAAAGGAAAGAAGTCCCAAAGCGGCCATGTGACCATACAAGAATTGTGGTGTCTATATATTTGTACTTTACAGAGTGATCATTTCCTGTCAATCAGAACCAGAGACAGAGAGAGAAACAAACAGTCAGACAGACAGAGAGAGACAGTGCGAGACAGGTAGGTTCAAGCTTGGATCACCATAACCCAGCAAACAATACAAAAACTGTCATACATTCCTTTATTGTTAAGCCCGAAATGAAACAAAAGCCGAATTCAGTTCTGCAAAACAATGATTGGAAACGCTGTTTCAAAGATATTATTGAAGTATTATCTTGCCAGCAACAAAAGGCATCACGTGGAAGATATACATTTCTGACTGAAAGAAAACATGTAATCACATCTGAACGATAAAACATTTGCGAGGGATTTGTAAAGCTGGTTTTAACACCAATTCATTTGCTGGAAATACTGTGTCACATAGTATGTGTAAAATGCACATTTTCTGAGCATTCATTTATGTTAACATAATCATCATCACAAAAATATACATCCACCGGTTATTCATAATAATTTTTGTATTTTTTAGTGAACATGACCCAGTGTTATCTGAATACTACTGGGGATACAACAGCATCAAAATAAACAGTGCCATTTTTGTTAATGGTGGACCACTGAAATGAAACGTTTGATTCCATTTTGCAAACTGGCAAAAAGTGTCCGTGTGTGCGAGTGTGTGTGTGTGTGTGTGTGCGTGTGCGTGTGTGTGCACATGCGTGCATGTATGTCTGTGTGTTATGTGTTCTTACTGAGAATCAAACAGAACTTACCTCATAAGTAAGACAATGCATTTGATATTAACTTTAAATACTGACTGAAAGAACAAAATTTAGGAACACAACTGGATTCAACAAGAAATTCTGGCTGACTGAAAGAACAAAATTTAGGAACACAACTGGATTCAACAACAAATTCTGAACATGTGCAAATGCAACATATAATAGTCATGGTGCTTATTACATGTAACCAGTACAACAAGTACTAACAGGTAAAGACCTCTTATGTTCTTAACAGTTGTATGCCATTATGCATATGATTTCTAATATGTCAATTTCCCTGTACTGTGCTCTACTGCATATCTGATGATAAACAAACAGTGATAACTATATTATTCTCTTCAACAATGTAAAGCACAGTCTGTAAGCCTCTGTGGTGTGAGCAAGAGTGTGTGTAATGCATTCGTGTTTGTGTGCCTTTTATCTATCATACATGAGTAAAACATGTATACAGAAAGATTAATTTGTAGTCTAAATCAACAGCACCCACACTCTTTATCCAGACCAAAATCACAATCAACGCCCAGCCAGATAAAAATGTTTGACTTGGACATTGTACCATACGTAAAATGTTTCTTGGACCCAAATTTGAAGAAAATCCTTCATTGGGTCCATGCCTTTTGGTGATAAAGAGAAACAAAAAGCACCGAAGGTGATTCTGCAATTTAGCTAACTGCAAGATGATTGCCCAGCTAAATGAGGAAACCGAGTTGATATGTATATTCCAGCTAAATCAGCAAACTGAACTGATTTATCTTTGTATGTATGAAGCTATCAACTTATGTAGCTGTGCTGCAACTTGTATCCAACACAGTTTTCATGATCTTATTAATACTGACTAGTTTTCATCACCTTATTATACCAACATTTATCACATTTATGACCACAACCATTCGGTCTTACTTCTTTGCTTGGAAAATAGCAATTCTGCTGCAAATGTGCACGCATTTTGGTCGTTACATCATTACTGCTACAATTAATCCTTATGAGGCCAAGGTGTCAGCAAACTACAGTTTGGACATGTGTACATGGTATCACATTACACAACTATCCAGAGGCCCAAGATATGCTGAACAACTGATAGATTTCCTGTTAATGTTATATATTTCATGCCACCCATCAAGTCATCTTTTCTCTCACAGTGCTTTCTATGGCAGAATTCTATCACACAAAATTTCTTCCTTACAAAGAAAAGAAAATCTGAGTTGAAGTGACTGTTAATCACATGTCATGGCACGCCAATTAAAGTTACAAATCATTGAAGCCGGCAGTGATCAAGTGCTTGTTTTACAAGCTTTTCCATTAGAACCACTTTCATGTTCTGTAATGTCTGACAGGCTTTATTCGTGGGAAAATAAAGAAGCAAAAAATTTCTTTTCTTTTTTTGAGAGTCATCTTTGAAATGCTGACGTGTTGCTCACATCACATTTTATGTTGATCACATTTCTCAGTACTGCCAATACCAAGCAAAATCTGAAAATGACACAAATACAAAGGTCAATGTTGTTTCAAAACACACACACACAAAAGGCAACAGCAGTCTTCTTTTTGCGGGCAAACCTCAAAGCTCCCCCCCCTCCCCCCCCCACCAAAAAAACAGAAAGAAAGAAACCATCACCTGGACTCCCACCGATCATCGAGACAAAAATTTATAATAACAGAAGCCTGCACATCAATTTTCTTTTCAGCATGACTGAATCACAAAAGTAAAGCCCTGCTCAGAGAAAAAAAAAACACGGCTGAAAAACACGGCGTCACTTCCACACAGAAGATCCGCCATCATAGCCTTCCTGGTTCAAGCCCTTAAATTTACTTCTCTTCCATCTCCTGAGTGATGGGGATGATGCGCTCTTTGGGAGCCTCCAGCGCCATCTTGGGGCCTTCAGGGTCAGCACTCCCTCTCTGCTCAGTGAAGATGTCACCACGGCAGGGTCCACATCCTGAACACAAAACATAGCATTTGCACATGTGTACATAATGGCAATACAAAAAAAAAAGAAGAAAAGACACGTTTGTGTGTCTATAAATAACAAAAAATGAGTAATATGAAAACAAAAAATGCCAATTTCAGCAAGTTCTGGTCTTACTTTTTCCTGGTATCTGTCTCACTTTCAGAACGTCTTGCTGATGCACTAAGTTGGAGCTTGACATGGGTTAGGGGATGGAGAGGAGGGGTGGGGTGATGGTGAAGCTGGGTTGTTTGTCTTTTTGTCTTAAGTTTCTGTTTACATTTGTCTGAATTCCATTGTTTGCACAAGGTCTCGTGATGTCATAAGCGTCTGAGAACCAAAAGCATGATACGCACCCAACATATGTACTTTATCCGCAACAAGTTTCTTTTTTCTTTCGTCCCCCCCCCCCACCCCACCCCTCCCCACCAAATCTTTCTGAATTGTGTGAATCATGCAAATGTAGTACTAGTAGTAGCCCTGCAATACATCCACTGTTTACATAACACATTTGTATGTGCAAGCATGCGAGTGTTAGAGCAAAAGACCATTTTTTGAGAGCTCAGCGATAAGTACACTTGTATGTGCAGCAGGTAAGCCTCAGAGCAAAAGACCAATTTTTGACAGTTCAGTAATGACAATAAACTTTTATTATAAAGCTTGTTAAGGCTAGTGGAGTTTGCTAACCGATGACTGGGTGCCAAGCGATTCGTTTTCTGAATACATTTTGTCATCATTACTTAAAAACTCTTAAAGAAAAAAATGTTTTGGGGTTAGGAGAGAGGGAAACATCTTAATATGCAGAAATGATGACAACAGCTTTTACCTTGGCAGAACATACTGTCGAGTGAATTCTCGCATGATGAAGCCATGCTCATCTGGTCGCTCCTCATGCCGAGCATTGATGATCACCCGGTTGTCTTTGGTCTTGATGTTGATTCATCAGGCTTGAAATGTTGCACGTCCATACAGACTTTGAATTCCTTGTCAGTGTTCACCACCTGCAAGTAAACAATGCCAGTGGTCATAATTCAGATTACGGAACATATAACAGGAATGCATGATACAGCGTCCACATATTCATGTGGATTAGCCCTGCGTGCGTGTGTGTGTATGTGTGTGTATATGTGTGTATGCATGTGTGTGTGGTGTGTGTGTGTGTGTGTGTGTGTGTGTGTGTGTGTGTGTGACTGCGCAAACACACATGTGCATGTATGTGTACAAGTGTACAGCTGTGTACCTGATATCCATGTGTCCCAACTTTCCCTATGAACTTGCCACCATAGCATCAACCTTACACATGAATGCAAAATTGTAGGGAAAAAAAATTAGCAAAAATGACATGTGATAAGGATTTGTTCTTGGACAGACATAAAACACATTGCACAGCTCCCTATCCTACTAAAGCGCACAGGGCTGCTTCACTGTCTGTTCCAGTAGTGCGGAAGCAACTTTGAGAAAAACAGCTTTAAGCTGCAATGCTTTCACACACATGAAGGGAAAGGCATGCAAAACTATTTATTTGTCACACTCCTAGTGCAAAACAAGCAAATATGTGTCTAACTATAATTATTTTGTACTTAAAGGCTGGTGCAGATTCCTTTTACACAAACTGATCCCCAACATTCATTGTTGTCTGTAGAGAGACTTTGCCTGGTACAACATAACTCATCATCTTGTGGGAGGTGGCTATGTTTGATGAGTGGGAGATGTGGGTTTGGGGATGGGTAGGGGAGGGAGAAGGGAAGGCTCCCAAATAGTGCTTGGTATCTCCCTCCAGTGGAGGTAAAGGGCAACATGTCAAAAATACTTTTTTCCAGCCACTGATGAAGATCGCCTTTTCTTTTTCCCCTGAAAGCCTGTCTCATCCTCATCCCTCTTCCTTCCCACTCCTCAACCCTGTAATTGCCGAGTCAGTGAATGAGTTTTTGCTTTATGTTGAGCCTACCTATTCTATCAGTCTACTCACTTAACTATCTGTGGACATGCATGCGTTTGGCTGTTTTCAGTGAACCTGTTAACTCGTCAGATGAGTTAAACTGCAAACATGATTACAAGAACTTCTAATTTGTTTGTAATGACTGAAAATCTTAATTACAAAATCTAACTGTCACTGGATACTGCAATCTTCTTTTTATCTCTGCAAGGTGTATGATCATCTGTTTTTGATTTATCAAATGGTTTAACTTTTGATGCACTTCTTTCTCTCTCCCTTTCTCTTGGTTCTCTTTCTAGAGAGAGACTCGGAGAGCTCTCTTCTTCTCTCATATGTGTCAGATAGCAGCTAAATCAGCACTGCACTGCCACAAACAATTACTGGCCAAGCCCCCTCTAAATGGTGATGAAGGTAAGGGGCATCATTTACAGACACACCTGATGAAGAGGTCATAAAAACCAACTATGCATTTTTCAAGCTGAAGCTGGCATTTTTAGCTCATTTAGAATAATTTGTTATTCCTCATCCTATAGTCAATAATGTGCACTGCATTCACAGCATTCAGTGCTCGTCTTGATTTAGATCACCCACCTCCCCATGGTGTGGTTTTACACACTCAGGATCAGATCAGATCAGTATCAGGGGCGTTGTATCAAATACAACTTAGCCTATTTATGTATATTATATTTTTTTTTTTCATAACCGTTGGTCCAGTCATAGGCTAGCTCAGACCTATTATCCATCAAATTCATTTTTGTTAATAATTCATGTTTATCTATGAGGTTCTTAAAAACATTAATACTAGGTGCACGTTTGATGTTAAGTGTTAATTTATTCCAAAAGTTGGTTACTCTATTAGTAAAAGTAAATTTTCCTAAATCGTTCTAGAATATGTTTAAATATCTTATCTTCACTGTTCCTTGTAACATTCTTCTGCGGAGTACAAAAAAAACGTGCTTTATCAACATCATCAATGAATCAAGTCTCCTCTTATTCTTCTTGCCTTAAGTGTTGGAAGTTGCAGATATTTAAATCTTTCCTGATATGAGTAATCTTTTATATTATGAATCATCTTGGTTGCTCTTCTTTGTACCTGTTCTAGAGCTTCTGATTGTCTCTTTAGCATTGGATACCATACAGTGTTGCCATATTCAAGAACAGGTCTAACTAGTGTCTTATAAATATAATTGCAAAAAAGTGTCCTTTTCCATAAATGTAAAGGTTCTTTTTATTATTCCAATCATTCTGTTAGCCTTATTAATACTACAATATGATTGTCAAATAGTAAATTTTTGTCAAAAGTCACACCTAGGTCTTTCTCTTCACATTTAGATACTTTTATTTCCTTGCCCCCAATTTTCATTATATACTCCTTTTGTGGGTTTGTTTTACCAATATGAAGTACTTTACATTTTTCTGCATTAAAATAGGTTCCAAGTATCAGACCACTGTACTAATGTTTCAATATCCTTTTGTAATTCCTTATGCAATTTTGGAGAGTTATACAGTTTTGTGTCATCTGCAAAGACTTTACATGTACTCTTTAATTCTATAGGGAGATCATTTATAAACACCGTAAATAATATTGGTCCCAAAATACTGCCTTGTGGTATCCCACTAATAACATCAGCACTATGAGAGAAGGAACTACCAATCCTTACCTTCCGAGTTCATTTTGATCAAAAGTCTCTAACCCAACCAAGTATATTTCCTATTATTCCATAAGACTCTAATTTCTTTAAAAGTCTTTCATGTGGTACTGAATCGAATGCTTTTCTAAAGTCTAAATACAAAACATCTATATTCTCTCCTTTATCTATCTCCTTTGTGAAGTTTTCCATCACTTCTAAAAGTTGAGTCACACAAGACCTTTTTGCACGAAATCCATGTTGACACTCAGCATATAATTTATTTTCTGTCATATGTTTAATAATAGCCTCTCTAATAAATGATTCAAAAATTTTGCATATAATGCATGTTAAACTCACTGGTCTATAATTTCCTGGATCTGTTCTTATACTCTTTTTGAATACTGGAATGACTGCAGCTGTTTTCCAATCTGAAGGTACTATCATTTCTTTAACAGATTTAGAAAAGAGTATGTAAAGTGCGAAGGCCATCTCCTCGTTTAGCTCTTTTAGTACTCTCGATGGGATGGCATCCGGACCACATGCCTTATTAGGGTTTAAAGATTGAAGTTTCTTTTTTATTGCATCCACTGAAATGTCTACATTTTCTAACACTATGCCTTTTGACCTTGAAGCTGGACTTAGAACAGGCATATTTTTAGTATCTTCCCTTGTGTATAACGTCACTAGAAAAAAATGTATTCAAAATATCTGCCTTACCTCTGTCTCCACTGTGTCACCATCCTTAGTCACT
Organism: Conus ventricosus; assembly: GCA_018398815.1. Classification (NCBI taxonomy): domain Eukaryota; kingdom Metazoa; phylum Mollusca; class Gastropoda; order Neogastropoda; family Conidae; genus Conus; species Conus ventricosus. The sequence continues at coordinate 79,300,592 of CM031610.1, read as the reverse complement.
AAAGGGCTCACTCCAGTATTCATCTTTGTTTTCGATTGTACCTATCTCCAAGCAACATTCTTATCTTATCTCCAGAAGGCTTTTGGATTTTGTTTACATTCCTTTGATAACTTCTTTTCAAATTCCTTTTTTGCTTTTCTTATTTTTTTTATTACAAGTATTACGTGCTTTAATATAATTTTGATAATCTTTCCCCTGCTTTGTGACTAAGAATCTCTGATACATATATTTTATTTTTTACAAATTTTATTGTCTTTACATTCATCCACTTTGGTTTCTGTTTTATATTTTTCTTAATAATTTGTTTTGGAACGTTGTTTTCTATAAAAGAATTTAAAATACTTTTAATTTCCACCCAGCATTGTTCTACACTAAGATCATTGAGTTTATTCCAGTCGATCTTCTTCAATTCTTCTTTCATTTGCATAAAATTTCCTCTCTTAAAATTATATGACTGCTTTGATTCTTCTTTCCCTTGCTCCTCTCCTCCCCTGCCAATACCTGGTCTGGTTTTAATTAACATGAACTCCTACTTCATTTTCTGGCATACAACATTGGACTAAATGTATATCATAGCTATTAAATGAGTTATCAATAACAAAAGTTGTTAAAAAAAATTTTTTTTAACATCTTATCCTTGCTAGTCATCTATGACGTCATGCACACTTGTCATGCAACAATCGGTCGGATTTCCATCAATTTACCCAAGTGCCTACTCTGTTCCTGCTTAGACAATGTTTACACCGGTGCTCTCATGCAGTTACTGTGTCAGGTTACCAGAAGTCTACTCCAATCAAAAAGCTTTTCTGAATTCGAGATCTAATTTGGTAGTCTAAATACTGAAGGTTCTATAAATTTACAATCACAAACAATGTTTAAATTTTCAAACATGGTTTAGTTGCATACTTCAGAAACGCCTGTCTGCTGAGGTGGCTGTATTGGTATTTGTTGCATCGGCGGTCCGAAGGGCCGGGGTACAGTGCTAAAGGAGGTCGGAAAAACTCGTCATTCATAAGGTTGCCGAAGTGCTGGTCGAAAAGTCTTGAAGGCTGGGTCATTCCCTCCCAAGGATCGTCCCAGAATCCGCGATAAGGTCTCAATGCCATTTTCAGCTTAAATACTGAGGTTTCGAATGCAAACGTCAAGAGCTTAAAAGATGCCTTGCAGCTCTGGTTCCGCCCGAAGTTCACAGGTGAGTCTGCACTGTCAGCTGAGCAGAATTCGCACGAATTTTCCAGACAGGATGTGACGAATACACAAGACTGTTTAGGCTTTTCTTTGGCTAAAACCCACAAATACGAACGTGAACCAAAACGCTTTATAATCGATGTAAGCGTTCGAGGGATAGCAGGTAATTGAGCTGAATGTAAGAATTAAACTGAATATAAATCAAGTGAACAACCTTGATCAATCGTTTCATTTGTTTTAAGCTATTTCCACAGATGACAACTCACAATCTAGGGAAGCATGAACTCAACTGAGACCCTATTTTTGCGACAGGCTGATCTTCTCTATCTCTAAACAGTCCCATTCTTTTCGTTTTGATTTGCCTGCTTGGAAACACCTAGCATGTATCTTGATGGCTCTATGAAAGAATAGAAGGGGAACGAACTTTCAGACACTGCGCAAATTCTGAGAACAATTCAGTTGTGTGTGACACAAACACTCGACCGGTAATCAAAGCCTCTGCACGTTAATTCATGTGTGTATCCAGTAAACGATTCTCATCTCATCCTTTTGAAGAAATGATGCCCTCGTAAAAAAAACAAAAAACAAACAAACAAAAAAACAAACAAAACAACAACAACAACAACAAAAACCCCTCTGATGAATCTCTAACCCAAATCAACAGTTTACATGGCACCTATACACAATTTAGGTGAAATCTGCAGGTCTTTCGAACATAACATACAAGCTCTGTGATATGTGTTGGACCCAACTCCAATTTTTGACTGCTTGTAAATGGAATTAGCTGTTGATCACCAACAAACACGTTGTTGCCGAATGTTCCAATACACAGTACGGTCATGATGACGTCAGTTATGGTTCAATCTTTTATTTATTATTTACTTCCGTTTAAAGTAGCCCTCTAGAAAGTGATTTGTTCATGACGATGTTTCAGCCTCTGAACATTCTCGGTTGAGATCACGCCCGAGTATAAGGAACTGAAGATGGAACAAATGAGTCTGTCCAGCTCAGTCAATGTCAGGCGGCGGCCATAGTAAACCCGTGCGCAAGACGGCCGTGCTTTGCACGGTCCGGTTAAAAAAATCCTGCCCGGTGTAACACGAGGAAATTACTCCCCACGCGGAATTTACTCCCGAGTAAAAACCGCGTACGCCGATTTTACTCCCTTTACGCGAAAAGTACTCCCTGCACACACGCCGTTTTACTCCCCATGCGGAATTTACTCCCCTTTCTTTTTAGACTGAATATGCAACAAAAATGATGGTGGGTAGGCCCCAGTGTCGTTTATTATTTTAAACCCTTTCAGGTAAGGTGAGTCTTTCTTATTTGGCTTTTCAAGATGGCTACCGGCGTGTTGTTCCTCGGCTTCGTTAAAAGTTTTCTATTTTTCCTTGCTGTTTCCACATGTGACAGGAACAACAATATCCCTAGCACTCAGTTTAATTTTGAAATTTTAGATGTAGACGTAGACGCCTTTAGTTCCATTTTTGCAGGTTTTAAAACTTTGTGCAACCTGAACCATGTTAGCCTCCTGTGTACACCTGTGCCGAGTACTGTTCTCACGTCTATTACTAGGCCCAGATTTTGTCAAGGAGCGTGAAACCTCTCACAAAAGGCATTAGACGCTTGGAGAAAAAGGGACGTTGTACGTAGTATACAAATAGGTAATAGACCAATTAACCAGGGTACCTTACCCATCGCACACGGCCGAACTGTGTGAAAGAAGGCCGAAGTGGTCAGATGACAAACAACACCTAGGAGAGAGTTCGGACCTGCCCAGTGGTGAAAGGGGGAAGGGATGTAACCACTACGACCTCGGCGCTCCAAGTGAGCGCTAAATGGTCGGTCAGCTGAGGTTCTTTTGTAAACAGTCAGTGAAGAGCAGGAGTCTTGGATTCGTTCGGATGGTGTTGCCGTGGGTCACTGTGTTGGTTCTATTGTCAGGCTGGCTGAATGCATGTGGAGGTTGTAGTAGCCCTCCTTAAGATAATTTCTGTGTTAAGTAACCACCGAAGTCGGCGGGAATTTTCGATGTCCATCTGGGGCTAAGTGTGTGTTTGCTAATCAAAGGTAGGGGTGTGTGTAAATGCTGATGTGTGGAAGAATGTAGCGAATGGAGAATTCAGGGGACTTGTGAACTAGGGTTTTGAGAAGCAGCGTGGACAAAGGCATGGCCCGAAAGGGAATCCTTTGTTTCCCTCCCTATATAAACTGAGGGAGAACAACGTGAGGGAAGAACACAAGGAGAGAGAAAGAGAGAGAGAGAGAAGGCAGAGGAGAGAGAGAGAGAGGAGAGGAGTGAGCAGGACAGAGAAAGGGTCGAGAGAAACGTGGTCTGGGAGAGAGAAGAGACAGCAAGGTCTTAGAGTTAAAGACAAGCTGGAAGAGAAGGAAACTAAGTTTGAAGCCCAGAGGTGGGGAAGACAGACAAACTGAATTTGAACCCAGAGGTGGGTGAGGAAGACGAAGAAGAAGAGTTCGACGTCGAGATCCCAGAGACGACCACGAAGACCCAGTCCTGAAGCCTGGAGCCAGTCAACCAAGGGCATCACCATCAAGCAGTGCTGAAGAAGACGTGAAGAGACTTTTTTCAAGAACTGTGGTGTGGTGTGAAAGCGTGGTTGTGTGTGTGAAAACCTGGCCAGGTAAGAAGTCATTTTATTATAACCCGGGATTAGGAAGTATTGATCTTTGATGTTTTGATATTTCATTGTGTGTGATTTGATTGTTCATGATTAATTATAAGTAGCATAGAAATTGTATTTCTTGTTCTCAGTCGTGTTAGGAAAGAATCGAATGCGTGACATCCCATCCCCAGAGAGAGGTGAATGTTTGGTGTGCGCATGAGTGTGCATATGCGTGTATGAGTGCAAAGATAACCTTGGTGTGTTAAGCCTGACTAATAATACATCAACTTAGTGCACTTAAGCAATACCATCACGATTTCCCCCGTCTTGGACAGATTTGAACCCCTGATTTCAATTAACATCAGAAATAGTACAGTGAAAAGGAATTGTTTGAATAAAAGAGTTAGACATAGAGAGTTAAATCATGGCTTTTAAGCCTTATCCTGCTATCGGGAGACATTGAACTCAATCCTGGTCCGTCCACCAAAGTAAAATATCCATGCGGAGTTTGCAATTTGAGAGTCACATGGAAACATAAAGCAGTTGCCTGTGACGTCTGCAACACATGGTATCACACTAAATGTATGTTATTAAACTCAGCAGTTTTAGAAGCATTATGCAATAGTGATATATCTTGGACTTGTTTTACCTGCGGGCTTCCAAACTTTAGTTCGAGACTTTTTGAAGATTCTATTGAAGACTGCAGCTCAGAAAGCAACCGTTTTGACTCTATCTCACCAGACCGACCCCCAAAAGAAAACTTGAAATTTTGTCCTAAGTTTGCATCCACCCCTGATTCTAAAACTGATAAAATCCCAAATCATAAAGTGCAACTGAACTCCAAATCATTAAGAAAAAAAGATAAACTTAAATGCATAGTCGTAAATTTTCAATCTCTTATCAAGAAAAAGGAAGAACTCAGTAATTTAGTCACCGAAAATAACATGATGTAATTGGAACAGAAACTTGGCTAGAAACTGGAACATCCAGCAGTGAACTTCTAATGGAGGATTTTGATATTTATAGAAAGGACAGACTTGGAAAAAGAGGTGGGGGAGTCTTGATTGCCATTAGGAAGAACTTAGCCAGTGAGTTTTTATATCAAGGCAAAAATAGTGAAAGTTTATTTTGTAGGATTAATTTTAAGAATAAGAGACCTGTCATTGTTGGATCAGTTTACAGACCTCCAGACTCAGATGAAAATGTATGTTCGTCTATTTGCAGAGACATTTCTAACATTGTTTTGGCCAATAGGAAGGCAATATTATGGATTAGAGGAAACTTTAACTTACCAGATATTGATTGGGGTGAAGATGCCATACTTGGTAATCAATACAGTAAAAATATTAATACTCAGTTTTTTTGATACCACCAAAGACCTAGGATTAGTGCAGTCAGTTGAAGCACCAACTCGTGGTAAGGCATTCCTGGATTTATTTTTTACCAATTGTCCAGGCGCTTTAGGCAATCAAGAATTAATTGCAGGCCTGGGTGATCATGACATAATTCTCTTAGAGAGCAACTTTCAACCCTTTCGAAGAAAACCCCCTAAACGTACCATCAGACTCTGGAACCAAGCAGATTTACCAAAATTGCGCAGGGATACTCATGATTTCAGTCGTCTTTTTTTGAGGTCCCATAGTGTTAAAGATAATGTCAGTGACCTTTGGAAGTGTATAAAAACTAACTTGGAATTTATTATGGATGACAACATACCTACTAAAATAACTTCAAGCAAGAACCACCAGCCATGGATTACTACAAAAACTAAACGTTTGTTGAGAAGGAAACATCGCTTCTTTAAGAAATTGAAACTACATCCTAATTCAGAAAGATTACTGGTTAGGTATAAACATATTAAGAGAAGGTGTCAGAGAGAATGTAGGCTTGCTCACTCCAATTATGTTAATTCGATGATTTCAGAAGGTGATCATCAAAACAAGAAATTATGGTCTTACATAAGGAGTAAAAGACAGGACAACATTGGGATTCCAGACCTGAGAAACAACCAGAATAACCTAATACAGGACCCTGAAGGAAAGCAAATTTACTAAACAAGCAGTTTTGTTCAGTTTTCTCAAATCCCAAACCTTTAATTAACGTTAGACTAAAGGATGATGATAAACTCCCTGAAATGCAAAACATCAAAGTAAACAAAGCAGGAGTATTTAAGTTACTGACCAACATCAATGAAAACAAAGCTACTGGTCCCGATGGCGTTCCTGGCAAGCTCTTAAAATTATGTGCCAATGAATTGAGTGAGGTATACCAACTACTTTACCAAGCTTCACTGGACCAGGGAGTAATACCTGATGAGTGGCGAGATGCGAGCATTGTTCCCTTATTCAAAAAGGGTGACAAAACAAAAGCAGAGAACTATAGACCTGTATCTCTTACACCCATATCAGCAAAACTACTTGAACACATAATATATAGTAGCATAATGGACCATCTTGACAAATATGACTTCTTAAATAACGCCCAGCATGGTTTTAGACAGCGAAGGAGTTGTGAGACTCAACTTATAACAACTCTCAATGATTTTAATAACTGTCTTAACAACAGACAGCAAATAGATGCAATTTTATTAGACTTTTCTAAAGCCTTTGATAAGGTTGACCATGAGGGCCTGCTGCTTAAATTAGAACACATCGGCATTGGCGGTTCTTTGCTAAAATGGGCTAGATCATTCCTCGTTGGGAGAACGCAGAAAGTTGTTGTGGAAGGGTCGTCATCCCATTGTAAACCAGTCTTGTCAGCTGTACCACAGGGAACTGTTCTGGGGCCCTTGTTTTTCTTAATTTATATAAATGACATAAGTAGAAATCTCTCTCCTGGAACTACTATAAGGCTTTTGCAGATGACAGCTTAGTATATAGAACAATCAGAAGCAAGAATGATACACGCATTCTACAAGAAGATCTAAACGCTTTACAAGAGTGGGAAAGAACTTGGAAAATGGAATTTCATCCTCAAAAGTGCCAAGTGTTGCGTATATGTAACAAACGCTCACCAATTAGATCAGATTATTCTATCCATAATACTATTCTTAAAGAAACTAATGCTGCAAAATATTTAGGCGTGATTATAGATAGTCGTCTGAAATGGAAAGAACACTACAATTTAGTATGTAAGAAAGCAAATAACATCTTAGCTTTCTTATACAGGAATATCAATGACTGCCCCCAAAAGGTTAAAGACGACTGCTACAAAACACTGGTTAGACCAGTACTGGGAAAATGGTTGCTCAGTTTGGGATCCTTACCATCTAAAGGACATTGATAACCTCGAAAAGATTCAGAAGAGAGCAGCACGGTTCGTAAAAGGGAACCACATCAGAGAAAAGGGGAATACTAGAAGAACATGAGGAAATTAGAATGGAAACCCTTAGAAGAGAGAAGAGCTTTTATCAAACTTAACATCTTCTTCAAAGGCAGAGCTAAAGTAATTGATATGCCAATGGAACAACTAGTATTGAATAAAAGTAGCACCAGGAGTGGCGGTCAATGTTATACCATACCTGCATCAAATATTGACAGCCACTTACATTCATTTATCCTAGTTCTGTACGGCTGTGGAACTCACTGCCGGGTGCCATCAAGATTGCCACAAATGCAATCTCATTTAAAAAACAAATTGATACGACAGTTTTGAGATCTGCATATTGACGATTTTCTATTTTAACTTCCCCAGATATTTTACTGTTACCTGGGCCTGAATTTGGCCATTGCTTTTAACTTCTTGAATATCGAGTGCGACCCCTTGTTGCCAAATTTGCTCCAGGGGCCAACAGTCTGAGTCGCACTATTTTATGCTATTTTATTTTACTTTTTATATTTAACACTCGCGCTGGTCACCTACTCGTTTTTGAGTGAACCAGTATTTAGGAAGAAGAAGAAAAGGTGTGTTAAATAGAAGGAAGAACTATGTCAAGGGATATCATTCTTATGATTGTGGTACAAAAGAGTTGTCACCCTGTAAGCTATAATGCTGTGGCAGTATGGCTGGTTATCAGCACGTCGATTTTAAACATGTGCGTGAATTTCTCGCATTTGGAAGAGATCCCGACGGGCTTGCTCAAGACAGAGGGAGGAAAAAGAACTTTAGACGGCAAGCCAGTTCATTTGCATTGGAACAAGGTGTGCTGTTCAAGAAGCGCAACAGAGATGACAGTAAGTAAACAATGTTTCACATTTAGACTCAGAACGGCGCGCGCGCGCGCGGCGCGCGTACGCACACACACACACACACACACACACACACACACACACACACACACACACACACACACACACACACACCATGTAACTGTTTACAAGTGAATTGACTTTCTGTGTTTCTGCTTAGCTTTTCTTTAAAAAAAAAAATCAGTTTCAATTCACTATAATTTAGAGTTTTATGTTAAGTAATTATTTACAAGTGAAACTATTTGTTTTTAATAAACAGATTCAAATCCCTAAAACTTAGTGTGTGTGTGTGTGTGTGTGTGTGTGTGTGTGTGTGTGTGTGTGTGTGTGTGTGTGTGTGTTCAGGTAACCGTTTGAAAGTGAATCCATTTACTCTTCTTGTCTTCTCTACATATCATGGTTATATGTCTCTGTATTTTCCGTCTTTGCACTCATTACTCTTTCTGTATGAAAAAGATGACACACGTGCGTGCACACACACACACACACACACACACACACACACACACACACACACACACACACACACACATGTAGAGCGAGAGCGTGAGAGAGCGACAGAGAGAGAATCTGCAGCTCTATTTGCTATACAGCCAAATATGGAATATATTATCTGTTAGTGTTTTTCGATTGGTCCTTTTTTAATAGCCTCTTTACACAATCGCCTAAATGTGCTCGTTAGTGTTCATAGTACTAGCACTTCAAAGGATGGTAATTTAAGTTTGTGGAGTAAAATCTGATCGTAGGCTCTTTTTTGGACACCCAGTAATACGCTATGCTAGACTTTCATAGTGTTAGCACATCAAAAGGAAGGTAACTTCAGTTGGGGAGTAAAATTGTCGTACGCGCTTTTTTACTCCCAGTACTACGCTATAGGCTAAGACTTTAAATAGAACTACATTTCACAAGGGAGGTAATTTAAGTTTGTGGAGTAAAATTTTGTCCAGTACTCGCCTTTTTACTCCCAGTAATAATACGCTATAGGCTAGACTTAAAATAGTACCGTATCACATCAAAAGCTTAAAGGGAGGTAATTTAAGTTAGGGGAGTAAAATTTGTCGTACCGCTTTTACACCATTAAAATTCTGCGGCCAGATTTTGCGTGAGGAGTAAATCTGGTGTGGATAAGGGAGTAAAAATCTCGTACGCCAAATTTACTCCCCATGTAAAATTCTGCGTACGCGGTTTTTACACCGATTAAATGTGGCGGGGAGTAAATTACACGAATTACAAAAACCGCTCAACTCCACGTGGCGTCATCAATTACGCTGCAGCCGGCCATAGGCCTAGTGAGCCAGGGCCGACCCGAATATTCAACACTGTCGTTCCAGCCGGTCGTGCAAAAACCGTCCGTGTCGCGGCTCCCAGGTAAAAGGGAAAGAACTGCTGCGCTCTTGCATTTTCATTTATGAAAAGTGCTCAATCTCACTCTCTCTCTCTCACTCACTCTCTCACTCTTCCCCGAAAGCTGCTAGATCTAGATAGTAACCCTCTACAAAAGAAACTGGCTTTTCAAAATATCCGCTGTACAACTGTATATACATTAGGATATGATTTGTTTGGACAAATCAAGTGTTTTTTTAAAAAAGAAGAATTGTTTTTTCGTATAGTTTTTTTTGTGTGCAATATTTTAGGGAAAAATTAATTTTTTTTTTTTTTTTTTTTTTTTTTTTTTACAAATTTTTTTTTTTTTTTTCTTTTTTTTTTCTTTTTTTCCCCCTTGCACTGAAGTGTTATATTTCCATTCAATACACATGTTACATCAACAATAACATTTACATACAATGTTTTTAACTATGCAGACAAGATCATACAAAAGTGTCATAAATTCACAAAGACCGTAATTCGCATGTTACAATGTAAAATTAATACACTAAAATCATTTATTATTAAAATGAAATAATAAAATAGCTGCAAGGGTAAAATACAAATTACAGTATAAAAACAAAGGCTATGAAAATAAAAAAAATAAGAATAAAAAAAAAAAAACCGAACCAAGGGAGGGAACCAAAAGCCCACACACCACACCCCTGAAAGGGTGATGCTTGGTGCCTCGGCATGTTGGGATAGGAAAAAAAAAAAAAAAAAAAAAAATAAAAAAAGGCAGAAACAAAAACAATTTCATGTTCACAAAGTATTGCTCGGCCAAATGTCATGGCTTGTGTGTCCGACCATTACATGAGCATCGATTTTTTTTTTTTTTCTTTTTCCTTTGGTATGTGTGTCTTTAACCATTTAAACAAGGTGACATGTCAACAATAAAAGACTGTTATAGTGCTATCGCATAAAGAGCAAGTAGGTGCCAATTATTCAAAAAGACACAAACGCATTTCAGTCATATGTGCATACTTTTCAATAATGTATCGATGCTAAGTTCATTTAAACCCTGACAATCTGGGTTAAACACTATTAAATCTGCAAGTGAAAGCAAATAATTCGCCCACAAATAAAAATGAATCAAATGAATGGTCTGTTTTCGAGTTTTCCTCGGTTCCAAACAAACCATCTCAACATATAAAAGAACAATCAGATACTATTATCACACTTTTGTTTTCATGTAGTTTCTAATTCATTCCATAAATTCCTTAGTGACGAATGCATAACCCACAAATAGTGATGTATAAATATCGCTCTCAATTTGACAAAAACTGCATCTGTCATCGCCTATCCCTCACACCCATTCTGTTTATATGATATTGGATACAAGAATTCCAATGACAAATATTCAATTGGAACCACCTGAAATTTATTTGTTTTATTTTTCCTCTCGCAATTTTCAATACGATTTCCCCCATCTACTGCAGTATGTAGCTTGAGTCCCAGTTCAACACAGACAAAATATTAAGTACACATAACTTATTCGATAATATATTAAATAAATCAATAGCTCCTTTATGACACATGTTATAACTTATCAATAACTTACAAATTTCAATTACATGTAATTATTTTCAAATATTATGTTTCTTTTCCTAGCAAATTCTATACTGCACACACATCCAAAATAGTGTAATGGATATAAATGACTTCCCAACCTATGTTGTAAAGGCTTCCATAACAAAAAAAGTTACCATTTTCGTCAATCATAAAAACCCCAACTAGAATATACCTTTCCTGCCCCATGGTTTTTAGAAAAAATGGGAAAGGTAACATGGAATTTATCATTATAAAATACTAGGATCTGAGTATTAATTTCTCGATTGTTATCTAAATCTAGACATGAAATGCTCATATTGTCCATATGACTTAACTACGTCTTTTCCAAAAACATATTGCATTTACAAAACAAGAATACTCATTGATCCCAAATATTTTATATTGTAAACTACGGACAATGAGTTACTAAAATAGCGTCTTCCCCTTTTGAATCCTTATTTACTAATTTCTTAACCAGGACAATTTTAGTGCTAGCAAAAAGCATAAATATTAGGGTATTCCAATGCCCCCATTTTCAATATTCATGTACTGCCTATTTTCGTTTAATTTTGTCAGGCTACCCACCCAGACCAACTCAAAAAACATGCTTTTAAATTGTTTTATAACGTCCCCATCATAGGGTTTGAAGGCAACAACCACAAGTACCAAAATACTAGCTTTGACAAAATAAGAGATTTCAGGACTGCAACCTTACCTAATGGTGTAGCACATCCGATTGGACCCATTATGAACAACCTTAACACTTCCCAAAACTTGTCTGATATAAATAAGCTCTATTAATTTGTATGAAAGGTCATTTGGTAAAACCATATTCCAAGAATTTTGAACTTTCTGGGATTCCACATCATGTGAGTTTTTTCGACTAGGTACCCTATTTTCGGTCCTTCATCTGTCCCTAAACCGTTTTATATCATTACAGGTTTTTTTCGCAATTTAATTTCAAAACCCGAAATATTATTTCAAATTCGATAATGACTCGAAAAGTTTTTCGTTAGTATTTTTTATCTCCTTGTAGAGTGAAAAACGTAACGTCTGCAAACTGGTTTATCTTGAACTCTTTTTCAGATATTTTTATTCCCTTAATTTCCTCATCGTTTTTCTGAATATGCATGCAAATAACTCGTACAGCATAATACAATATAAAAGGTTATAGAGGATCCCCTTGACGGACAAACCCTCTTTTTTCTGGAAAAGTGTCAGACATTTTAGGCCGTTAACAATTACGTGTGTTTTTAAAAATTTTTTAGTCAAACATACTAATCCATATACAAATATCCACACCAAAACCAAAGCTTTTGATGGCTTATACCATTAATTACCAGTTTAACTGAAACAAAAGAGCCTTTTCAAAAATCTAAGGAAACAAGTAGACCTTGTATATTTAAGAGATCCAAATAGTAATCACATATCATACACTATTCTCACGTTATCCCCAATGAACCTCCCAATATAAATCCTGTCTGATCTTCGTGTATTAGTTTTGGCAACACTGTTTTGATTCTGTTAGCTATACATGTTGATCCTATTTTGTATATAACATTTAACAAGTTACTAAATTGTACACTCATATCACGCTGGATTGCATTATTGATGAATCCCCCAGAATTTGTCCTCCCTATGGGTATACATACTATTACGGCCCTTCCTTTGAGTTAATGACATGTTCCCTTTACAAAAGCTCTCGTTTAAAGAACGTGAGTAACAAAATCCCCTAGTTGTTTTCCAGAAAAATTTGAAAAAATTCAACTGAACATCCATCTGGCCGGGACTTTTATCATTCTGCATATTCCTTAATGCTATCTGTTGTCTCTCTCTTCTTTTGTTTATAAATTCTCCTCTAAGGTTGTCAATTCAGATTTGTTTAATTTTGGTATTGTTTCTTTAAAACTTATCCAGATTGAAATCTTGTGATTCACGTTCTTATAAAAGTTCTTGAAAAAAAAAGTTTTAAGTTTCTACTAACATTTCACATTAGGTTTACTGATAAAACAAGTCCCGTCGTCCTTCACAAGTTTAACATCAGCTTACTCACATAATGTCTGATTTCAAGAGAACAAAAATACTTATTTATTTTCTCCCTTGCAATGGCCCACCTTACTTTAGATCTCAACAGAAATCCTTCCATATAGATTTCCTACATTCTGCCAACAGGGTTTTCTTATCATTTATGTGCCGTATCTGTCCTGCTTTCGTTCAGATGCATATTGTTTCCACAAAAGGGACTGTATTTCGTGTCTAAGGTTTGTTTTCACTTCCATTTCAGGTCTTTATTCTTACTATACTGATTAATTGGTATTGCTCTAATTTTCCATCAGCAGCGTATCAAGAAATAAGCTGATCTGATATTAACAAACTGAACTTGATCATTTTGGTAAACTGTTTAACAGTTTTCTCTTCTCATATGGTACAGTGCAGCAATGAATGACTTTAACACTCACAATTGTATCATTTATTGGACTGTACTCATAAGTTAATCTTTAAAAATGTTGAATTGAATTCCAAAGACTTTTTATTTTTTCTACTGTTTTAAGGTTAATTCAACTGTAACCACGAATGGGACACTGCGTAACCGCAAACAGCATTACAGAGTTACTTACGTTTTCCCATTAAAACATTCAGAAGCAATTAGATAGTCCTAGTCGGCTTTGCAGGAGTGGATTTGACCTTTACGCCAAGTTATCTGAGAAACTTCCTGTGTAAAACTCCCTCCCTATAACTACTAGCTCAAATTTAGATCATCAATTCAATTACTTTCAACCCTAGCTTTGGCGTTGTAAATATTATAGTTATCATAATCTAAAGCAGGGTTAAGAACCAAAACCAGTCAACCAGCAATAATAATATTTGAATTACCAAGTTTCCTCTATTTTTTTTGTATATCCTGAAAAAAGCAGGGATCGTCTCTTTCGGCCATAAATAATTCACTAATGTTAACATGTTTTCCTCCCAACGTATATCAAAAGTACAAAAAACATAGTTTCCTTTTTGTACCTTGATTGTGTTTCCTCTTATTTTAAACTGAAAATTATTGAGAAATCTACAAAACATACACCTACTACTACTTCCCCTTGAATCTACAGTTTATATGAAGAAAAACCACACACTCTAATCCCCAAACAGCACGTATCTGGCGTCTAATTTCTCGTGAAATGCTATCCTCAGAAAATACACAGGAGTATTGCTATTTGTCTCAAATGATTGAAACACATCCCCTTCTTTTCCAAAATTCCCAAGGCCCTGGCATTTAATTAGACGATAATTTTCAGGCTACCCATTATACTATTGCATTTTTTCTTTTGTTATATGCTCCTGGTTAATGAGACATATTAGTCAAAGAAACCATGGTTGAACTCAGAAAAATGCAACTTAATATACGAAGAACAAAAAGAAAACAATAATGTGTAAAACATCCTTTCGGTGCCAGTGGGTTCCCGACGGACACGAGCAAACATAAGAAACCAATAACAAAAGGACAAACACATCATGACAGTTACTACTAACAAAAAAAAAAAAAAAAAAAAAAAAAAAAAAAAAAAAAATAAACAGACAAAATGGAAAAATTGACAAAAACAGACCAAGCACAAAAACAAAGTAAGTAAATCAACAAACCAGAAACCTAAACCGTAAAGTTCCGCAATCGGGAACACAGACGGATACAATCTGTTTTCTTTCTTTCTTTTTTTTTTTTTTCTTTGGTCATGGTGCCACAGAAAGAATACTACCAACATTACGGAGGAAAAGGTATTATTGGAGTTGAGATGGGCGGGCGGGGGGGGGGTGGGTGGGGTGGGGGGGGGGGGGGGGTGGGGGGGGGGGGGGGGGGGGGGGGGGGGGGGGGGGGGGGGGGGGGGGGGGGGGGGGGAGGGTGGGGGGGGGTGGGGGGGGGGGGGTGGGGGGGGGGGGGGGGGGGGGGGGGGGGGGGTGGGGGGGGGGGGGGGGGGTGGGGGGGGGTGGGGGGGGGGGGGGGGGGGGGGGGGGGTGGGGGGGGGGGGGGGTGGGGGGGGGGGGGGAGGGGGGGGGGGGGGGGGGGGGGGAGGGTGGTGGGGGGGGGGGGGTGGGGGGGGGGGGGGGGGGGGGGGGGGGGGGGGGGGGGGGGGGGGCGGGGCGGGGGGGGGGAGAGGGTAGGAGGTAGGAAAAGGGGTACTGATAATGACAAGGGCGGGCGGAGAAAAAAAGCCATGAGCGAGCAATGACTCTGTTGTATGTGCACTCGCTTACTATCACACAGAGAGCGTGTAGGAGCAAACCTAGTAACAGTAACAACCAATCACACAACGTTAGAAATATCTCTAATTTTATCAAGAAAATAAAGTTATCTAACAAAAAAGCAATTTTCCTGTCGGATGGTATCTATCTCGCAGGAAAGGAGTGAATAAGAATAGGGGGGAGGGGAAGGGACAAGAATGATGAGCGAGGAACACATAATAAAAGGGTATGGGTAAGCAAAGAAAAGGTAAAAAAAAAAAATTAAAAACAAATAAAAAGAAGAATAAATGGAGGGTTCAAAAAGTTACAACATTTCCTTCACACAAACAAGGTCTGAGCACGCTCAAAAAAACTAAATTAACGAAAGGCAGCTTACGAACTGAATTGCCCAACGTGTATTAATCTCGTTTATCAGAGAATAAGGTCAAACATGAGCATGAATAAGTACCAATTACGAATAATGGCGTCGTTTGATGAACCTTCATAGTGCTCAATAGATTAACACTTAGAATACAAACACATTAAAGATAAAAAGCGTAACCTAATTCCACTCCCATCAACCAGAACAACTGTCAACTTAATCATTAGTAAGGATGTCACAGATCCCATCACTAATCAATAAAAAACAAACAAACAAACAAACAAACAATAAACAATCAAAAAACACCACCAAAGCATTGACCCCCCCGAGTCAGACAGGGAAATACAACAATATCCAAACAACCATTCATTTATAACATCACCAATGACTTCATAGATTACCCGAAAACATCTCCTCTCGATCAATCAAAAATCATTCATTAATGGGGTCATGCAAGATGCCTCATTCCTGTTTGGATTAAAGACCACAAGGCATCCAATAATTCATTCGCAAAATGCAACAATTCTTCGTTCATACATTCTTTCATTGTTGACCAATACAACCCATGGTCAAAAGTTAAAAACCTGGCAGCATATTATGTTCATTTCTAAGTGTGCCCATTTTCTTCATTTTCTGTCTAAAACGGAACTCACACCATGACCAAGACCATAGTGAAAGAAGGAAAAAGGGCATAAAGCATGTAATCGCTGAAAAAGACATCACACACACACAACGCACACAACAACGCACACCACACACACACACACTCACACTCTCTCTTCTCTCTCTCCTCACACACGACACACCCACACACACACTCCATCTCTCTCATCACTCTCTCACTCTCTTCTCACACACACACACACACACAAACACACACACACAACACCCACACAACACTCACACACACACACACACCACACACACCCACACACACTACACACACACCTGATATGAAAAAGCGTGGACGCATAGGTGGGGATAATTGCCCACCAAACCATCCAAAGTGCTGCATACATATAGTAAACAAATCTACAAATGAATAAATAAAAAAAACAAAGATCTCCTCCTCCCCCCCACCCCCCCCCCGCCCCCCACCCAACCTCCCCCCCATCACAAAGCACATCATCCACCAACTACCAACAGTCGAGATATTACCAGATAACTTCCGAATACGCCGACTCTAACATGAAAGCGTACCATCAGCGGACGCAAAATCAAACAAAAATGTCCAGACCAAACCATTACATCATTCACATTTTCAAGTCAGCGCAAAACTTACCCACTGGCCAGTTCAACAAGAAATTTGTTCCAACAATTTTGAAAGAAGAAAAAAAAAGGAAAAGAGGAGGAGGAGGAACAGAGGCAAAAAGGAGATATAGAGGAATGGTGGTGATGATTAAGCAGTGAATCAATACATCAGTCCCCATTACAGCAACATCACCAACAAAAATGAATATCAAAAGAACAAAAGAAAGAATCGTGCAGTAGTTATCAATTCATTAAACGTTACCTAAACACACACACACACCACACACACACACACACTCACACACGCACTACACATACACACACACTCACACACACACACACACACACCACACACAACCCACACAGGTGAGAAAGCGGGGGGGGCGGGAAACTCGGAGTGGTGGAATTGACCACCATTATACCAACCTATGTGTTTGTTTTCATAAAGGAATGAACACAACAAATGTAATAAAATGAATAAAGCACAGGTATCCGCTCGCACCCCCCCCCCCTCCCACCCACGTTCCATCACATCACAACGACGACAATCTGATGGTTAACAGAAGAAATCACATAATGCATGAAATCTACAAAAAAGCATCACTTCCATCAGACGGACACGGGTCATATCTCAGAAGGGCATAAACCGACCCCGACCCCCCCCCCCCCCCCCCCCCCCCCCCCCCACCTCCCAACCAACCCCTATCACAGAGCAGTAGCTTTTACATGAACGTTTTCCATACCGAAGCAACAAAATCAACAAGATGTACAAGACAACCAGTACATCATAACACATTTTCAAATCTGCGCGAAACTATCCCTCAGGCAAGTTCACTAGAAAATAGTTCAAACCAATTTTGAAATGAAAGAAAGGAAGAAAAAAAAATGACAAATCAAAAAAAAAAAGCAAGAAAAAAAAGAAAGAAAAAGGAGGAGACCAGTGATCCTGTTTGGAAAGACAGAGGGCAAATGTTTTGAAGCAGGTAGGGAAGCATGGGAACAAAGGGGCGGAGGACGCCGGACCAAAAAAGTGGGGAGAGTGGTGCGGATAGAGCTGGAAGGTACCGCAAAAAGACATGGATCCCGTCATAATAATATTCCGGAAAATACAAACAACACAAAATGCTATTGATCACAAAAAACAACGAAAAATCAAACACACAAAATGAATTTTAAACACTAAAAACAAACAAGAAAAAATGAAAAACGGCTTCAAAGATCCTCATACTGCGCACAAACTCTCGCACTTACAAAAACAACAACACGCACATTTAATTAATTTCCAAAAGCCAATGGGAAAGATCTTCCCTTTATCTCCCCCTCACCCTAAGTTACCATTTAAACAACCTTAGGCCGAAAAAAGGCTAGGTGGAAGCGTTTCAACCACTCACACAATCACACACGGCGAACACACGCTCCTGCGCGCGCGCACACACACACACACACACACACACACACACACACAACACACACAGGGAAGGGAGAGGTGGGGAGGTGATAAGAGCAAAAAACATCATCCAGAACATCAACAATTTATGTTGGAGCAAGACTGCAATGAAAAAGCAACAAGATGCATGGAGAAAAAATAGAAGAGGAAAAAAAAAACCATTGAAAAGGAAAACATCCATATAAGCTCACTAAACAACTTGAGAAAAAGAAAAAAAAAATGAAGAAAACACCAGACCTTTTTTGTTTGTTTATGATTACACGTTCATTCCCTTCTAAAGATGACATCGCACATCCGAATCAAGTCCAATTATATTATATTAACCATTTTTTCAACTTTGCTAAAATTTTCCCCATTAGCGACCAAGAGGACTAGGCATAATGAAACGAATCCCTTCACAACAACATGTAGTTTGCAGTTGTTAAGTCTCTGCAATTGACAGTCCATTCCCTCATATACGCGGCCGTACTTACAGCACTGGAGGCGGCGGCGCTTACGCCTGTAATGAAGGCGCAATGGATGAGTACAAGTTATTCCATTCACACCTCCTCTTACCTGTCGGTGCGCAATTCCACAACAGCTGACGACAAACACCGTTTTATTAAACAACCCAGCTTGTTTTATTGAACAGTTCAACACAATGTTTCCCACAGTCCTCATGTCCTCTTCTCCTCATCTCCTGGATGCCAAACACACGCACGTTTCCACTGCCTGCCGGCTGTTCCCTGTCATTCTTTTCCCTTATTAACAGCGGCCATTTCATAAAGATTTTCACCGATCAACACAACCCATCAATTCAGCATGTTTTCTTCATTGAGTGTACCTCTTTTTCTGATGTAAGTTTTGTCGTTTTATTTTTTTTTAGGCAAGTCCAAACACCACAGTTCTCCACCGAGAGCAACAAATCGCTTAGACAGTGCTGTAGATAGTCTGATCAATTTCCATTTCAATGTCCTCGATTTCAGCCATTACTTGTCTCTAAAACCTCTATGTTTTGGCATCATACACAGTATGTATCCTTTTAATTTCCTGAAACGCAATTTTATTCCCCACCATATTTTACACACTGAGATTTCCTTACTGTCCCTGTTTCTGTATCTTCTGCACAGCTTTCACTTCTCACCATGTCTGCCGAAGGGCATGACCCGGTGGAAGTCACTAGCAGAAGACGTGGAGTGAGGGTTTCCCCCCCCGCTTGTTACCTTTTACGTTACTTTTTTGACATTGGCAGAGAAATTTTAACATACAGTACTTGACATGATCGTAGATATCAAAGAAAATAATTTTCAAGTGACATGACTTTAAGCATTTGTTTGCTCTTAACAAGTCTACTATTCTCTCTGCTGTATCTGCATGATAATCCTTTAAAAATATTAGAAAAATAAATCTTGAAGAAGTCATTCAAAAGACACAAAACACCACCGAAAATAAAATCACCACGAAGAAAATCATTGTCCAGAGCACGTCCTGCTGCTTTCACAACTGGTTAAACCAGCCATGAGAATCGCTAGCGCCGTGAGAGCCCTAAATCACCTTCCACTCACTCACGCCATGAGCGGAAGTCAACACCCTAAAAAATAATTTTATTAGGTGGCAAGAATTCATTGTCAATATTTAAGAAAACGATAGATCTAGCACGGATTGTCCAATGGTCCGCTTTTCCCACGGATCCTTCTGCCGGGCGGACACTGCCTTCAAAACCACGGCCCCCCATGCCGTCGCCCAATTGCACCATGGGAATAACCGGATGGTCGATTTCAGGCTTGAAGTTAACACGTAATTTATTAGGAGCTATGACAATAAGCATCAACCACTAAGAACATTGGATCATTCAGGCTTTAATAAACAGCGGGATTAAGCATCACAACACTACCAACAGAATGCCGGACCAATCTGAAGATTGGTAAAGTTCATATATTTATTTAAAAAAAAAAAAAAAAAGTCTGGAGAAAATCATAGCCACTAACAGATTGCTCTACCACAACCGTGCGTCAGTTGTACGTCCCAGGAAGCAACGCCTGTTAGCTCATTAATTCGTTTAAATATATCCTCTTCCTCTGTAAATAATACAACAAACAAAAGACAACAACAACAAAAGAGAGAGATGAGAGAGAGAGAGAGATAGAAGAGAGAGAGAGAGAGAGAGAGAGAGAGAGATAAAAGACAGGCCTAATCACCCTTGCGTCATAACACAGAAAGGTGGTGCATGAAAAGGGAAACAATTAATACACAAATATCAGTGTGCAGGGTGTGGAAAGTATTGTCTTTTTTTTTTTTCTTTTTTTTTGGTGGGGGAGTGGTGGTGGTGGGGTTATATCCTTCTTGTTCTGTGTAACTGTGGTGTTTCTGTCCTGGTGGGGGTGACCATGGAATCCCAACCAGCACTCGTTTGGATCTGGTGGGCGTGCCAATAATCTCATCACGTGAGTAAAGTTACCCTACTTGTTTGTTATCAAACCGTTTATTGTTCCCAAGCCTCAAATAACCCCTTTCTTTCAAGTATTTAGATATCAACCGTTTATTGTTCCGCCAATTTAAAACCCTTTCTTACAAGTTATTTTTGTTATCAAAACCGTATAATGTTCCCGGCCTCATTTAACCCTATTCTTTCAAGTAAATGTTTGTTAACAACCGTTCAAGTTTCCCACCACATTTAACCCTTTCTTTCAAGTAATTTTGTATCAACCGTTTATTGTTCCCGGGCCTCATTTAAATTTAAAACCCTTTCTATCAAAGTATATGTTTGTTTATCAAAACCCGATTTATTAGTTCCCGTGCCCCTCATTTAAAACCCTTTCTTTTTCAGTTATAGTTTGTTAACAACCTATTTATTGTTCCCTGCCTCATTTGAACCCAATCTTTCAAGTTATGTTTGTTATCAAACCCGTTTATTGTTCCCCCCCCCTCCCGCCTCATTTGACCCTTTCAAACTTTCAAGTAAAGTTTTTGTTATCAACCGTTTATTTTTCCCTGCCTCATTTGACCCTTTTCTTCTTTCAAGATATGTTTGATTATCAACCGATAAATTGTTCCTGCCTCATTTAAACCCTTACTTTCAAGTTATGGTTTGTTATATCAACCAACCGTTAATTTTCCCCTTCCCACAATTAACCCTTTCTTACAATATGTGTTATCAACCGTTTTTATGTTCCTGCCTCATCTCCCCCTAGTCTATTCAAGTTTATGTATGTTTATCAACCGTTTCTTTTTTCCCTGCCACATTTAACCCTTTCATTCCAAGTTAAGTTTGTTAACAACAACCGTTTTATTGTTCCCTGCCTCATTTAAAACCCTTTCTTTCAAGTTATTTTTGTTATCAACCGATTATTGTTCCCTGCCTCAATTAAAAAAAAACCCTTTCTTTCAAGTTATGTTTTTGTTTATCACCGTTTTCTTTTCCCTGCCCCTCATTTAAACCCCATTTCTTTTCAAGTTATGTTTTTACAACCGTTATTGTTCCCTGCCTCATTTAAAACCCTTTCTTTCAAGTATTTTGTTATCAACCTTTTATTGTACCCTCCTCATTTAAACCCATTCTTTCTTTTCAAGTTATGTTTGATATCAAACCGTTTATTGGTTCCCTGCCTCATTTAAAAACCCATACTGTCAAGTTATGTTGTTATCAACCGTTTATTGTTCCCTGCCTCATTTCCACCCTTTCATTCAAGTTATGTTGTTATCAACCGATTATTGTCCCTGCTCATTTAACCCTATCTTTCAATAAATTCCAATCGGACGATTCTTGTATTCGTTTCCGATTGACTATGTGTTCTGTCCGAGTAATTTAAGTCGGAAAAAGGTTGATGCCAGTCTTTTGAATTAATGTTGGCTTATCTTTCCATTTGCCTGTGGCAGTGTACACGTCAGGGTAGCAGGGCAAAAGGTACAAGTCGGATTCAGTCAGCCTCCTTACTTGTTCGTACAGATGTGCTCTGTAAGGCATTTTGTCCTGCCATTTTAGTATATTGATGATGAAGATAATTTTAATCGGATTACTGCTCAACAAATGATAATGGCAAATTAATAACAATAACGAAGATAATAGTACTAATAATGATTATGAAGAAGATAACCGCAACACAAAAATAATAATACAACGATGTAAAATAAAAACATGATGAAGATTGTGAGATCAAAACACATTACCATCATTTGAAGGGACCTAATCCCACCACGATAGAAGCATTTATAACACCTCTGATAGATATCCCCACATGGACTTTCATATTACCTCGGAACCGGATAATATATTCACCAAAACGAACGCTAGTAATATCAATCGCCATGCCAGCGGTACTGAGACATATCACGGTTTGTACAATGCCCCTCAAATTAAACTAAATCCATCACAAACTGCACATCTCCAAAATCAAGTCATTTCAACTCATCAACCGCACTCTGGAATGCCTAAACGGATCCCCTCCCAATCCCTGCAAGAACCTAGGTTCGTGCAACGTAACCCATTGTCGGTCCACCGGGCTCTAAGAACTCTATCTCCGCGTGGTCTTCAACATCCTGCCCGACAGGACTCGTGCAGGAATTCCGAAATGACATTCATCCAGAAACTGCTTCTTCTCCGGGACCCACCCCTAATCATTCCGGACCTTAAACGCCTTCTGTGAATAGTGGTTGCAAGCTGAAATGATACACGAATCTGCTGCCTTGGATGCTCCATTCTGCACGTGACGATAGCCTGCGAAGGGGTGAGAAAAGGAATCTGTGAGAACCAGTGGGCTCATCAACACTTAGAAGTCTCTACAAAACTCCCATGGCATGATCCTTCTGAACACACAGAATGTATGAAGACATCAGAGAAAGAGAGCAGACGATGGCCCTTTTCAGCTCAGAGAAGAGTTTCGTCAGGTTTTGTCAGGAAGTCCGGTCGCCACCCCCTGCGAGAAGCAACCATCCATATTTTGGGAGAGAGAGAGGGGGGGGGGTTGTGGGGAGAGGAGAGAGAGAGAGAGATAGAGAGAGAGAGAGAGACAACAGACAGACAGACAGACAGACAAGGGGAAGAGACACAGAGAGACAGACGAACAAAACAACAAGAACATTAAGACAAGAAGAACAGCAAAGAATCAAGAAGAAGAAAAAGGAGAACAAGAAATAGAACTGAAATCGGGTAGATCTTCTATCCTTAGAAGGCTTAACCGATGTTTATTTTGAAACTTGAGTTTTGCCTAATCGGTACTACAATTTTGTTTGATACATACATACATTAGACGGGGCCCGCTCACACACACACAGACACACACACAACACACACACCCCCACAAAAACACACTCATCACAGACATACGCATGCCCACAGAGACTTCTTCCCAGAAGATAAAACCTTTCACCCACTTCAAACCAAACAAAATCAAACACAATAATACTGGACATCCATATAAAATTCAAAGCAAAACAAGCTGGAAGTTAGTGTCGAATATTATTGGTCACAATTGTACAGAGTGGAAGCGAGAATTCAACGTTATATGATTCAATACACCGGTAATGTGAAAATGTCATCAGCAATATGTCTTTGTGTGGAAAATCCAAGGTCACGTGACAAACCAGCTTGAAGTCCTAATACCGTGTGTGGCCACCATTTGCATGGACAACTGCTTGACACCTGCGGCTCATTGAGTGGACCAGGTGGTTGATGCGTCCCCTTGGCACACCAGCCCACACATGGACGATGGCCTGGTGAAGTTGAGCCGCTGTTGCTGATCGTGGACGCAGGAGGTCCAACCGTCTGCCAAGTTCATCCCAAAAATGTTCTATGGGTTTAAATCGTGACTGAGGGCTGGCCAGGGCAGCACATTGACGTTGTTATGCTGAAGAAATTGCTGGGTGGCCCTGGCTGTGTGTGGTCTTGCATTGTCCTGTTGGAATGTCCAGTTTGGGTGTTGCGCAAAAAAAGGAACGACATGGGGTCTGAGCACCTGGTGGATGTAGCACTGTGCATTGACACCCTGTCCGCGACCAGGACCAATGTTCTGAAAGATGACTGGTCCTATGGCGTGGTTAATGCCAATTGCACCCCATATCATAACGTTCGGGCCTCCCCAGGGTTCCGCTCTACCACACAGAAGTCAGCATAGCGTTCACCAGGTTGACGCCATATTCTGACACGACCGTCAGCCATGTCAATACAAAAACGGCTCTCATCTGAGAACAGTATGCGTCCCCACTGCTGCCTGCACCAGTTGATTCGGGCTTGTGCCCACTGCAGCCTGTCCTGCTGGTGTCTTGGTGTCAGTACCGGACCTCTGTGAGGACGCCTACATGCCATGGCCAGCCCGTTCTCCTGAAGACGCCGCGCACAGTGTTGAGGCTGATTCATTGCTGGAGATTCCCAGGCACCTGTCGAGCAGTGTTAGCGGCTGTTTGCCGCCTGTCCCGCAGATGGGTTCGAACAAAATGGCGATCCTCTCTTGGTGTGGTGACCTGAGGACGGCCTGGCCGGGGACGATCATCAGTGGTACCAGTGACTCGCATGCGGTGCTGCAGATGATAGATGGTTGAGATGTGGACGTTAAAGATGTTGGCGACCTGCATGGCATCCACACCAGCCTCCAGATGGCCTAGGGCACGATTGCGTTCCTCTGCTCGTAGTCTTGGCATCTCTGTAGCGCTCAGACGGCAAGTCATTATCTGAACCTTGTAGCGCGGCTTTATAAAGGCTGCATGCCTGCGTACTTGTCGCTGGTTAACTTTGCTCTGCATGGTGTGCACGTGCCTCACATGCAGCAACCAGTTTGCCATTTTGTTGACCCTCCAATGCCGGGAATGATGTGTTGCCCACACATTTTTTTCACTGCACGTGAATCTTGGACCCAAACAACTTGCCACAATGGTTCAATATTGTATATTCACCCCTTTTCACCCGAAAAATAGCCTTTCAATTTTTCGCGTTTTTTATGGAAGTCAGTATATATGTATTTTTTGTTCTTCTGTTAAGATGCTGAAAATATTTTTGTTAAAAACACTCAGGCGCATGTGTTTTTTTCTTCTTCTTAAGACAATGTAGCCTTTAGACGGTGTATGTATTACTTGCGTTTTCAGTCACAACATTTTAAAACCAGTTGAGTGAGTGATTAAAATGACCCGTTATTCACTTTTTGTATACTTTACAATTCCAATGCCTAAATGTTCCACAGTATGTCTTGAAGATGTCCTGTCACTGCGATTCTATGTTCCACAGTATGTCTTGAAGATGTCCTGTCATTGCGATTCTTAAGAGGAAGCAGATAAAAGTACAGCCACTCGTCTTACTGATCTTTTTTCGCTGGCGATTGGGGCATGTCCTTTCGAGTCAGTCAATGGCATCACGATTTCTACCGACGTTCAGCAACGAATAAACTGACAAATATGGTACCAACCACGACGTTTATATTAACACGTTTCCAGTTGCCAAATTACAGTCGTTTCCCGCTTTTTTTTCTTTTTAATTTTTTGTTCTTTTGATTTTTTTTCTGTTTTCTTTTAATAAACGTTTGATTTGTACATAGTCGTTCCTTATGTAGTTCTTTCGCTTTCAATACAATTGCTTCCTGGGATGTTGCCGTGCTCATTTGCTTTGATTCCGGTAACAAGTTCAAAAGAGCTGGTCAAACAACGTTTGGTTTCTGTTACGAACTCGTCAAGTCCTTGAAAAGCCAAGTATGCTCCTGTTCAAGAGCTCAGTGCTTCCTCTTGAAGTTCCCGACGCTTTTTTCTTTCTTCTTTAACTGCCCAGCACCGTCTCTTTTAGCGTCCAGAGCTTTGTAAGCATCCAGAACGGTAGAAGTGTCCAGCCCTTCTTCCTGAGGCATCATCCGGTTACCTTCAGCATCCCACATCGTCTTCTTTCAGCCTCTTGCATTTCTCCCGTAAGCACTTAACATTTCCTCCCGTAAGCATCTGGCACTTCTCCTGCAAGCATCCCAACACTTCTCCTGTAGGCATCCATCACTTCTCCTCAAAGCACTCAACACTTTCTCTCGTACGCATCTGGCACTTCTCCTGTAAGCATCCAGCACGTCTCCTGCAAGCATCCATCACTTCTTTCAGCTTCCGGTTCTGTTCCTCTAAGCATTCAACATGTCTCATTAAAGCATCCAACACTTCTCCCTTAAGTATCCATTATTTCTTTAAAAGCCTCACACACACATTTCTGTCTTGGAGATGTCCTCAAGACACAAGTGTCCGGCAGTTCTCTCTGCATTCGGCACACTACCTTTGAAAGCATCCAACGTTTCTCCTCACAGCATCTAGCTCTTGAAGCATCCGGTTCTTGAAGCATCCAGCACGTCTTCCAAGCAACCGGTAGTTCTCCTTGCAGCATCCATTCCTTCTTGAAGTCTCCGACCACTTCCTGTTCAAACAT
>CM031610.1:79251532-79266532 GCA_018398815.1 Conus ventricosus | reverse complement strand
CCCCCCCCCTCGTAATTTATGATACAGCTATTTGTTGTTATTGTTGTTGTTGTTGTTGTTGTAATCAGGGGAGTAGGAAGTGACCCTTTGACATACCGTCCATGCGGGACACGAGCTGTCCTTTGTGCAGTGTCTATTAATTTTATCCGCATTATCATTATCATTTTTTCTTTCTTTTCAGAATGTTTTCTAAACCTGGGAATAAGGAACGAAGCGGAGCAGCTGGCTCTCTCGTATCGGCGAGGCTTGGTATTGCTCGTGTTCTGGGTGTCAACAGTTTAGCTGGCATGTCATGAACTACTCTGGTCGTGTCAACAGGTTTAGCTGGCATGTCATGAACTACTCTGGTCGTGTCAACAGTTTAGCTGGCATGTCATGTTCTGGGTGTCAACAGGTTTAGCTGGCATGTCATGAACTACTCTGGTCGTGTCAACAGTTTAGCTGGCATGTCGTGTTCTGGGTGTCAACAGGTTTAGCTGGCATGTCATGAACTACTCTGGTTGTGTCAACAGGTTAAAGCTGGCATGTCATGAACTACTCTGGTCGTGTCAACAGTTTAGCTGGCATGTCATGAATTATTCTGGTCGTGTCAACAGGTTTAGCTGCCATGTCACGAACTCCTCTAGTCGTGTCAACAGTTTGGCTGGCATGTCACGAACTACTCTGGTCGTTTCAACAGTTTAGCTGGCATGTCATGAACTACTCTGGTCGTGTCAACAGTTTAGCTGGCATGTCATGAACTACTATGGTCGTGTCAACAGTTTAGCTGGCATGTCATGTTCTGGGTGTCAACAGGGTAGCAGGCATGTCATGAACTACTATGGTCGTGTCAACAGGATAGTTGGCATGTCATGTTCTGGGTGTCAACAGTTTAGCTGGCATGTCATGTTCTGGGTGTCAACAGTTTAGCTGGCATGTCATGTTCTGGGTGTCAACAGGTTTAGCTGGCATGTCATGTTCTGGGTGTCAACAGTTTAGCTGGCATGTCATGTTCTGGGTGTCAACAGTTTAGCTGGCATGTCATGTTCTGGGTGTCAACAGGGTAGCAGGCATGTCATGAGCTACTATGGTCGTGTCAACAGTTTAGCTGGCATATCACGAACTACTCTGGTCGTTTCAACAGTTTAGCTGGCATGTCATGAACTACTCTGGTCGTGTCAACAGTTTAGCTGGCATGTCATGAACTACTCTGGTCGTGTCAACAGTTTAGCTGGCATGTCATGTTCTGGGTGTCAACAGTTTAGCTGGCATGTCATGTTCTGGGTGTCAACAGGTTTAGCTGGCATGTCATGTTCTGGGTGTCAACAGGTTTAGCTGGCATGTCATGTTCTGGGTGTCAATAGTTTAGCTAGCATGTCATGTCCTGGGTGTCAACAGTTTAACTGGCATGTCATGTTTTGGATGTCAACAGGTTTAGCTGGCATTTTATGTTCTGGGTGTCAACAGTTTAGCTGGCATGTCATGTTTTGGGTGTCAACAGATTAGCTGGCATGTCATGTTCTGGGTGTCAACAGTTTAGCTGGCATGTCATGTTCTGGGTGTCAACAGTTTAGCTGGCATGTCATGTTCTGGGTGTCAACAGGTTTAGCTGGCATGTCATGTTCTGGGTGTCAACAGTTTAGCTGGCATGTCATGTTCTGGGTGTCAACAGTTTAGCTGGCATGTCATGTTCTGGGTGTCAACAGTTTAGCTGGCATGTCATGTTCTGGGTGTCAACAGGGTAGCAGGCATGTCATGAACTACTATGGTCGTGTCAACAGTTTAGCTGGCATGTCACGAACTACTCTGGTCGTTTCAACAGTTTAGCTGGCATGTCATGAACTACTCTGGTCGTGTCAACAGTTTAGCTGGCATGTCATGAACTACTCTGGTCGTGTCAACAGGTTAGCTGGCATGTCATGTTCTGGGTGTCAACAGTTTAGCTGGCATGTCATGTTCTGGGTGTCAACAGGTTTAGCTGGCATGTCATGTTCTGGGTGTCAACAGGTTTAGCTGGCATGTCATGTTCTGGGTGTCAATAGTTTAGCTGGCATGTCATGTCCTGGGTGTCAACAGTTTAACTGGCATGTCATGTTCTGGGTGTCAACAGTTTAACTGGCATGTCATGTTTTGGGTATCAACAGTTTAGCTGGCATGTCATGTTCTGGGTGTCAACAGTTTAGCTGGCATGTCATGTTCTGGGTGTCAACAGTTTAGCTGGCATGTCATGTTCTGGGCGTCAACAGTTTAGCTGGCATGTCATGTTCTGGGTGTCAACAGGTTTAGCTGGCATGTCATGTTCTGGGTGTCAATAGTTTAGCTGGCATGTCATGTTCTGGGTGTCAACAGTTTAGCTGGCATGTCATGTTCTGGGTGTCAACAGGGTAGCAGGCATGTCATGAACTACTATGGTCGTGTCAACAGGGTATTTGGCATATCATGTTCTGGGTGTCAACAGTTTAGCTGGCATGTCATGTTCTGGGTGTCAACAGGGTAGCAGGCATGTCATGAACTACTCAGGTCGTGTCAACAGGTTTAGCTGGCATATCATGTTCTGGGTGTCAACAGGGTAGCAGGTATGTCATAAACTACTCTGGTCGTGTCAACAGTTTAGCTGGCATGTCATGAACTACTCTGGTCGTGTCAACAGGTTTAGCTGGCATGTCATGAACTACTCTGGTCGTCTCTCTGTCGGCTCAAGAACCATTCTCCAGGATATAAACCTTTTAGAAAGGAGGAGAAGCACAAGGAAGAGGGGGAGGAGGAGAGAAGAAGGCGGCGGGGCAGGAGGAGAAAGAGAGGAGGAGAAAAAGAAGAGAAAGAAGGAGACGAAAACGAAGGAAAAAAGGATGATAAGAAGGAAGATGAGGAAACAAAGAAGATCTGAGGAGGAGGAGGAGCAGAAGGAGGAGAAAAAAAGTGGAAGAAATAAAGAAGAAACAGGAAAATGAGAAGGAGGAGGAGGAGGAGGAGGAGGAGAAAAAAAGTGGAAGAAATAAAGAAGAAACAGGAAAATGAGAAGGAGGAGGAGGAGGAGGAGGAGAAAAGAGGAGGAGGAGGAGAAAAAAAGTGGAAGAAATAAAGAAGAAACAGAAAATGAGAAGGAGGAGGAGGAAGAGGAGGAGGAGGAGCAGAAGGAGAAAAAAAGTGGAAGAAATAAAGAAGAAACAGGAAAATGAGAAGGAGGAGGAGGAGGAGGAGGAGGAGGAGGAGGAGGAGGAGGAGGAGGAGGAGGAGAAGGAGAAGGAGGAGGAGGAGAAAAAAGTGGAAGAAATAAAGAAGAAACAGGAAAATGAGAAGGAGGAGGAGGAGGAGGAGGAGGAGGAGGAGGAGAGGAGGAGAAAAAAGTGGAAGAAATAAAGAAGAAACAGGAAAATGAGAAGGAGGAGGAGGAAGAGGAGGAGGAGGAAGAGGAGGAGGAGGAAGAGGAGGAGGAGGAGGAGGAGGAGGAGGAGAGAGGAGGAAGAGTAAGAAGAGGAGCATAAGAGTACGTTTT
Source organism: Conus ventricosus (assembly GCA_018398815.1). Classification (NCBI taxonomy): domain Eukaryota; kingdom Metazoa; phylum Mollusca; class Gastropoda; order Neogastropoda; family Conidae; genus Conus; species Conus ventricosus. The sequence continues at coordinate 79,263,057 of CM031610.1, read as the reverse complement.
TGTTGATGATGAGGAGGATGATAACAATGACGATGACGATGAAGAAGATGATGATGATGATGTTGACGATGATGATGATGATGATAATGATGAAGAAGAAGATGATGATGACGACAATAATGACGATAATGATGACGATAATGATGAAGATGAAGATGACGATGACGATGATGAAGATGAAGATGATGATGATAAAGAAAAACGAGAAGCAGCATTAATACACTCTAATCCGTATTAGAAAGACGGTTATGAACAAGTACTGCTGGCAATCAAGAAGAGAACACAGTTAAAGCAGATGACAAACAAAAACAACACGAAGCAAACAAAGCAGCGAACAAACAGACAAGCAAACAAAGGAAAACTCCACTAACCTACCTCATGAAAAACTAGCAAACTGAAAACAACAACGACAACAACAGCAGCAGCAGCAACAACAACAAATCTGAGTGGAGAAAACAGTGGTTATAATGAAGAAGCCGCAAACGCAACCACTCCAGAGAATGGTGATGACGATGAAGATGCTGATGATGACGACGATGAAGCTGCAGCACCAGCCTCCCACTGACCTGACTGACCACGTGGTACGAACAGTCCTGGAGCCCCCGAGCCTGACCCCGGCGACCCCGAGAAGGGGAGCCATGGGACCCCCGCCCTGCGCACCGCTGCTTGCGGCCGTTGAGGACCTCGGCAGGCCGGCGGGCGTGCAGGTGATCGTGGTGGTGGTGGGGACGGCGGGGATGACGACGGAAGGGGTGGGAGGAGGCGCAGGGGCGGGTGGGCAGGACGGGGGGAGGGGACAGGTGGCGCTGAAGTTGACGAAGGGCGGTTTTCAGGTCCTGGGCATTGTTGGTCAGCGTGGCTTCGAAAATTCTGTGAATACATGAAAGGACGCGTGCTGTCAAGAAACCACAGGCGTGCAGGGATGCAGGCACGCAGACCTACACATGTGCACGCACAAACTTCCCTACCACCCCCTTCATCCCTTCCCCCCACCATCTCCCCTGACATTTACAAAAAAAGAATCTCCACGGACATTTGAAAAAAGAAAGGACCTACCCCCCCCCCACCCCCCCCCCGCCCAATAAAGATCATCTGTTATTGTAAAGAAGCATAACGTATATAATTCAGGAAATCCTTTTTTTCCTGTCAATAGATGATTTCCTCTTATAGAAATAACCGTTTGAAAATAGCTAGTCACAAAAAGTTAAGGGCCGCCTTAGATTTTGGGGTACTCTAAGTAATGGGTCTGAATGCTCGTAAAACAAAGCACAGCGTGTTTCATTCTGAGCTATTCTGACAGCTCACACACCACACTGTATGACCGAAATAATCTTTCAGACGACGCATTTTTCGGGTCGAGAATATGCGCTCAGCCAAAACACAAAAAATCCGTGAATAATGCATAAAGTTTGGCCAGGCGCAGATTACACAGCAGTTTTGAATTGAGAAATCGGCACAGTGCACGTGCAAGGCCTGCCTATGTTGAACACTTTTCAATGACAATTTGCCTGCGGTGGGTATAAAATGACCGCTAATCGGGGCTGCAATAACCATGCCTCCAAGACGAAAACTGTCAACACTAGATTGCGGCCGGGCTCTGGGATGGCTCCAAGATGGCATTTCTGGAAGAGAGGTGGCAAGACGTCTGGGAGTGAGCCACTCAGTCATTCAACGCCTTCACCAGCGATACCAAGACACTGGAAGAGCCGAGGAACGACCACGCTCAGGGCGGCCAAGAATCACCAACGGGCAAGACGATCACTACTTGATGCTGACAGCAGTCCGCAGCAGAACCATCAATGCAACCACTCTAAGACAGGAGCTGAGAAGAACGACTAACATCAACGTAAGTCGCCAGACCGTCCGAGGTCGCCTTCACAGTTTCAACCTCCGCTCAAGAAGGCCCGCCGTCCGTCTCCCACTAACCCAGCACCATCGACAGGCCAGAAGGAGGTGGTGTCGACGTCATCAGCGATGGACGAGGCAGCAATGGAGCACCATCCTCTTCACCGATGAGTCAAGATTCTCCCTGTGCCGAAATGATGGCCGGGTACGCGTCTGGCGTCGTCCAGGGGAGAGGCTTGCTGATGGCTGTGTTCGTGAGCACGATCGCTATGGAGGCGGCTCCATGATGGTATGGGGAGGCATCCACCTTCATGGCAGGACACCCCTTCACCTTGTGCCAGGCAGACTTACTGGCGTAAGGTACAGAGATGAAATCGTGAGGCCGTTGATTATCCCCACTCTGCAAGCCATGGGACCCGGTGCCACCCTCATGGACGACAACGCCACTCCACACCGCGCCCGTGTGGTGAACGACTACCTGAGGCAGCAGCAGGTTCCACGACTGGACTGGCCATCGCGTTCGCCTGATTTGAACCCTATTGAGAACTTTCGGGACCATCTGGAACGCCGCGTCCACGACAACCACCCTCCTCCTGTTGACCTCCACCAACTGTTCCAATTTCTGCTGCAGGAGTGGAACGCCATGCCTCAACAGACCCTTGTGACTCTGATCCAGTCCATGAGGCCTAGATGCGTGGAATGTGTGGGTGCAAATGGCGGACATACGCACTACTGAAGCTTTTCAATAAACTTTTTTGTGAATTGTCAATTTTGTGATTTTCAAAAAGAGGGGTTATGATGTTTGATCCTTGATTTTGTCCAGAAAAATTGAATTCACACAATTGCAATGGCATTGACATGAAAGCTAAAGACATGAAATAAAATACGGTATAAGCTGTTTTCCTGTGCGTTATGTCGTTTTATTTTGGTGAGTTTTTCTGTCTGGCCCTTAACTTTTTTGTGACTAGCTTATAAGGACGGGGGGTGGGGGGTGGGGATGAGTCCGGTGTTGCAACAGCTACTTGGTGATTATTTTCTCTTATGGATACAACCCTTTGAAAATGAAAATGTGCGTGAGTGTGTGCGTGCGTGCGTGCGTGTGTGTGTGCAAGGGGGGGGGGGGGGGATGTGTCTTGTGTTGAACAGCGATTTGAGATTATGACTTTCGTTCGGAACACCCCTCCCCCTGCTACATTCCCCATTTCTTCGCAACCCGTCATCTCGTCCCCTCCACCCTCCCCCCTTCCTCCCCCCCCCCCCCCCCCCCCCCCCCCCCCCCCCCCCCCCCCCTCTACCGTTAAGTAGATTCGTTCCGTCATCTTCCCGTAAAAGATTAAAATCACTTAAATGGGGAATGTTCGCCTTAGGGCGAAGAAACAACCTTGGCCAACTAAAGAAACGGTTAACCCGTAAGCCTTGCAGAAGAAATGAGCTGAAAACAATTTGTCCTTTGACTTTTAAAAAAAAAAAAAAAGGATTTCCTTTCCGTTCCCTAGCCCTTAACAACAGCAACACAAGATTTTGCATTGAAGTGGTGGATTGCGAACGGAGAGAAACTGAAACAGACAAGATTACTGTTGTATTTGTTTGCGTTTTTTTTTTTTTTCGTACTCCCACTTCTTATAGAACAGGGAGTACTTTACAGTGGGAACGAAGAAATGCTGTCCGTGTGTCTTGGCCGCATCCACATGTATTGCCTACAGGGAGAAGAATATCATCTACGGTGACATGACGGAAAGAAGCCTTCTGAATCATTCATTGAGCCTCTGTTGGTCAGACGGTTGTGGTGATCTTGTCGTGCTCACAGTCTTCTGACGGACAGACCCATCCGTTTGGTTTGCTCCGAAACGATTCATCTCTTTGTTGTTGCAGACATACAGAACAATCGTTTAAGATAAACTACCGAAGGGAGAGTGCCCCGATCAAGATAGAGTAAAAAAATAGACGGGGTAACATTTGCGGATATGGCCCGTTTTTCGTTCTCATTTCTCATCTCATCTCATCTCATCGCTCTCTCTCTCTCTCTCTCTCTCTCTCTCTCTCTCTCTCTCTCTCTCTCTCTCTCTCTCTCTCTCTCTCTCTTTCTCACCCATCTCTCTATTTATCTATCTATATGTCTGTCTGTGTATCTATCTATCTATCTATCTATCTGTCTGTCTATTTACCTGTCTCTGTCTGTCTGCGCGCGCGTGCGTGCGTGCGTGCGTGCGTGCGTGCGTGTGTGTGTGTGTGTGTGTGTGTGTGTGTGTGTGTGTGTGTGTGTGTGTGTGTGTGTGTGTGTGTGTGTGTGTGTGCGCGCGTTCATACTTGTGACGGGCCACACAATTCGTCAGACAATGTAAACTCTCTCATGACTGACAAGAGTCCAAAGGAACGCTGTGCACTAAGAATCCGTCGCCAGATTCCGGACAATATCACTCACAGAGCCCTTTCTACCGTCAGACACACAGTCGTTATAGGAACGCCAGTCATCTGCATCCAGTGACAAGGTACAGGTCTTGACACAGGACTATTCCCTGGTTGATCCATCTATTTCCGGCTCAAACTATCCACATAAACGTAGCCGGCTAACCTGGAGTTTGCACACACACTTCCTGACCCCTCCCCCCCCGTCCCCTTCCATCTCTCCTCCCGCTCCATTACCCTTAAAACCCACAAACGTTTTTCCTCTCGTCAGAAATCGATGTAAGTTGAAAACATCTGTGTTGTTCTGTGCCTGCCAAACTGTTAAAGACGCTGGCATGTGTGAAACAAAGAAAATTCGACATTGATATTTGACAAAGTGTTTTTTCTTCTTCCATTCCTTTCTTTGGTTCTCCCATTTCTTCTTGTTCTTCTTCTGCTTCTACTGCTTCCTCCTCCTCCTCCTACTCCCCCTCCTCCTCCTCCTCCTCCGCCTCCTCCTTATTCTTCTTCTTCTGACAGAGATCTGGTGGATGTCGTAGTCCATTGTTTGGAGACCTTCGTTTCTAATTCCAGTATTGCCGATTTTTCTTGTAAACGGACCTGAGCATTTAACGATTGTCACGGACAAAAGTAGAAAAACCGAATTCGTGGTCAGTCGTGGTCCAGGTTGTTTGGACATAAGCTCTAACTCAAACGTTCTGGGCGCACGAAGACGGCTCCATGCGTCTCATCCAGCCAATTAAGCACAGCAAGGAGACAGCAGACAGTCTGAGTGGCTGGACCGACAGGTCTCGGTAGGTTTGGTCAGACGTCGCGGCGCCCTACCCAGACTCATCTAGCCAATTTAGAGTGACCAGTGCCCACGAGTTAAGCCACACGGCGCCAGTTAAGTAGGAAAGGGGGGAAGGTAGTGTGTGGTGGGGGTGAAATCAAGCTAATCAATTAAATGACCAATTGACCACCACAGAGAGTAAGGCGTGTAGGCATGACTGGCATGATTTGAACATCCAATGGAATTAGAGGGAGATAACTTCGGGTACGAGGCGGTAAAAATACTGACCAATGGTGCTCGCCCTTGGACACGGAGTTAGTAGATAAAGTAATGCGTGAGTGAGAGAAGGGGGGGGGGGGAGAACGAAGAGAGACAGAGAGAGGAAGAGGTTCTAGGTCTGCTCGAGAGAGAAGCAGAGAGATGAAGGGAGGAGAGAGGAGAACCAAGTTGAGAGATTAGCATGAGATAGTCTGCAGAGGAAGGACTGAGGAGAGATGTGGAGAGAGAGAGTTGCTAACTAATGAAGAGGAGAAGAAAGAAAAGAAAAAGAAAAGAAAAGCAACCATGTCCATTTGATAAGAGCAGACTAGAAGAGAGAGAAAGAGAGTGCAATGCGTTAATGCAGGAAGAAAGAAAGGAGAACAGATCGATGTTGATAGTCACTGTTCTATCTTAACCGGGGTTCGACCTCATACCTGGCAGCGTCACTTCGCCAAGCAGAACACAGACCAACCCAGTGCCAGCAGTCTACCTGCCCAGCGCCAGCAGACCAAGACCAGTGCCAGCAGTTGTGTCGTGCTTGTGAAAGTGACAGTGAAAAGAAAAAAAAAGAAAAAGAAAAGAAAAGACAGTGATTTTTTCGTGAATAGTTAAGATCACCTGGCCAGGTAAAGTAGAAATCTATTTTACCCGGGTTAGTTAATGATGTTTTAGTTAAATGATTTTGTGAAGTTTCAGGAAAGAGAGAATGTTTTATTTTGTTTGATTCCATATGCATTGATGTTTCGTTCTATGAACATGTGTAGTAAAGTTATAGACTTTACTAGTGGTTTGATGTGACGAATGCATGTATATGAATGAGATCGTAAGCAAGCTGTGAGTGTGTTTGGGCTGTGCGCTAGTCCTTCCTCCACTGACATCACCGAAGTTGACAATTTATTGGCGAGCTTGCCAGGATAATTCTGGCCCATTTTTATAATTGTTCAACTTCTCAGAGAGGAAGCTGGGTGGGATTCAAGTATTGTAATCCTAAGACAAGGGGTTGTCTTACTGTATGTTCCCAAGATAGTTAAATACTAGGCTTGGCATTGCTTCCAAGATAGTTAATACTAGGCTTGGCATTTCAGCCCCAGAGTACTTATTTCGCACAGATTGCCTATAATTCGCTCTCATAGTTGGGTCAGGCGCTGGGCGTCTTATAAAAACTAATTACGTTGTCCCAAGCTAATATTATCATTCATAGGATTGTGCTATACGTCACTCGTGTCGGTAACCACCAGTTTGGCTGTCGTAGTAATAAAACCTTGTTCAAAAAAAAAAAAAGAGTATAATGGCGGAAGAAAAGAACACCCCTATTTGAACAACTTGTGAGCGTCGCTCGTGATTTAGGCTATTCAGGAGAAGAGTTGCGAGCATTCGTTGAAAACCAGCAAAAGATGGAAAGGGATGAGCGAGGGGAAAAAGACGACGTGTCGCGGTAGAAAAGGAAGAAACAAAGGTTAGGATTCAGGCTAATCAGGAAGTGCAGGAAACAGAAAGAATAAGGGAAACGCAGGAAACAGAAAGAATGAAGCAGGAGACAGAAGAATAATGGAAGCGCAGGAAACAGAAAGATTGAAGCAGGAAACAGAAAGACTAAGGGAAGCACAGGAAACAGAAAGACTAAGGGAAGCGCAGGAGACAGAAAGAATGAAGCAGGAAACGGAAAAGATTAAAGGTTCAATTAGAGTTAGAGAAAGTGAGAATACAAAGGGAGACCACCGAGGATGGGAGTTCAGTTTCCAGTGACTCTGTGCGCAGCTATGCCCCCCCGACCCAAGTTGCCAAAATTCTCGGAAGGAACCGATTCGATTGATGCATACATCAGTCGTTTCGAAACGTTTGCGACCAGTCAAGGTTGGCCTTCAGAAGAGTGGGCAGTCATTTTGTCGGCGTTACTGACGGGTAAGGCATTACAAATTTTTACTGCGTTACCAGCAGAACAACAGTCTGATTTCGGCGCTGTGAAGGAATCGTTGATGAAAGGATTTGACCTCACAGAGGAGGGGTTCAGGAAGAAATTTCGTTCAGCTAAATTACAAGCAGGTGAAACGTACACTCAGTTTGGTGCACGTTTAGATCACTATTTTGATAAATGGCTAGAGTTGAGTGGTACGAAGAAGGAGTTCACTGAATTGAAGAGCTAGTTATGAAAGAACAGATTTTGTCAGGTTGCGGCCCTGAGTTAACTATACATTGAAAGAGACAGCCAGAGACAGCAGGGGAGTTGTTGAAGTTCGCAGAGGTGTATAGAGAGGCACGTTTGGGCACTAAGGTACAGGAGAAACAGGTGCTAGGCACAGGTGAGAAGAGTGCAAGGAGACCAGGGGAGTTTTCTGCAAAGTCTGCAAACCCAGTGGTGGGGCAGAAGGAAGGGCAAAGGGACATTAGGTGTTTCATTTGTCACAAGAAGGGACATGTGGCGAGGGATTGTCGCATGAGGTTCCAGAAGGCAGCAGCCTTGCAAGAGGTGGATAAGGGTCGTCAAGGGAAACGACCTGCAGTGGAACCAAAAGGGATTCAGTCTGAAGAGGGTGGTGTGCAGCCTATGGCTAGCACTGGACAGCAGTCAGTGTCAGGGATGGAGGGCACTAGGCTGAGTGGTTCGTTACCAGTGGAAGAAGGGTGGATTGGCCAGCAGAGGGTGAAAGTGTTTACGAGACACTGGTTGTTCATGCGGTGTAGTATGAACAACGCTGGTCGAGAAAGGGATTTGACAGGGCAAATCCAGACCTGTACTCTAATCGATGGCACTGTGAGGGAGTTTCCAGTTGCTAAGATAGAAGTACGCACCCCTTACTTCTCAGGCGAGTTGTCTGCGTTGGTGATGGAGAAACCCCTTCATGATTTGATCATCGGAAATATTCCAGGTGCAAGGGATCCAGGGGATCCTGAGTTGTTGACTGCCACAGGGGCAGCAGTTCAAACACGGAGCAAGAAGGAGGAAAAGGTTGATAAACCGTTAGTCGTTCCAGCAAGGAAGTCAGGCATAGATGTGTCGCCTGATGATTTTAGGGCAGCGCAGGAACAAGACCCTTCGCTCGTGAAGTCTTGGGAGTTGGCAAGGGGTGGAGAGAAACAGGAGGTTAGAGGAGGTGAGACAGAATTTCTTGTGAAAGGCGGGCTGTTGTACCGAGTGTTCACCAAGGGGAAGACAGGTAAGGTGACCACTCAGTTAGAGGTACCAGCAGGTTATCGTGACACTGTCATGTCAGTGGGTCACGAGTCGCTCATGGGCGGGTCATCTCGGCACCAGCAAAACAGCTGACCGAATCTTCGATGATTTTCATTGGCCAGGGGCAAATGGCAGACATCAAGCGTTTCTGCATGTCATGTGACGTGTGTCAAAGGTCAGCCACAAGAGGGGTGAAGAGGAAGGCGCCCCCTTAAACACCCCCCTCTAATTGACACACCGTTCAGGAGAGTGGCCGTTGATCTGATGGGCCCAATCTCGCCCTGTTCCAAAGGTGGGCACAGGTATGAGACACGTAAGGTTGCAAGGGAAAGTTTGCAGGAGGCTAGGGTCGGTCAGAAGAAGCAATATGACAGGAAGGTGAGGAAGCAATCCTCAAGGCGGGAGATCAAGTCCTGGTACTGCTTCCACACGGGTCACAACAAGCTGCTGATGCATTGGAAAGGACCATTCCCCATCACTGAAAAGGTTGGTCGGGATTACCGAATTGATGTGAATGGGAAACCAAAACTTTTCCATGCGAATTTTCTCCGCAAATATATTCAGCGTGAGACTCAGCACATAGGCGCAGCAGCAATCAATTGATGGAGGTGAAGGAGACCCAGCAGAAGAAGGGGAGATTTTGTTGCCTGAGTTTCCAGGAGAAGAGTTCATACAGGGATGTGTCACTGTATGAAGGGCTAGACAGTAGGAGACAGGAGGAAGTTAGGGGGCTCCTAGAACAGTATAGGGCGTCCTGACTGATAAACCAGGCAGGACAACTCTAGAGACATGTACGGTGGAGTTAACATCGCAAAAACCCGTACATGTGAAAGCCTACCCGATCCCATATGCCACCAAGCAGGTGATCGAGGAGGAGGTAGAAAAGATGTTGGACCTTGGGGTGATTGAACCGTCCAAATCATCGTATAGTGCACCCGTCGTCTTAGTGAGGAAAAAGTCAGGTGAGCATCGATTCTGTGTTGACTATAGACGTCTGAACAGTGTCACCAAGGTCGATGCAGAGGTCATACCGAACATGGGAAGACCTGTTCGCTCAGATCGCCCAAGCAAGAGCCAGTATTTCACCAGGATAGATCTGAGCAAGGGTTACTGGCAGATAACCTTGAGTGAGGACTCAAAGGAAGTCACAGCATTCTCCACTCCTATGGGGCTATACAAGTGGCGAGAAACTTCCTTTTGGGATGGTCAACGCACCTGCAGTCTTCTCTCGGATGATGAGGAAGTTATTGACGGGATTGGAAGGCGTTGTGAATTTCATGGATGACATTCTGATAGCATCCGAGACATGGGAGGAGCATATGAGGCAGCTAGGAGCAGTTTTAGAGAGGTTGAGACAAGCCAATCTCACAGCCAGACCAACAAAGTGCCAGGTTGGTTTTCCAAGCCTGGATTTCCCTAGGTTTTGTTGTCGGAGGCGACACAAAGCAGCCGGAAAGAGGAAAGGTGGAGAAGATGATGAATTCAGAGAGACAAAAAGACCAAAACAGAAGTCAGGAGTCTGCTAGGGTTTATTGGTTTCTATAGGGAGTTTGTTCCAAATTTCGCAGCAATCACGAGTCCTCTCAGTGATTTGGTCAAGGCAGGGAAACCGGCAGTGGTCGAGTGGTCAGACGCTGCAGAGCAAGCACTGCAGACGGTGCTGGAAAGACTAGGTTCCGTCCCATCTTGAAGCTACCGGATATGTCCAAACCATTTTTGTTGCGGACAGATGCATCAGGCGGTGGAATAGGTGCAGTATTGTTGCAGGAGCATGAAGGGGTCGAGTTCCCTGTGAGGTATGCTAGCAGGAAGTTGACAAAGTGTGAAGAAGGGTACGCAACGGTGGAGAAGGAGTGTTTAGCTGTCGTGTGGGCCGTGCAGAAATTCCACAAATACTTGTATGGGAAAGAGTTCGTGATAGAGACTGATCATCAACCACTCAATTCCTGCAGGAGGCGCAGTTGAAAAACAGCAGAGTGCTGCGTTGGGCAATGGCACTGCAGCCCTACAGGTATCGAGTGCAGTACATCCAGGTCGACAGAATGTCGGAGCTGACTATTTAAGTCGCGTAGTCTAGCAAGCTGCAACTCAGAGGAAGTCAGTCATATCCAGGGTGCTTGGTTGATAATATGTGTTGATTACAGTTATGTTGATTGGATATGGGTTCATTCCCAGTTGGCTATGGTTCATAATTTTTGTGTGAGATTTGTTCGTGTAAATGTAGTTATGCTTGAGCATACAGTCGCTTGTGTAGTGATGCATTATTTGCAATAAGTGAGGATGGAGATTCCTCAGTGAAGTGTCATGGATCGTGATCATATTATATTGTGCTTTTCATAAGAATTGTGAAGAGAAGATGTGGCAAATCCGCAGGTAGGGGAATTGCATAAGTGCGCACAGAGGTTGTTATAAAATGAGTTGAAATAGCGCAAGAGCGCACGTCAATGATAACTCATTGGAGTGGTATTCACTAATGATATATTCTATGATTTATAAACCGTTGGTTGTAAAGTATTTTTCAAACTTTGCGCGTGTAGCTGTGTGTCAGCAAATTCGGTTGTTGTCTTTTTTGTACCGTTGTTTTGAGACAATGCGGAGCATAGTCTTTTGCAAGGGGGAAATGTCACGGACAAAAGTAGAAAAACCGAATTCGTGGTCAGTCGTGGTCCAGGTTGTTTGGACATAAGCTCTAACTCAAACGTTCTGGGCGCCACGAAGACGGCTCCATGGGGTCTCATCCAGCCAATTAAGCACAGCAGGAGACAGCAGACAGTCTGAGTGGCTGGACCGACAGGTCTCGGTAGGTTTGGTCAGACGTCGCGGCGCCTACCCAGACTCATTAGCCAATTTAGAGTGGGCCAGTGCCCACGAGTTAAGCACACGGCGCCAGTTAAGTAGGAAAGGGGGGAAGTTAGTGGTGGTGGGGGTGAAATCAAGCTAATCAATTAATGACCAAATTGACCACCACGAGAGTAAGGCGTGTAGGCATGACTGGCATGATTGAACATCCAATGGAATTAGAGGGAGATAACTTCGGGTACGAGGCGGTAAAAATACTGACCAATGGTG
>CM031610.1:79241532-79246532 GCA_018398815.1 Conus ventricosus | reverse complement strand
TGAAAATCGCTGACTTCAGTAGCAGAAAGTAGAGAGAAAGTGTTGCCGTTTGAACGCACCCGCCCTATTGTTTGGAGGCGTGTGCGATTCTCATTCTTTGCAGGTGGCCTTGAAGATATACTGGAGGAAAGGAAAGTGATATTTCACACCCGACAACTCTCTTATATTGCTGTAAATTCTAACCACGAACAGTGGAAGGAGAAACACAAAAGACGTGTGGATCTCTCTCTCTCTCTCTCTCTCTCTCTCTCTCTCTGTCTGTTTCTGTCTGTCCGTCTGCTTGCTGTCTGCCTGTGTTCTCTCTCTTTCTCTCTATCTCTGTCTGTGTCTGTCTGTCTGTCTGTCTGTCTCTCTCTCTCTCTCTCTCTCTCTCTCTCTCTCTCTCTCTCTCTCTCTCTCTCTCTCTCTGCGTGTCTGTGCGTGCGCGCGCGCTCGTGCGTGCGTCTGTGTGTGTGTGTGTGTGTGTGTGTGTGTGTGTGTGTGTGTGTGTGTGTGTGTGTGTGTGTGTGCGTGTGTGCGTGCGCGCGCACGCGTGTGTGTGTGTGTGTGTGTGTGGTGTGTGTGTGTGGTGTGTGTGTGTGTGTGTGTGTGTGTGTGTGCATTTTTTCACTTCCTGAATGACACCAGTCTTTTTATCTAAGATTTCACGGAAGAAAAATCGAACAATCTTAGCGTGCTTTAGGTATCTATTCCAATAAGCTGTAGATTGTTTTTCTTTGACAACTAAGCACAGAACTGACTTGCTTGGACGGGATGACAGACCCTAGCGGTCGACTGCGCTATAAACAACGTGAATTGAATGGAACTGAAGTGTGTGTGTGTGTGTGTGTGTGTGTGTGTGTGTGTGTGTGTGTGTGTGTGTGTGTGTGTGTGTGTGCGTGCGCGCGCGTGTGTGTGCGTGCGTGTGCGTGTGTACGTGCGTTCGTGCGTATATATATATATGTGTGTGTGTGTGTGTGTGTGTGTGTGTGTGTGTGTGTGTGTGTGTGTGTGAGTGAGTGTGACTCTGTGTGTGTGCGTGCGTGCGTGCGCGCGCGCGCGCGTGTGTGTGTATGAGTGTGACTCTGTGTGAGTGTGACTGTGTGTGTGTGTGTGTGTGTGTGTTGTGTGTGTGTGTGTGTATGAGTGTGACTCTGTGCGAGTGTGAGTGTGACTGTGTGTGTGTGTGTGTGTGTGTGTGTGTGTTGTGTGTGTGTGCGCGCGCGTGCGCGCGCGCGCGCGCGCGCGCGCGTGTGTGTGTGTGTGTGTGTGTGTGTGTGTGTGTGTGTGAACTGTATGTTTCAGTGTGTATGCTACAGGTCTAAACTCGCAAGCCAGGATTTTTGTGTATCTGTGACATTGTGTGTTTTTGAAAGCGAGTTAAGCCATGCGCCAGGATCGATTTCTGATAGTCTTCCCAAGAAAACCGCCCCTGGATACAATAATGAAGGGATTAAGCCTGGCATGCACCACACCGGAAAAACCGCCTTGCGCATGCAAAGCAGGTACAGGTGCTCCGCGCAAGAGCAATCCACACCCCAAGATTTAACCACCCGGCTATTTTGCTACAGAACATTTAATTTGCATACAAGCGGCGTAGAATATTATAAAACAGTAAAGAAGAAAGCCGGAAAAAAAATGAGATAGGTGATGAAATACTACAAGCCTACACAATTTGATGTATGCGTTGCTTGACAGGCAACATGATGTAGGCTCACTCAGAGAGAGAGAGAGAGAGAGAGAGAGAGAGAGAGAGAGAGAGAGAGAGAGAGAGAGAGAGAGAGAGAGAGATATGCAGGCCTACTCAGGCAACAAGATGTAGGCCTACTTAAAGATACAACTGGATTAGAGACACAGTATGAAGTAGGCCTACTCAGAGATACTACATGATGTAGGCCTATTCAGAGAGGCAATACGGTGTAGCCTTCATCGACAGGCAATAAAATGTAGCTTCCACAAAGAGGTAACAAGATGTAGGTCTACACAAAGAGGCAATAAGATGTGGATCTACACAGATAGGTAGTAAGATATAGATCTGCACAGATAGGTAGTAAGGTGTAGGCCCACACAGAGAGGCAATAACACAGAGAGGCAATACGATGTAGGCCTACACAGAGAGGCAATAAAATGTAGGCCTACACAGAGAGGCAATACGATGTAGATCTACACAGAGAAGCAATACGATGTAGACCGACACAGAGAGGCAATACGATGTAGGCCCACACATAGAGGCAAGACGATGTAGGCCTACATAAAGAGGCAATAAGATGTAGGCCAACACAGAGAGGCAATATGATGTACGCCTACACAGAGAGGCAATAAGATGTAAGTCTACACAGAGAGGCATTGAGATGTAGGCCTGCACAGAGAGGCAATAAGATGTAGGGCTACACAGAGAGGCAATGAGGTGTAGACCTACACAGAGAGGCAATACGATGCAGACCTACAAAGAGGGACAACAAGATGTAGGCCCACACAGAGAGGCAATAAGATATAGGCCTACACAAAGAGGCAATAAGATGTAGACCTACACTGAGAGGCAATAAGATTTAGGCCTTCACAGAGAGGCAATGAGATGTAGGCCTACACAAAGAGGCAATAAGATGTAGGGCTACACAGAGAGGCAATAAGATGTAGGGCTACACAGAGAGACAATAAGATGTAGGGCTACACAGAGAGGCAATAAGATGTAGGCCTACACAAAGAGGCAATAAGATGTAGGGCTTCACAAAGAGGCAATAAGATGTAGGGCTTCACAAAGAGGCAATGAGATGTAGGGCTTCACAAAGAGGCAATACGATGTAGGCCTACACAAAGAGGCAATAAGATGTAGGGCTACACAAAGAGACAATAAGATGTAGGGCTACACAAAGAGGCAATAAGATGTAGACCTATACAAAGAGACAATAAGATGTAAAGCTACACAGAGAGACAATATGATGTAGGGCTACACAGAGAGACAATAAGATATAGGGCTACACTGACAGGCAATAAAGATGTAGGTGTTTTCGATATTTTATACGTCTGGTTCGGTATCTGAAACAGACATAACGCAGAATTTTCATTCGTCTGTTTGATGTGGTGTATTACACCAGCGTTCCTTTACATCTAGTTTTGTGTATTGATCAGTATTTTGACTGGGTTTTACAATAATGCTGAAGTCTGTTTAAGCCACTTATAACATAACTTAGAAGATCAGTAGCAAATGCCATCATATTCGACGAAGTAGTCATCATCTTTGTGCCATGACCATCCATCGTAGAGGCACTTTTTACAACAGTTCTTTAGGTGCTTGAATCAACAAAGGTTGTATCAATTTTCAGTCCCCTGCGCGTCTGCCGAAAGCTCGCCCTAACCCAAAGCCTAACCTAACCCCTACTCTAAACTGTTAAGAAGCCTTAGAAAAAATCTTCCTGCTGTATCTGAATATTTTTACGCTCAGCCTAACTTGTGTATGTGTGTGTGTGTGTGTGTGTGTGTGTGTGTGTGTGGTGTGTGTGTGTGTGTGTGTGTGTGTGTGTGTTTTCCCTGTTGGAGGTACTGTGACGAAAGCTTAGACACCCAAAGCCCTCCACAGATCGCTGAATATTTTATCATGTGTGACACTATTGAGACGTAAAACCAACCAATCCCGTCCTTCACTTCCAGAAACTTTTCGTATTGCCAGCCTCTGGGACACCCGCGCTCAAACTGTAAGAAGGTTCAAGCCGACAGAAAGTATTTGAGATTTGTCCCTGGAGGGATTTATCCTGGGAGGGGGAGAAGAAGCGACCGAAGCACCGGGTCGCCAGGAACTGACGTTGCAATGCGAGGCATGCCTGTGGCGGTAGGCGAGCTTTTGATGCCCTTGTTTGGCATGGAGGATTGTTGTGCTTGCTGGGTGCAATGGATATAGGGATTAACGGGTCTCGTAAACAAGGAAATCAAGAAGTCTGTGTTTGTCTGTCTGTTCCGCAACTCGTCAATAATCTCTCTCTCTCTCTCTCTCTCTCTCTCTCTCTCTCTCTCGATTCAGAACATATGCCCTCGGTCTCAATGCGAGCAGAGTTTGGTTTATACCTGGATCAGAAACTGGAAAGGTATGCAAAGTGTACATAATGAATGTAGTTGAAAAGGTAGACCATTTTCTTTTCAATTGCAGAGTTTGTGATAATGTCTGCAAATAAGGTAAACGATTTCAAGCGCCATTGATTAGTAATCACAGCGTATCCGAGATTTCATCGCTGGACGTTGAAGAGTTCATAAAATCTCTAGCTATGTTTATTACCGATTCATACAAAATTAGACAATCTAGAAGCTCACCTTAAAAAAAAAGTTTTCTTTATGTGTGTATTGTCTAAGGTTGTTTTTGGGTGATCCCTGATGGACGTTGAAATAAATGGGTTTTTATTCGGCTACTTGGAGCTCAAGCAGTATTTCAAATAAACTTTTTTTCATATACCTGTTGGTTTATTCCACACTTTGCAAGAACTGCTTTCAACATGTTTTGGAGGAGTTTTTCTCTGAGCTGGCTCCCAGGAATACACCACCTGAAGAGTCTTCCCCCACCCCCTACCCCCCAAGACAAAAAAAAAATGGCCATCGGTTCCTCAGGTGCTTTTCGTCTGAGTCAATGACCCATGTAGGAAGAAACGCAAGGGACAGTTTGACAGTAGGTCTTCAGAGAAGAATATGCCTATATTGCTACCTAGAGTTAGAACTAGTCTCCCAACAAAAGAAAATGCACTACTCATTCGTAGCTTTCGACAGCCATCAGGCCATCTTCCTCAGCGATGCTGTTGCTGACTCAGTGAACTCGATTCAGATCACGCGACCATGGGACGTACCCAGGTCACGTGACCGAATCAGTGACGCGTACACCGGGGGCAAGGTGTAGCGGCCCCGGTCCCTGTTGAGCGGGGGGTTGGTGTCTGCGATGTAGATGGCCTCCTTGACCCCTCGCTGGAACCACTTGTTTTCTTTGTCCATGATGTTGACGTTGTCCACGTCAAACATGCCTTTAGGTCATGTTTGGGCCCTGA
>CM031610.1:79226532-79229032 GCA_018398815.1 Conus ventricosus | reverse complement strand
TTCCGAAGAATATTCATGAATTGATGCCTAGTGCGTGGAATGTTGTCAGCTCACGTTAAAGAATCCAGGGACACCAACAGGCTTGGTACTGTAAAATGTGAAAACCCCACATGCCAGAACACAGAACAAAATAGAGACATCGGTCTTTGGTTACGTCCCTTTTTTGACAAAATTCAAAATCCCTTTACCGCTGATTTCAGCTTGCAGCCTGGATGATTTAGTACGAATAACACGTTTCCCTAAATCTAAGAAGTAAATATATAAACAGAAAGAAAACAATCTTAATAATCTTGACATAATTTCCTTGCCAGCGAAATTGCGTAGTATCTTTTTCTGACGGTGAAATATACAAACATAAAGTTTTTACTGTGAACACAGAGGGAAATGTCATCCGCAATGCATGATAGTGTGGACATTCTACCATCAAATGAACCACATCTCCTGATGTTCATGTCAAAATCTGCTCACACTCTATTCTCTGTAGAAGTGCAGTCCTTTCTGCCTAATTTGATTTGTAGTGCGCGATTGCTGTATCCAAATGACTTTAATCTGAGATGTTCTCGTGAGAAAACTATTACCGTACCATAAAATCTACACTGCAATATTTGATGAATTTAATGATATTTCTGCCTGAACTTCCTATCTGTTTTTGTTTTTTCGCTCTTTTTCTTAAACGGATGATATTGAATAAAACCCTTTTTTTAAGACCAGGATGCAAATCCTGCGCGCTCTACCGCCAACCCTGCACCGATGAAGACAAACTTTAACGTCGCTGGTTTGAGTTTCCTTCAGTATTTTGAGTGCTGCGCCCGGAAATGAGAAAATGGACACATTTGTAGATGTCAACCCCTAGAGATGTTTTCAGAAGATTTGATAGATGTCTATTCACTGACTTTTTTTTCCGCGAAAAAACAGACAGATGCATACCAGAAAGGGGGAGGCGAGGTGAGATTTAATCGACGGTATCTTTCATGCAGAATCAGAGCAGGCGCCACTGAACACCATCGAAGTGACACAGCAACGGTGCGGTGTCTCCTCTAGTGAGTTTCCCCTTGACGACCTGATGCGGATTGCTCCCCTGTGGTCAGCCAGTGATAAGACTGTGGCACGATGAAACTTCTCAAGTGAACAACAAGTGGAAGCAGCAGCATCCACGCCACAACAGAGCAGACCCGTACTACCTGCTGACTCGACGAGAGCAGGTAGTCATTTTCAGGCTCAGGATAGGCCACAACCACTTGAAACACCACCTATATATTAAACTCCGCATCGGCAACACAGAGCAGTGCCCCTGCAGAACAGGCAGCCAGACAACAGAACATCTGCTGCAGTCCTGCCCGCTCCACCAAGCGCTCCGAGAGAAAACCTGGCCCGACCCAATACCAGTGGCCCGGAAGCTCTACAGAGGACTTGGAGGACCTGCGACGTACTGCCACCTTTGTCGAGAAGACGGGGGAATCCATCTGAAGAAATGACGAACGAGACAACAACAACAAACTTCTCATATTAGACATAATGCTGGAAACAAATAAAAACAAAATCTGCACTGCTTTCCACCCGTCCACGTGCAATACTGGAGTGTTGTTGCTCTGGCACTGTTTCGTCAAGGACTGCTGAGAGCATTGCAGGATGAAGAGCGAGTTTCAGAGAACTTGCTGCAGTTGTTCGCTGTGATGGAGAGCGCTTCTTTGGAACTTGTCCGTCCGTTGGTTTGCTTTGTTCGGGAGTTGGGCGGAATGAAGTGCTGTAAAGGCCTTGTATTAATTCTGTCTGGACGAGTAGTTTATTTATTAAGGGTTCTCTCTCTCTCTCTCTCTCTCTCTCTCTCTCTCTCTCTCTCTCTCTCTCTCTCTCTCTGTGCGTGCGTGCGTGCGTGCGTGCGTGCGTGCGTGCGTGCGTGTGTGTGTGTGTGTGTGTGTGTGTGTGTGTGTGTGTGTGTGTGTGTGTGTGTGTGTGTGTGTGTGTGTGTGTGTGTGGAGAGAGAGAGAGAGAGAGTGAGAGAGAGAGAGAGAGAGAGAGACAGACAGAGACAGAGACAGAGAGACAGAGAGAGAGTATGTGTTTGTCTGGATCGTGAGTAAACTCAATGTACGTCACGTTTGAAAAAAAAACGGGGGTGTATGGTAACTGCTCTCTCTCTCTCTCTCTCTCTCTCTCTCCTCTCTCTCTCTCTCTCTCTCTCTCTCTCTCTCTCTCTAAATCACCATAGATTCCACGACATCAAACAGACCTTTTAATATGTTTGGGGACATAACGATTTTGTCTGGTTCTGCGATCATAGAATCTGGATCGTGAGCAAACCCAAAGTACGTGACGTTTGAAAAAGAGACCATGGGGTATGGTGACTGCTCTCTCTCTCTCTCTCTCTCTCTCTCTCTCTCTCCTCTCTCTCTCTCTCTCTCTCTCTCTCTCTCTCTCTCTCTTCTGCGTACGTGCGAGTGTGTGTGTGTGTGCGAGTGTGTGTGTGTGTGTGTGTGTGTGTGTGTGTGTGTGTGTGTGT
>CM031610.1:79201532-79211532 GCA_018398815.1 Conus ventricosus | reverse complement strand
TCACTCATAGACATATCTTGTCCATCTCTCACTCCACAATCACGTATAAACACATTCTCTGTCTGTCTGTCTGTCTGTCTGTCTGTCTCTCTGTCTCTCTTCACGTACACACACACACACACACACACACACACACACACACACACACACACACACACACACACACACATACACACGCTAGCTCATACGCACTGAAAACAAGTTTATTATTTTTCCTCTGACTGCTAATGGATGATCACAGCTTTAACCATCCGCGCTTACTAGCGCGAATGGAGTTCTAAGAAACATGTGTGTGTGTGTGCCTTATGGCATGAAAGCGCGCTCTTCTGGCTTTACGCGCAGAATGAGCGCTTTTAGGTCGGCGTTTGTTGGCAGTTCGCTCTTTGTGACTGCTCCGCTACTACCTCTCCGATGAGTGGTCTCCCTTCCCTCCCTCCCCCCCACCCACCCCCGACCTCCCATCCCCGCTCTCCGTTCCTTCCCTGCTTCCCCATCAATCTCATCATATGCAGTGCTAGTTTGAGGGCTGTCACGAGAGGAGAGAGAGAGAGAGAGAGAGAGAGAGAGGAGAGGAGAGAGAGAGAGAGAGAGAGAGAGAGAGAGAGAGAGGGGGGGAATGGGGAGAGAGAGAGAGGCACAGAGAGAAAAAAGGTGGAGAAGGAGGAAGAGGAGGAGGAGGAAGAGGAGGAAGAGGAGGAGGAGGAGGAGGAGGAGAGAGGGGAGAGAGAGAGAGAGAGAGAGAGAGAGAGAGAGAGAGAGAGAGAGAGAGAGAGCGAGAGAGAGAGAGAAAGAGAGAGGCAGAGAGAGAGAAAGGTGGAGGAGAAGGAAGAGGAGGAGGAGGAAGAGGAGGAGGAGGAGAGGAGGAGAGAGAGAGAGAGAGAGAGAGAGAGAGAGAGAGAGAGAGAGAGAGAGACAGACAGACAGACAGACACACAGACACACAGCCAGCCAGCCAGAGACATAGAGAGACAGAGAGAGAGAAAGGTGGAGGAGAAGGAGTAGGAGAAGGAGGAGGAGGAGGAGGAGGAGGAGGAGAGAGAGAGAGAGAGAGAGAGAGAGAGAGAGAGTCTAGTTCTCAAACATACAAACAAACAAACAACAGACAGCTACCCACAGAACGCACATCAATCCACAACATGTTAGCTCAACTTTTGCCGTCCTTCCGGCTAACGGAAACAAAGCCGTTTCAAAAACGTCCGCCATTCCGCTTGATTAGTCACGTGGTTTAAGACAACAAACAACACAAAAACAAAACAAAGAGTAAAACTCGAAATCAAAGCCCAGTGCGCTTATAAGCATTGTATGTGCTCATTATTCGTGAATGCCAGCAGAAGTGTGTGGCCGACAAGCCGTGTTCTTTGTGTGCGCTTTCGGCGTAAAGTTCATGCATTATAAACATTACGAAACTATATCCACCTTCACCGGGACTTTTTGTTCGCTATAATCCTGACAGCGTTATCATCCGAACAGTTGTCCAATGTGTCAGTCTTCTTTTTTTCTTTTCTTTTTTTCCTGTCCCATCTCCTTTACCACCTCAGTGGCATCCACTCCCCTCATTCCGAGTCCCCCCCCCACCCCCCCCCCCCCCCCCCCCCCCCCCCCCCCCCCCCCCCCGTCCACAGCCACAGCCCGGCCCATCCCACCGCAGCCACGGCACTGGCAATCATCAGGAAGCGGTCAATGTCTAGTCAGCAAGAGGCAACCCACCAGAGGAGACACTAGTGTCACTTCGAGTCACTTCGGTGGTGTTCAGTGGCGCCTGTTCTGATCCATGATATGCAGGACACCATTCTACTGAGCCCTCTAGTGACGACAATAATTGCTCGGTCGCGGATCCGGCGTGAGTGAGCTCTCCCTCCGGAGGGCCCAGTGTGTCCGTCTTGTGTCACTGTGTCATGTGACAGAAGCACAGACAATAAGTAGAAGGACGTTCGGGAGAGCGCACACCTCGGTCGTAAAGAAAGGTTTTACCAGGGGAAGTAACAGTAGATGCACCTGAAAGAATTACTTCCCATGTGCACATGGTCCATGCTCAGTGGAAAACTCAAGAATCCTCTGAACGGATCCAGGATCCGCATTTTGATCCAGATCGGCTCTACGGATTCGCATGAAATTCTAATGACTTTGACTACATTTCATCGTTTTTCCTCACGATGTATTGTGACAATAGGATGAGTGTTTTGTACAAAAACCTCGTTGACAAACAGACATCCTTCCAGGCGGAGGTCACGAAAAAGGTGTAATGACGTGGAATGCATATTTCAAACACTAACATTCGTCCAAAAGCAATTAATACTCATACCAAAATGCCATAATTCGCCCGAAGACAATTAATACGCTGTCCGAAAACGCCAAATTCGTCCTCCCAAAATCTGCACAGTCTTAAACGCTATATTCTATATACCTAAATGCCCATTTGATAAAGTCATAAATCGTTTTCAGGGAGTAAAAAAACAACAAAAAAACAATAAGAAACATCATGATTCTTCTTCCGTCTATAGTTATGTGGGGATTGTCTTCAGTTGTGACAAGCTCCTGGCATAACATTAGCAGTCTCGAAATCCCCCGAAGTCGGAGTGTGGCTGCCCACATGGCGGGGTAATAAAAAACGGTCACCCACGTAATGTTCTGATCCCCAGCTGATGCATTTGTACCATAGTGTTCAAGTACTTCAGCTGTTTGGATGATCCCTGGAGTCTTTTAGCCAGGGTACGACAACAACAACAACAACAACAACAACAACAACATACCCCCGTCCTAAACCTGAGCAGAATGTGGCGTAAAACAACCACTCACTCACGCCTTCAGTGTCACACTCCCCACCCCCATCCCCATCGATCCCTCTACACTCCCATCCCCCCCCACCCCCAGCACTTCCCACACTGGCTAACCCCCTCTCACACCCGTGGCCCAAGTTACCAGGTTGGTCCTGGCCATCATTAGATAGGGTAGGTTACCCCGCAACGTGAGACAGGTGCTCGGGTTTCCACGCGTGTCCCTCCTAGCCAACGTGCCCTGTGTGTGTGCTCACTGTATTTGTGGACACTGCCGCAGACCATAGCGTTTACTGAACACACGGCCAAGACAAATAATGACTGCACAGAACAAGGTGCAAATGGACGTTGACTTGATACACAGTACTAAGCAGACAAGACAGTGATTGTTCGACATATACATCTTTTTTTCCGATGTTACAACAAGGACACATAAAAAAGCATGAAACTGTATTCTTCAGGTTGCTTTGAATGTCTATTTTGTCGTGCCACGGTCTCTCTGATACTGTGTCTTTGTCTCCGTTTCTCTTTCTCTTTTTTGGGGGGTCTCCCAGTTCTTATAGAACAGGGAGTACTTTAGAATGGGAACGAAAAACTGCTCTGTGTGTGTGTGTGTGTGTGTGTGTGTGTGTGTGTGTGTGTGTGTGTGTGTGTGTGTGTGTGTGTGTGTGTGTCCGTCCGTCCGTGGTCAAAATGTGTTCCACTCGCTCCAGACAAAACTACTGGGCCGATCTTTCTGAAACTTGTAGGTATGTTCCTTATGGGCCAAAGATGATGCCCGATGTGTTAATTTACCGTTATTGCCGTTACTAACTGCTGTAACGGCCTGTAACGTTTTTTAAATGGAATATCTCAGAAAGTACTCAGCCGATCTTTCTGAAATTTAGCAGGTATGTTCATTATAGGTCACGGATGATGCCCGATGTTTAAGTTTACCTTTATAGCCGTTACTAACGGCTGTAACGGTTTTTCTTCTTTACAGAATATCTCAGAAAGTACTTGGCCGATCTTTCTGAAAATTTGTAGGTATGTTCATGATGGGTCACAACTAATGCCCGATGTTTTAGTTTACCGTTATAGCCGTTACTAACGGCTGTAACGGCCTGTAACGGGTTTTCTTCTTTATGGAATATCTCAGAAAGAACTTGGCCGATCTTTCTGAAAATTTGTAGGTGTGTTCATTATGGGCGACGGATGATGCACGACGTTTTAGTTTACCTTTATAGCCGTTACTAACGCCTATAACGGCCCATAACGGTTTTTCTTCTTTATGGAATATCTTAGAAAGTATGTGGCAGATATTTATGAAAATTTGTAGGTATGTTCATTATGGGTCACGGATGATCCCCGATGTTTTAGTTTACCGTTATAGCCGTTACTAATGGCCCATAATGGTTTTCGTCTTTATGGAAAATCTCAGAAAGTACTTGGCCGATCTTTCTGAAAATTTGTTAGTATGTTCACTATAGGTCACAGATGATGGCCGATGTTTACCAGAATAGCCATTACTAACGGTTACACCAGCCCAAGACGGTTTTTTCCACTTTATGGAATATCTCACGCGTATTCAGGATAAATTGGGAGTACGTTTATATGCTTTGCATCTTGTTATGTCTCTCTCTATTTGTCTCTCTCTTTCTCCCCCGTAGGTCTCAGTTTCTATTTCTTTCTCTCTGTGTCTCTGTTTCCCTATGTCTGTCTCAGTTTCGGCCTCTGTCTGTCTGTCTCTTTCCCTGTCAGTCTTTCGTTCGGTCTGTCGCTCTCTCTGTCTGTCTGTCTGTCTGTCTCTCTCTCTCTCTCTCTCTCTCTCTCTCTCTCTCTCTCTCTCTCTCTCTCTCTCTCTCTCTCTCTCTCTCTCTCCATCTTTGTTGCCTAATGCGTAACAATGTGATTACACATTAATAGCTTCTGTGACGGGTGCCTAGTACACTCCTATCTCCTGACCTGACCAGGCCGTCCACTTCATGCACATCATTACAATAGAGCAACAATAGAACAGTGTTTATTCCTTTCCACTTCATGCACATCATTACAATAGAGCAACAATAGAACAGTGTTTATTCCTTTCCACTTCATGCACATCATTACAATAGAGCAACAATAGAACAGTGTTTATTCCTTTCCACTTCATGCCCATCATTACAATACAGCAACAATAGAACAGTGTTTATTCCTTTCCACTTCATGCACATCATTACAATACAGCAACAATAGAACAGTGTTTATTCCTTTCGCCCCTTTTGGAGTATGGAGGAAGGGTGAGTTTAAAGCAATAACAGGAAAAGGAAAACAAACAAGCTAAAATAAAACATAAATCGCAGTCAAAACTGACATAGACCAACAGTTTAAAACACTTGAGATGATCTGATATACTTCGACAAGACAAGCATTTGCTTTCGATTAGTAGAAGACATCATTCGACAAAAAATTACAGACAGATTTTGGGGAGAGAAATCTTTTTGGTAAATACTTGTTGCGCAAATTAACGTATGATGAACATTCCATAACATAATGAAATTCATCACGTATTGCAGACTGTGCCACATCTATTACATAACCTTTCTTCTTTTGGAATAGTAAATTGACGATCTACTTCAATTGGTGATTTATAATTATAACATCTAAATTTTGACAAGAGGGTAAATATAAATATTCGGTAAGCTAGAAATTTATTTCTCCTCCCTAAAATCAGATGTATAAAATTTGTAGAAAAAAACAGTCACTACTAGTTTCAATGCCATGTTGCCACGTTTGACGAAAAGAATATTGCAAACTATATTTGATATTCTTACATAATGTATTGACGTCTGTAAAAGATTGATTGCTCCAAACACTGTCAAAACCAGATTGTACAAGTGTCGTTAACCAGGGAGATACAGACAGTTACTGCTCTATTGTGCAAATGTAACATGAAAGAATAAAACCTCACCGACATTTTTCACACACACACACACACACACACACACACACACACACACACACACACCCCACACACACACACACACAAACGCGCACGCGAGCACACACACACACACACACACACACACACACACACACACACACACACACACACACACACACACAATACGCACGCACGCACGCACGCACGCACACACACACACACACATCCCTCCTCTCTCCTCTTCCACCTTCTCTTTTCTTCGTGTATTTACAATGTACGCGGCCCACACTCGCAGGAGAGAGAGAGAGAGAGAGAGAGAGAGAGAGAGAGAGAGAGGAGAGAGAGAGAGAGAGAGAGAGAGAGAGAGAGAGCGTTAAATGTTTTATTCATTATGGCCAAAGCCTCTTAGAATGGGAATAATTAATGTCGCAAATCGTTATTGATTTTCTGTATGTTATATGCATACTTTACATCTTGAATGCTCTATATGGATAGATAGCTAACCGTTCAACAACAGAGGAGAGTGAGAGAGAGAGAGAGAGAGAGAGAGAGAGAGAGAGAGAGAGAGAGAGGGGGGGGGGGGCAGGACAAGCAGGTAGGTAGACAGACGGACAGACAGACAGACAGACAGACAGACAGACAGACAGACAGAGACACACACACACACACACACACACACAATATATATATATATATATATATATATATATATATATATATATATATTACTGCTGAACAATTAAACAGTGGGAGAAAACAAGTGCAAGTTAACAATTCTTCAGTCATTACAGTAATGACTTAGCAAAGATTTTAATTTAAAAAAAAAAAAGAAGAAGAAAATGGGGGGAATATATTATAAATATGAGAAACCCTTCACTAGCTGCCAGAGGGAACCATCGTACTCTCCTTCGAAGACAGATCTATCTGCACTTGCGAGTGTGCGCACACATATACATATATCTTATCACATATATATATATATGTGTGTGTGTGTGTGTGTGTGTGTGTGTGTGTGTGTGTGTGTGTGTGTGTGTGTGTGTGTGGTGTGTTGTTGTTGTCTTCAATTTAACGTCTTTCCACATTAAGTGAAATTAGACGAAGGGAAAGGATTTGGAGAGGGGGAGCATGAGGAGAAGGTGGGTAGGTCATCTTGCAATCATATACAAAAAAAGAAAAAGAAAAAAAAAGCATCTTTACAATCTTTGCAAAAAAAAAAAGGTTATGGGAAAGCCAATTTAAATAACTATTTTGAATCATAACACAAACTATAACAAATGTCCCACAGGACTGCTTAGTAAACACTTCGCAAAATCAAACAAACAAGCTAAAATTCTCAAGAATACTGTCAAGAGAACTTTCAGAAATAGCCGTTAAAATAGGTCTCAATCTCTGGCATTCCAGAAGAATGTGTTGGTTTGAAATTTGTTCACCGCACAGACATTTAACATTCTTGCTGAATTTTGTTTTGAAGGCATTAAGCTTTATCCTATAAGACAGCGAAGTAATGTGTCTAAATGTGAAACTGTTGCTAAAATTCACAGCTATTTTGTTTGTTAAACTAGCCGAATTCAGTAAGAGACCAGAGAATTTCTCCTTCCTGTGGAGAGATTTTGAAACTTTGTTCCACGATGCTTGCTCTTGTAAATGATACCCTTCTGTAACGGATAATGGGATGTTTATTTCTATTGATTCCCTGTCTTGCCTTGCACCTTTTTTGGGGGGCTCTATCAGCACAATCGTTGAATATAATCCAACGTGTGAAGGAACCCAGCAAAAGGTGATATTGGTTCCTTTTAAACTTAAAATGTTAATCATTTGATTGATTTCTTTGATAATTTTGGATTTTTTCTTGTATCAAATGAACGTAAAGCATACAGTACGGACTGAGAATCGACGCAGAATAAAATTTGAAAAATGTTCAACGAAGATCAACTATGTAATTAAGAGCCATAAGTATAGCAACGATCGATTTTTACCAATGAAGTATGACTTTTCTTTTTTTAAAGCTGGTATAACAAAACCTGAACCAGCACGGTGATCATCTAAGAGTGAGCCATCTGTGTATACCTTTAAATGATTTGGGTATTTGTTCTCTAGGTAAAATCGGACTTCACTTTGCATAATATTTGGATTCTCATTCTTCTTCACATCAGTGTAATTGATATCAAAATGTGGTTTATTCATCTCCCAGTTAGGGTAAGGAGAAACTACTAGCTGTGCATCAATACACTGTGGATTTATTTCCGACTCTTTAAGTAAGTCAGATACATATGAGCCAATTGGCTTTAATGAAGATATCTGTCTGGCCCGTTTAGGATAATTTATTTCTGATTTTACTTGTACTTCTTCCGAGACAAAGTTGTCAGGTGTTGAGGTCCTAAGAACGTACTTTGCACATGCAAGATTTCGATATTCATCCAAAGGCAATTCTCCAATTTCTTTATAAGTTCCGAGGGTAGATGCGTGAAAGGGTACACCAAGAGCAAGCCTGTATCCTTTGCAATCGATACTTTGAAGTTTCTTAAGTAAATAATTTGGAGCACTAAAAAATATTTCTTGTCCATAGGATAATTTTGATCGAATTAATGTTGTGCTAAGATGTTTCAAAATTTTGCTGTCTTGTCCCCAGTATTGTTTACTTATAACTTTTAAAAAATTTAAGCATTTTCTTGCTTTAGTCACAATATGGTTGATATGAGCGTTCCACGTCAGCTTTGTTGTAAGAAACAAACCCAAAATTTTACCGAATCCTTGTACTGAATTGTTTCGTTTTCAATTTTAAACATAGGTAGCTCAGCAGGATTACTACCATTATTGAAAAGCATCATATGAGTCTTTTCTGAGATAATGCAAGACCATTTGTGACCATATAATTGTTTATTTTATCAAGTTCCTTTGATATAGCTTCTTGATATAGTTTAATGCCCTTTTAGATGCATTTCTTTTCATAATTAACATTCATCCATATACAGATATCATCTGCATATTGTACTAATACTACATGTTTTGACAAATGTGATGGCAAATCGTTCATCAATATATTAAATAACAGAGGTGCAATTACGGAACCGTGTGGCAAGCCCATCTGAAGAGATCTAAAATTTGAATATGAATTCCCTACTCTAACTTGTATACTTCTTTTACTCAAAAAGCATTTAATAAAATGGTATAGATGACCCAATAAACCAGTCTGTTTAAGTTTATAAAGAAGCTTGGCATGCCAGACTTGGTCATAGGCTTTCTTGATATCAAAGAAAGTTGCAATAACGTTTTTTCTTCTGGCAAACTGTTGTTTTATGTTTGTTGTAAGTTTCACCAATTATCGATTGCAGACCTGCCTTTCCGGAAACCTGCTTGGTTAATGGGAATGATTTTATTTACTTCACAATAATGAACCAATCTTCTTAAAATAATCCGCTCCAGAAGTTTACATGTATGTGAGGTTAAAGCAATTGGCCTGTAACTATGTTTGTTCACTGGAGTTTTACCATGCTTTAGAATAGGAACGATGACAGACCGTTTCCAGTGCTCTGACATAACACCCTCAATCCAACATTTCTGAAACAATTTATGCAACAATAAAACAAAGTTATCTGGCAAGTGTTTAAGCATATCATTAGAAACTATATCTAATCCTACAGATGATTCTTATTGGGAAGAGATATAAGTGCATCTTTGACTTCATCAAAAGTAATTGGAGCATTGATGAAGTGACTGTTGTCACTAACTGGATCTTTGTATTCATCATTTCCTTCTTCTTCAGTTCTATATGTTTTATTTTTATGGGCCAGACCTTCTAGACGCATAGAGTCTGAAAACATATCAGCGAATAATTCTGCCTTTTCTGAGTTTGACGGAATTCTTTGTTCTTCAGTCTTATAGGACAGGATGGCAAATTTACACCTTTTTTCATTTCATGAAACTTTTTCCAAACTTTTTGGAGATCTGTATGGTTTGAAATTTCATTTGTATAGAAAGAGGACCAGTATTGCCTTTTCGCCTGCGCTATTACCATATTGCTATGATGATTTGCTTTTCTTTTAGCAATTAGATTCTCTGGTGATTTGTCTTTTAGATATATCTTAAACATTGATTTCTTCTTATTTACGGCTGCTTCACAGGCTGGTGTCCACCAGATATTTCCTGAATGTTTGTTTGATTTGACTGGATGGAACTTTGGAATTGCTACATCAGCAGCTCTAAGAATGGCACAAGTAAAGTATGAATATAATTGATCTATGTCATCAGTATCAACACTTTCAGTATGACAAGCATCCAGACTATTTTTGAATTTCTCCCAGTCAGCAAGTTTTATAATTATATT
>CM031610.1:79179032-79194032 GCA_018398815.1 Conus ventricosus | reverse complement strand
TGCGTGCGTGCATGCGCGCGCGCGCGCGCGCGCGTGTGTGTGTGTGTGTGTGTGTGTGTGTGTGTACGTGCATGCATGCATGCGTGCGTGCGTGTGCGTGCGTGCGCGCGTGCGTGCGTGCGTGCGTGTGTGCGTGCGTGTGTGCGCGCGCGCGCGTGCGCGCGCGCGCCGTGTGTGTGTGTGTGTGTGTGTGTGTGTGTGTGTGGTGTGTGTGTGTGTGTGTGTGTGTGTGTGTGTGTGCTCTGTCAGGGTGTAGATGCGTATTTCATAAAAGTGGCAACCATCTGGGGGGTAAATGGCAATGAATCGCTATTTGCAGCAAGCACACGGGATTTGGCGACTGCACTGGTGGCGTGATTTGACCTGATGGGTGAAATAGTGTTCTCTCGTTCCACTGTGTCATGAGTTTCATTCCCACGTGAAACATCTCCAACAATCCTCAGCTCGATCAATTCTCTTCTTTGTTTTGAATGACACTTTGAAATATTTGCAGCTCTCCATTTGACAATTTACGGCACATCCATTCAACCCACCACTATCTGAAGCTGTTCACAAGTCTTGTTTGTATGTTTGGTTTCACATTACCAGCACCATCGCAATTCTCTATCATGTGACCGGCTGTTACATTTAATCATTTAAAAAATTGTTTTTTAACTCATCAGTTATAGACATATTTGTAAGGCTAAATAAACATGATCATGTCAGATCGACCTTTCTTTAAATCTGCTCACTGGATTCCTATCAAAGGAAAGATAAAAAGAAAGCAGAACTACTCTTTCGTTCCACAAATGTTTTTCCCCTTTGTTTTTTCCTCCTGACTTTCTAACTTTCTGTCCGTTTGTAATCCGTCCAACTCCGATTATCTGCAAATACACGTTTTCTGTTTAGAACTTTTAATTTAGCTCCCACTCCTTTTTGTTTTTTGTTTTTTTTTGTTTTGTTTTTGTTTTTAACTAAGCACCATCTCGTTTCCGTCCGGCGGCCATTTTGGTCGTGCGCTGAATGTGAGAAGATAAGTGTTTTCTCGTTCTTCGTTTTCACTGTCCTAAATGTTTTTGTTTTTTTTTGCCTGATGAAGACCCAAGAGGTCGAAATGCATTGTGTCTTGTCCTCTACTTTGTTTGTCTATGTCCTTGGCGGTAACTATCCTCCTCTTTTTCTAAATTTTTGGATATCAGTTTACATTTTAACATGACTGGTTGTCAACCTCCGGTGATGTCGATGGAGGAAGGACTAGCGCACAGCCCAAACACACTCACAGCTTGCTTACAATCTCATTCATATATCATGCATTCGTCACATCAAACCACTAGTAAAGTCTATAGCTTTACTACACATAATCATAGAATGAAACATCAATGCATATGGAATCAAACAAAATAAAACATTCTCTCTTTCCTGAACTTCACAAAATCATTTATCTAAAACATCATTAACTAACCCGGGTATAAATAGATTTCTACTTTACCTGGCCAGGTGATCTTAACTATTCACGAATCACTGTCTTTTTCTTTTCCCTTTTTTTTTCTTTTCACTGTCACTTTCACAACACGACACAACTGCTGGCATTGGTCAGGTTAGACTGCTGGCACCGGTCAGGCTGGACTGCTGGCACTGGTCAGGTCAGACCGCTGGCGTTGGTCAGGTTGGACTGCCGATGAAAGTGGCGCTGGCCAAGTATGAGGTCAAACCCCCGGTTTAGATGGAACAGTGACTATCAACATCGATCTGTTCTCCTTTCTTTCTTCCTGCATTAACGCATTGCACTCTCTCTCTCTCTCCTAGTCTGCTCTATTAAATGAACATGGTTGCTTTTCTTTTCCTTTTCTTTTCTTTCTTTTTCTCTTCATTAGTTAGCAACTCTCTCTCTCCACATCTCTCTTTAGTCCTCCCTCTGCAGACTCTATCTGGTGCTAATGCTTAAACTTCACTCCTCTCATCTCTCTGCCTTTCTCCTCAAGCAGACCTACACTCAGAACCTCTCCCTCTCTCTGTCTCTCTGTTCGTTCTCATCTCCCTGCCTTCCTGTAGGCGAGAGCCTACTCCCCCGAACTTCTTCCTCTCTCTCTCTGTCTGTTCGTTTTCTTCGTTCTCCCCTCTCTCTCACTCACGCATTACTTTATGCCCTCACTCCGTGTCCAAGGGCCAGTACCATTGGTCAGTATTTTTACCGCCTGATACCCGAAGTTATCTCCCTCTAATTCCATTGGATATTCAAATCATGACAGTCACGCCTACACGCCTTACTCTCTGTGGTGGTCAATTGGTCATTTAATTGATTAGCTAGATTTCACCCCCACCACGCACTACCTTCCCCCCTTTCCTACTTAACTGGCGCCGTGTGGCTTAACGTGTGGGCACTGGTCAGTGTAAATTGGCTAGATGAGTCTGGGTAGGCGCTGAGACCCGTCCGGGCAGACATCGAGGCGTCGGTCAAACGGCTTAGTCTGTCTGGCTGGACCGTACCGTCTCCGTGAAGCCTCTCCGCTAAGCTTAATTGGCTGGACCCGACATATGGGCCCGTCTACCTGGCGCCTAGAATGTTTGGGTTGAAGCTTATGTCCGAACAAATTGGCTGGCGACTAACCACGACTTTGCTTGTGTTTATTTTTGGACCGTGACAATTTCCCCCTTGCAAAAGACTATGCACCGCATTGTCTCAAAACAACGGTGCAAAAAAGACAACAACCGAATTTGCTGACACACAGCTACACGTGCAAAGTTCGAAAATACTTTACAACAACCGGTTTACAAATTATAAAATATATCATTAGTGAATACCACTCCAATGAGTTATCATTGACGTGCGCTCTTGCGTTATTTCGACTCATTTTATAACGACCTCTGTGCGCACTTATGCAATCCCCCTACCTGCGGATTTGCCATCATCTTCTCTTCACAATTCTTATGAAAAGCACAATATAATATGATCACGATCCATGACACTTCACTGAGGAATCTCCATCCTCACTTATTGCAAATAA
The DNA here is from genome assembly GCA_018398815.1 of Conus ventricosus. Classification (NCBI taxonomy): domain Eukaryota; kingdom Metazoa; phylum Mollusca; class Gastropoda; order Neogastropoda; family Conidae; genus Conus; species Conus ventricosus. Next base: position 79,191,048 of record CM031610.1, on the reverse strand, counting down.
TGCATCACTACACAAGCGACTGTATGCTCCAAGCATAACTACATTCACATGAACAAGTCTCACAAAGAAAATATGAACAAGTCTCACACAAAAATTATGAACCATAGCCAACTGGGAATGAACCCATATCCAATCAACATAACTGTAATCAACACATATTATCAACAAAGCACCCCGGATATGACTGACTTCCTCTGAGTTGCAGCTTGCTAGACTACATGGCTTAAGTAGTCAGCTCCGACATTCTGTCGACCTGGAATGTACTGCACTCGATACCTGTAGGGCTGCAGTGCCATTGCCCAACGCAGAACCCTGCTGTTTTTCAGCTGTGCCTCCTGCAGGAATTTGAGTGGTTGGTGATCTGTCTCTATCACGAACTCTTTCCCATACAAGTATTTGTGGAACTTCTGCACGGCCCACACGACAGCTAAACACTCCTTCTCCACCGTTGCGTACCCTTCTTCACACTTTGTCAACTTCCTGCTAGCATATCTCACAGGGAACTCGACCCCTTCATGCTCCTGTAACAATACTGCACCTATCCCACCACCTGATGCATCTGTCCGCAACAAAAATGGTTTGGACATATCTGGTAGCTTCAAGATGGGACGGGAACCTAGTCTTTCCAGCACCGTCTGCAGTGCTTGCTCTGCAGCGTCTGACCACTCGACCACTGCCGGTTTCCCTGCCTTGATCAAATCACTGAGAGGACTCGTGATTGCTGCGAAATTTGGAACAAACTCCCTGTAGAACCCAATAAAACCTAGCAGACTCCTGACTTCTGTTTTGGTCTTTGGTCTCTCTGACTTCATCATCTTCTCCACCTTCCCCTTTCTGGCTGCTTTGTGTCGCCTCCGACAACAAAACCTAGGAACTCCTACTGTCTAGCCCTTCATACAGTGACACATCCCTGTATGACTCTTCTGGAAACTTAGGCAACAAAATCTCCCCTTCTTCTGCTGTGTCTCTTTCACCTCATCAATGATTGCTGCTGCGCCTAGTGCTGAGTCTCACGCTGAATATATTTGCGGAGAAAGTTTGCATGGAAAAGTTTTGGTTTCCATTCACCTCAATCCGGTAATCCTTATCTACCTTTCAGTGATGGTGAATGGTCCCTTCCAATGCATCAGCAGCTTGTTGTGATCCGTGGGAAGCAGTAACAGAACTTGATCTCCCACCTTGAGGGATTGCTTCCTCACCTTTCTGTCATATTGCTCCTTCTGAACGACCCTAGCCTCCTGTAAACTCTCCCTTGCGACCTTACATGTCTCCTCTAGCCTATTGCGTAGGTCCACCACATACTGATAAGTGGTTTTGACCTCTTCTGACTCCTGTTCTCGGACCACAGCTCTTTGAGAATGCACACTGGGTCCCCGAACTGTCCGCCCATAACAGCAGCTCAAATGGTGAAAAGCCTGTGCTTTCCTGAGGGCTTCCCTGTAGGCGAACAGTGCCGCTGGAATGTACGGTCCCAATCTGCTGGCCTTTCCTCACAGAGCTTCTTAAGATGCCCTTCAGCACACCATTGAATCTCTCCACCAAGCCATTGCATTGTGGGTGGTATGGGGTAGTGAGAAGCTGTGTGATCCCTAGCAGCCTGTTGACCTCCTTCATCACGCCTGAGGTGAACTGTGACCCCCTGTCACTGAGAATTTGTGCTGGCACACCCACGCGAGAAAAGTGTCTACCAGCCCTTCAGCGACCTGTTGCGTATCTACGCCTTTCAATGCAACTGCTTCTGGGTATCTGGTCGCGTAGTCCACGAGCGTCAACACATACCTGTGCCCACCTTTGGAACAGGGCGCGATTGGGCCAATCAGATCAACAGCCACCCTCCTGAATGGTGTGTCAATTAAAGGGGGCTGTTTAAGAGGTGCCTTCCTCTTCACCCTCTTGTGGCTGACCTTTGACACACGTCACATGACATGCAGAAACGCTTGATGTCTGCCATTGCTCCTGGCCAATGAAAGTCATCAAAGATTCGGTCAGCTGTTTTGCTGGTGCCGAGATGACCCGCCATGAGCGACTCGTGACCCACTGACATGACAGTGTCACGATAACATGCTGGTACCTCTAACTGAGTGGTCACCTTACCTGTCTTCCCTTGGTGAACACTAGGTACAACAGCCCGCCTTTCACAAGAAATTCTGTCTCACCTCCTCTAACCTCCTGTTTCTCTCCACCTCTTGCCAACTCCCAAGGCTTCACGAGCGAAGGGTCTTGTTCCTGCGCTGCCCTAAACTCATCAGGCGACACATCTATGCCTGACTTCCTTGCTGGAACGACTAACGGTTTATCAACCTTTTCCTCCTTCTTGCTCCGTGTTTGAACTGCTGCCCCTGTAGCAGTCAACAACTCGGATCCCCTGGATCCTTTGCACCTGGAATATTTCCGATGATCAAATCATGAAGGGTTTCTCCATCACCAGCGCAGACAACTCGCCTGAGAAGTAAGGGGTACGTACTTCTATCTTAGCAACTGGAAACTCCCTCACAGTGCCATCGATTAGAGTACAGGTCTGGATTTGCCCTGTCAAATCCCCTTTCTCGACCAGCGTTGTTCGTTACTACCCCGCATGAACAACCAGTGTCTCGTAACACTTTCACCCTCTGCTGGCCAATCCACCCTTCTTCCACTGGTAAACGAACCACTCAGCCTAGTGCCCTCCATCCCTGACACTGACTGCTGTCCAGTGCTAGCCATAGGCTGCACTCCACCCTTCAGACTGAATCCCTTTTGTTCCACTGCAGGTCGTTTCCCTTGACGACCCTTATCCACCTCTTGCAAGGCTGCTGCCTTCTGGAACCTCATGCGACAATCCCTCGCCACATGTCCCTTCTTGTGACAAATGAAACACCCATTGTCCCTTTGTCCTCCTTTCTGCCCCACCACTGGTTTGCAGACTGTGCAGAAAACTCCCCTAGTCTCTTTGCACTCTTCTCACCTGTGCCTAGCACCTGTTTCTTCCTGCACCTTAGTGCCCAGACGTGCCTCTCTATACACCTCTGCGAACTTCAACAACTCCCCTGCTGTCTCTGGCTGTCTCTCTTTCAAATGTATGGTTAACTCAGGGCCGCAACCTGACAAAAACTGCTCCTTCATAACCAGCTCTTTCAATTCAGCGAACTCCTTCTTCGTACCACTCAACTCTAATTGTTGTTCAATAGGGGTGTTCTTTCTTCCGCCATTATATCTCTTTTTTTTAACAAGATTTTATTACTACGACAGCCAAACTGGTGGTTTCCGACACGAGTGACGTAATAGCACAATCCTATGAATGATAATATTAGCTTGGGACAACGTAATTAGTTTTTATAAGACGCCTAGCGCCTGACCCAACTATGAGAGCGAATTATAGGCAATCTGTGCGAAATGAGTACTCTGGGGCTGAAATGCAAGCCTAGTATTAACTATCTGGAAGCAATGCCAAGCCTAGTATTTAACTATCTTGGGAACATACAGTAAGACAACCCTTGTCTTAGGATTACAATACTTGAATCCCACCCAGCTTCCTCTCTGAGAAGTTGAACAATTATAATAAATGGGCCAGAATATCCTGGCAGGCTCGCCAATAAATTGTCAACCTCGGGTGATGTCGATGGAGGAAGGACTAGCGCACAGCCCAAACACACTCACAGCTGCTTACAATCTCATTCATATATCATGCATTCGTCACATCAAACCACTAGTAAAGTCTATAGCTTTACTACACATGATCATAGAATGAAACATCAATGCATATGGAATCAAAACAAATAAAACATTCTCTCTTTCCTGAACTTCACAAAATCATTTATCTAAAACATCATTAACTACCGGGTATAAATAGATTTCTACTTTACCTGGCCAGGTGATCTTAACTATTCACGAATCACTGTCTTTTTCTTTTCCCTTTTTTTTCTTTCACTGTCACTTTCACAACACGACACAACTGCTGGCATTGGTCAGGTTAGACTGCTGGCACCGGTCAGGCTGGACTGCTGGCACTGGTCAGGTCAGACCGCTGGCGTTGGTCAGGTTGGACTGCCGATTGAAAGTGGCGCTGGCCAAGTATGAGGTCAAACCCCCGGTTAGATGGAACAGTGACTATCAACATCGATCTGTTCTCCTTTCTTTCTTCCTGCATTAACGCATTGCACTCTCTCTCTCTCTCCTAGTCTGCTCTATTAAATGGACATGGTTGCTTTTCTTTTCTTTTCTTTTCTTTCTTTTTCTCTTCATTAGTTAGCAACTCTCTCTCTCCACATCTCTCTTTAGTCCTCCCTCTGCAGACTCTATCTGGTGCTAATGCTTAAACTTCACTCCTCTCATCTCTCTGCCTTTCTCCTCAAGCAGACCTACACTCAGAACCTCTCCCTCTCTCTGTCTCTCTGTTCGTTCTCATCTCCCTGCCTTCCTGTAGGCGAGAGCCTACTCCCCCGAACTTCTTCCTCTCTCTCTCTCTGTCTGTTCGTTTTCTTCGTTCTCCCCTCTCTCTCACTCACGCATTACTTTATGCCCTCACTCCGTGTCCAAGGGCCAGTACCATTGGTCAGTATTTTTACCGCCTGATACCCGAAGTTATCTCCCTCTAATTCCATTGGATATTCAAATCATGACAGTCACGCCTACACGCCTTACTCTCTGTGGTGGTCAATTGGTCATTTAATTGATTAGCTAGATTTCACCCCCACCACGCACTACCTTCCCCCCTTTCCTACTTAACTGGCGCCGTGTGGCTTAACGTGTGGGCACTGGTCAGTGTAAATTGGCTAGATGAGTCTGGGTAGGCGCTGAGACCCGTCCGGGCAGACATCGAGGCGTCGGTCAAACGGCTTAGTCTGTCTGGCTGGACCGTACCGTCTCCGTGAAGCCTCTCCGCTAAGCTTAATTGGCTGGACCCGACATATGGGCCCGTCTACCTGGCGCCTAGAATGTTTGGGTTGAAGCTTATGTCCGAACAAATTGGCTGGCGACTAACCACGACTTTGCTTGTGTTTATTTTTGGACCGTGACACTGGTAATTAGTTGTAAAGTGAGACTGCAGGCGGAAATCTGTACAAATCTTTTCAAAAAATGTTTAAAATCACTCTGCCGAAGAAGATAACGAATAAATCGTCCCTTTGTTTTGTCTTGTGATTCGTTTGTCCAGTCTTTTTTTTTTGTGATTCGTTTTGTCCAGTGTTTTGTCTTGTGATTCGTTTTGTCCAGTGTTTTGTCTTGTGATTCGTTTTGTCCAGTGTTTTGTCTTGTGATTCGTTTTGTCCAGTGTTTTGTCTTGTGATTCGTTCGTCCTTGTTCTTCGGCGGAGTTATTTTAAACACTTTTAAAGATTTGACATGACTGGTTTAAATTGTGTCTGTTCTTGTCTTCATGGGTGTTGATGTTTTTCCATCGTTGTTTTCGTCGATTGTAAAACGCCGAGTGTCAAGATGATTATTCTGGATATGGCGCGAGAGAAAATGTACTGTATGATGACGATAATGCGTCACATCATTGTTCTGTACGTGGCGCGGTATTAACTCATATTTTATGATGATAATGATGTGCCAGATAACCGTCCTTCATGTGGCGTTACAAAGATGTGTCCTTTGTGGTGACCATAGTGTGCCAGATAATTGTTCTGGACCTGACGCAATAGGAATCGGCACTTTATAATGACGATGCTGCAGTAGCTACTCATTCTGGTTGGGTGCTATGTACATTTGCACTTCATTAGGACAATTATGCGCCAGATCATTGCTCTGGATATGGCGCTATATGAATATGTATTATTTAGAGAAGAAGAAGAAGAAGAAGAAGAAGAAGAAGAAAACAACAACAACAACAACAACAACAACAACAACAAGATGTTGCTGTTGTTGATGTTGATGATAATGATGATGATGATGATGATGATGATGATGATGATGATGATGATGATGATAATGATGATGATGATGACGACGACAACGACGACGACGATGATGATGATGATGGTCATAATGATAATGATAATGTGACGATGACGATGATGATGATCTTGATCATGATATGATGATGATGATGATGATGATGATGATGATGATGATGATGTATGAGATGATGATGAGGACGATGGTGATGATGATGTTGACGGCGACGACGACGACGACGACGACGACGACAACGACGACAATGATGATGGTGATTATAATGATGATAATGATGATGATGACCATGGTGATGATGATAATAATGATGTTGATGATGATGACGACGACGACGACGACAACGCCGAAAATGATGATGGTGATTATAATGATGATAATGTTGACCATGATGCTGAAAATAATATTCATGATGACGATGATAATGATGGTGATAATTAGTTGAAAAAAACAACAACAACCAACCAACCTGAAACAGACGTGATGTGTTGCCAGGCATGACGGGTCACGGTGTGCGCTTCACCGAGGCATGGCTGACTTCTTTCTCGGTTCCGCCATCTTCACCGACAGACGCTGCTTCCATCTGCAGGTCAGGTAAGCAAATCACACGATTTAGCCAATCAACGGCCACAATACGCAAGGACTTGTCACGGCGAGCCAATCACGTGGCAGGACACGGGAAACAGGAGCGGTCGAAATGAGGGAGGTGAACCATCATGATGAGTGGCATCGCATCTCCGGTCCTTTTATTCTACAATTTAGATTTTTTTTTTTTAAGCGACAGAATGATGTTCGGGATAAGCCAATCAGGTATCATGACACAGAATGAACGATGGTTAGCCAATCAGGTGGCAGGTACAAAGTAAAACAAGAGAGAGTGAGAGAGAGAGAGAGAGAGAGAGAGAGAGATTTCAACCTTGTTCCTCCGTCAAATGATATACGTTGTTCATTCCAAGGGTGCAACAGCGAGGCACACGTTTACCAAGAACAACTACGCTTCAGTATTTCTTATTGTGAACTGAAATCCCCCACCTACCTGTCCGCTGCCCCCACCCTTCCTCATACTCCCTTTTTCTTCATGCACACACACTCATCCCCCCCCCCCACATCCCCTCTCCTTCTCCCTCCCTTTTTCTTTCTACACTTTGCAATGTTCGCGGCCAACCCTCGCTTGTGTGTGTGTGTGTGTGTGTGTGTGTGTGTGTGTGTGTGTGTGTGCGTGTGTGTGTGTGTGTGTGTGTGTGTGTGTGAGAGAGAGAGAGAGAGAGAGAGAGAGAGAGAGAGAGAGAGAGAGAGAGAGAGAGAGAGAGAGAAAGTGTAGGGGATAGTGGAGGAGGAACAGAGGGAATGCGGGGAGGGGGGGGGAGATAGACACACAGAAAGCTTTACACACAGATAATTAGCTACCAAGATCGATTAAAAGATACCCCTTTCGCGCTGAATTCACCACGTCACAGCAAGAAAACCCAGTGGTTTTCTCAGCTCAATGTCTATAAATTTGGGAGCGGGAATACCGATCGCTACATTTACCAGTCAGAGAACGTTGCAATTCCTGATGATGACACAAAATATAAGGCAGATTATGATTGAACAGAATTTCTTATAATGACCTCTGGCCTTCAGAGTCCAATGAGAGAAACCCGAAGGTGCCAATGTGACCCCGAGGAGTGCTGTCCTCAGGCGCTGAACCAACCATCCGGGAGCAACCCTGCACCACCCTTGAAAGCCTGCACTGTGTTGACGAAGATGAAAGTACATACAGGACATTCTATTAAGACGTGAAGCGACATAAGAGCTCCGCGACCGATGCCATAGTATAGTGGACACTGGATGCGACGCAACAGAACATCCGTGGTAGTGTCCCCATGAGTACGCCAGCTCACATGTGACTGCAGAGCCCACCGGCGAAAGACGCCTCTACCAAGCGATTTCCTGCGCTCACTCGGCGCCGTTTCGCTGATAGGTGACAACAGTACAACTCCATATACCGGCAAACTTCCGTAACATTGCCATACGTGCCCTCTGAACAGGATCCAGGGTCACAGTCTTCTCCGCCGCCAAGAGATCTCTCCCTGTGGTCGGTGCGTCCTTCCTCACCGTCACCGGACCTTTCCTTAGCAGTAGCCAAGCCAAAAGGCAGACGGAAAATGACACTCCCGGAGTGCCAGTGAGACCTAGAGATGTACATTCCTCGACCACCGAATCCTCCTTCTCTTGCGTGTACTGAAGATTCGGTGGGTTTCAAACACCAAGACTCCGAATCAGAGAACTAGGTTATTTAAAAACGTTGAGCAAAGACACTTTGCGACTCAGGCTTATTCATGTGTCTGTGTGTTTTGACTCAGAGTCTAATGAAATTTACCTGAGGGAAATTTTCGGCCAGCTACAGCTGGTCTTCATCAGCCCAGACTGACTGGTAGACTCAGAGTCAGAACACACAGAAACATATTGAAAGCTTCGTCTTTGTGCTTCATCTCTGTTTGTTTTATTCATGAATATCGGTATATATAATTATGTCGGGCAACCTGGTTCGCGGAGTTCTGTCAACTCCATCTTGATTGGTACCTGATAAAGAAGCCTTTCAAGTGTTGACTACCCCTGGCAGGAAAATACGGGAAAACGTCAAATAGAGTAGTCCAGGCTTTGAGAGCGCAGATTGATGATAGCTGTTCTATGCTGTGAGCAAAGGACAGACAGAAAGGCAGAATGACGGGTATCATGACGATTTTTGAGCGACTGCCCCGAAAATGGATCTGACGGATTTTTTTCGCAAAGCTCAGGTCTATGATGTAGAGTTTTATTCTTTCTCGTCTTTTTTCTCTTTGTCCGTCGTTTTTCCAATTCCTTTACTTTATTTTTTTTCAAAAACTTATTTCAGTCTTTTTTTTCTGTTCATAACTCCAATTAATTTTCATTTCTTTCATCATTGTTCCTTTATTGGTTTTTTATTTTCCTTACTTAATTTCTCTCATGCCTTGTCTACATGTCTCGCTGTCTCGATCTCTCTCTGCCTCTCCGTTTGCCTTTTGTCTATCTGTCTGTCTGTCTGTCCGTCAGCCTCTCTCTCTCTCTCTCTCTCTCTCTCTCTCTCTCTCTCTCTCTCTCTCTCTCTCTCTCTCTCTCTTCCCCCCAGTCTGCCCATTCAACATTTTCTTCTTTTCCTTGTCATCTTCATTCCATCCTTCCTTCTTTCCTTCTTGCCTTCCTTCATTCACTCATTTATTCATTCACCCATTCATTCCTTTATTCATTCATTCCTTCATTTACATTTTTTCTTTCATCTGTTATTTCTTCGTTCCTTCATTCCCCCCGCCCACCCCGTATCTCTCTTTCTCCCTCTCTCCTTCCCTCCTCTCTCTCTCTCTCTCTCTCTCTCTCTCTCTCTCTCTCTCTCTCTCTCTCTCTCTTCAAAAGATAAACCTGATGAGTTTGAATTCGTGTGGTTTTGATGTGCATGGTTCTTTTCAATTCTGCTCCTATTCAGCCAGCAGATAAGGTAGGAGAGAGTGAAGCAGATAGACGCTCGGCTCGTTGGGGAACCCAAATGGCCGTGATTGTTGATAGCGAAGGATTCACCCACACACGACTGCATTCACACTCACTGCCGGGAAATTTAGTGATTCACATCTCTAACCCATTCGAGTAATTGCTCTCTCTCTCTCTCTCTCTCTCTCTCTCTCTCTCTCTCGTGATTCAAATCTCCAACCATTTTGAGTAATTTCGGGCTCTCTCTCTCTCTCTCTCTCTCTCTCTCTCCTCTCTCTCTCTCTCTCTCTGTCTGTCTGTCTGTCTGTCTCGGTGTATGTGTTTCTGGAGTGTGTCTCTGTCTGTCTGTCCATTTCTCCGTCTGTTCACCATTCTCTGTCTCTGCGTTTCTCTGTCTGTCTATCTCCTCCTCCCTCTTCCTCTCTCTCTCCATTTACACACACACCACACACACACACACACAACACACACACACACACACAACACACACACACACACACACACACACACACACTCACATCACACCACTCACTCATCACTCACTCACTCACAATACACACACGCACATACAACACTTACGTACTACACACACACACACAACAGTAAACGCAGGCACACGTATGCACGTGCACACATACACACACACAACCGCTCGCGCGTGCGCGCACACACACAACACAACACACCACACACACAACACACACAAACACACACACACACGTACATATATTGTGCGCTCGCGCGCGCGCACACACACGCACACACACACACACACACACACACACACACACACACACACACACACACACACAACATACGCGCGCACGCACACAACGACACACACAACACCACAACACACACAACACCACATACACACGACCACCACACACACCACCCGCACCGCGCGACACACACACACACACACACACACACACACACACACACACACACACACACACACACGGATAATCGTAACGTGTAAACACGCTGTGTTTACACATGCCAATCAAACTGTTTTGTGGAACTTAGCAGAGAAATAAAAACAAACACAAGGAGCAAACTAACAGCAACAATACTCTACCACACAACCCAACCAAAGACCGCCCAATTGTACTGTTATACTCCGGCTCATATTATTTACGCAAACATTTATGATCTTCCCTTTGAAAGTAAAAAATTCGATGGTTCGTAAAGGGAAGAATGAAACGAAACGACCGGTAAGTTTAACACGACTACGAACATCGAGTCCAGCAAAAATGTAAAATAATGAAGTGTTTTATAATCTTGTTTGCATCTCTCTATTTCTTCAGCTGTCTCATATTCCGTTCCATCCCAGAGGCATCACCTCCATGCCGATCATACTGGCTCTTCGTCCACAGCCACACCCTGCCTTGTCCCGCAGCAGCCCCAACACCGGCAGTCCCAGGGAGCAGTCGATGCCAAGTCGTTATGAGGCAACCCACCAGGAGAGACACTGCACTGCTGCCAAGACACTTCAGTGGTGTTCAGTGGCGCCTGTTCTGATCCACCATAGCAAGACACCACCTAGTACCCCCCTTCTGTCGACAATAACTGTTTACTCGCGGAGCCAGTGTGAGTGAGCCTTCCCCACGGGAGAGATGGAAACGCTCCGTGGGGTTCGGTCGTGTCATATCCCTGGCCGTTACCAATGGCATCGCCAGGATCAATTATGTCCTAAGTAGTTAATGGAAGGCCCTGTGCGTATGAGACTTTTTCTTTTATCTGAACGAAGGCGCAGGCTTCCAAGATTGCAGGACTTCCCCAGGTTGTCGCAGTTGGAATATCCCTGGGTCCATCCACCTTCGAGTGTAACTTTTTTCTTGTATCTTTTTTTCCTGATGTCCAATTTCAGTGCCCATGACTTCGAATGCGACACAGAAACGAATCTTACATGGCACATGAGAAGAGTGAAATTCGAATCTTGAACACAAAAGGCATGAATGAATGGTTCAAAGAATGATAGACTTTTTCTTTTATGCTGTGAGTAAGTACAAGTTAGGTAGTCTAATCAAAGCTTACACCAAATACCATGTCATTTGGTTCGATATGTGACCACTGAAGAAATTGATACGTAAGTTTTGTCTTGAAGGTTTTGTTACAAATCATACGAATGCATGAACTGCTGCATACGATTCTTGTACCATCATGCATGGTCCATGTTTGCTTTCTCTTCTGAATGTTCAGTTTCTAGGTTGCAGCGTCTCTGCTGAGTGTAGGTACAGCAGCGTTCTTGTAAGTCCTCAGCTCGCTTTAGTAAATTTTATCAGAAAAGCGAGAGGAACTTTTGAATACCCCATACGTATTATGGGTCCACACAGTCCACCTTCTGATGAATGATAAACTGTGAGTAAGATCGATCGTAGTATATGATGATTCCATTTGACTAGAGTAACGATAGGTTTCAATAGTCCGCGCGTTAGCTAATGTGTAGGTCAGGCATTCTCATTGTATCCATCAGACCATTTGCTTAAAACTTTCAAGTATTATCTATTATGATAATAAATCTATGGTTCCAATTCCGACTAATCCCACGTCATGAACACTTCTTGAGAGGTAACACTGGGATGGAAAGAAGCCTAATATAAAGGTTATGTGATCAACCACGCTATCCCCTATGCTCC
>CM031610.1:79156532-79161532 GCA_018398815.1 Conus ventricosus | reverse complement strand
TTGTTTCCCCTATGGTGAGGAGGTCACCGCTTACATTTCCGCCATATTGTTTTCTCCTCGATTGAATTTTGTACGGATCTGTCGTCATTTCCAGTTAAGAAACTCCCGCCAATGTCCGCCGAGTCAACGTAAATATCATTGACGATTTCCTCTATTTATCGATACTGTCGATTCGCCATAGGTTTGGTCGCATGCTCAACTACCAGCCAATCATCTGTGATGTTGTGATCAATGGCCAGTGAAAAGACGCGATGCCCGCTTATTAGACGCAGCGGCTAGTCAAAGGAGATCATCCCAAAGGAAATTTGGTTATGCCGAACACCAACTTGAATAGAATATCTTGTGAACAGAAGCCAATAATTATATTCTCAAAGGTACCCGTATGTTCAGCCATTGAAGATCGGTGCAAATTAAGTCTAGGTGCACTGCATTGGGGCTGGATTTAAAAGTATATCACGGCAGATTCGATGATGTGTGTGCGTTGACAAAATTAGCGAGTTTTTGATGTTCAGTTTATCTCCGGTGTTTAGGGACACAGCGAAGAGTTGTACCGACAAACAATAAATGTGCTGACAAATTCCCCATCTTGTCCTCTAAAATGATGAAAGAGGGCTAGCGCTTTTGCATGGACCTTTTTGTGGAAAATAGGAAATGTCAGCGACGACGACGACGACGATGATGATGAAGATGATAATAATAATGAAAATAATAATAATGATAATAGTAACTATGATAATAATAATAGTATAAGATAATTATATTATATAATAATAATAATAATAATAATAATAATGATGATGATGATGATGATGATGATGATGATAATAATGATAATAATAATGATAATGATAACAAAAATTCTAATGAAAATAACAGCAATGATAAGGCATTATACAATACTTAGACAATTTTACAAAGCACATTATCTCAATGACACGTGAATGCACACCAAAAATACACCCAACAGACTATGCACACAGAAACAAACATACTATTTACACGTTTCTCTGCTGAATAGCGCGTTCATATATACATATACACTAATGAAACGCACTGCACGCATACAGAAGTGCATGCTGTTAAGATGGACATATCACAATCAGCTCCATTGCCAAGAGAAGAGATGAGTTGGAAGGCCAGAGGTAAAAGAGACCAGAGAATCAGGAGTGCTGGAAGATGTCAATGTGTTTGTTCCATGACTCTGGGACTTGACAAGAAAAAAGATTTTGGTCCGTAGTTCTAGTTCTGGTGTGAGGTACCCTTAGAAGTCAAGTAACCGAAGGAGAACGGAGCTGACGAGGAGTGTAGAGTTGGAGGCGTTCAGAAAGATATGTTGGGTCCAGAACCACTGACAACCGAGAAAGAGTTAACACCATGGGGGTCTGTTTGATCGGAAACAGGAAACCAGTTGAGAGAGTGAAGAAGAGGAGAAACGTGGTATGATATTGCAGAGATGTATAATGTTTAGTGAAACGTGGTATGATATTGCAGAGATGTATAATGTTTAGTGAAAGGCAAACACACAAAGAAACAAAAAAACGAACCAACAAACAAAACGACACGCCAGTGTAAAACATAACTAGCCAGGTGGACGTAATAAATAAACAATAGATCAGAGAGCAATATACGGTTAGTGGCTTCCTCCCCCTCCCAGTTCTTTTTCTCTCCTCACTAGTGTTACAGGCGGTCGGATAACCATGCCTTCCATGTTGTTCCATAGATTATTTATTTATTTATTCGTTTGTTATTTATTTATCTGTTCGTATGTTTACGTATTCACGCACAGAAAGCTGCATTTTGCCCTTCAGTTCGTAAGCCAGTTGGTTCTTCTCTTCACCCGGTGAGTTTTGTCCCATCTCTTCAACTTTCTTCATCACAAGAAGCAGTACGGTTCACTGGCGATTCCCACTGAGCGATATTACAGCGACCCACAACAAGCCAAACCTTTTCCATGTTTGGGTTTTGCGAGCAAACACTGTTAGTACCCGCCATTTGTTCGCGCTCCGCTCTGCTTTTGTTCAGGTGCAATGTTTGTTCAACGTGCGCCAAGGAAAAGGAACTGGTAGAGGTGCCATAGTCCGCTACACACTGCTGTGCTTAGCCCTTCTCATCTCCTGGAAAAGGGGATCGCTTTTTAGTACCTCGGGGTAACATACTTACTATCCCTTTTCTATTCGCGCGAGCTGACGAGGGGGGGGGGGGGGGGGGGGAGGGGAGAGGGGGGGGGGAGGAGAGGAGGCGTGGGCAGGGTAGGAGGTGAGGTAAGTTGGTAGTAATGTCTTGGATCGAGTCAGGGGGGTGTGAGTCGTGTTCCGTCTTTTGAAGAGGTTCTACACTGGTGTTCTTCGACAGTTCACTGGATTGTTTAGTTGTCCGTTGTGTTGGCTGTGAAGACTTATGGTGGCTGTGTGTGTGGTGTGTGTGTGTGTGTGGTGTGTGTGTGTGTGTGTGTGCGTTGCGTGCGTGCGTGCGTGCGTGCGTGGTGCGTGCGTGCGCGCGCACGCGTGCATGCAAATGTTGAATGTTAAATGTTCGTTGCATTCTGTTCTTCAATGTGCACCTGGTGTACTTTAGAAATCGTTAGAGTCGGGATTTTTTTTTTTCAAAGCAACATGCATGCTTCGTGGTGGTGAATTCTGGCAGTAGAAATAGAGGAATAAGTTGAGAAGTCACTTTTGGAGTTGGTGAGATGAAGCCTATGTCTGTTGCAGTTCAAACATAACAAATGTCTTCTCTGCGTGAATCTACGTAGGCTTCGTGGAATTTCTTCATTATCGAGTTGTTCTACGCAGATTTCTTAAACCAAGACGGAAAACAACAAAAATCGAATATGAACTGAATAAAAGTACCAAACTGAACTAAAAAAAAAAAAAAGGGCCGCTCCATTACGTAAACGTCTGTGACATTACAAACGGGTTCAATGAACGTAGTGCGGTGGCATCATATCAACCATGACGACTGAAACCGTTAATGACCTCACAAGGAGTATGAAGTCAGTGCAACAAGCGGTTTACATACGTTACGACAAGTGGATTCGGCCCTGGAGAGAAACCTCTTTCTTGGTGTAAGTACTCATTGTTCCCGCATTTCCTCATTTCCTTTTTCTTTTCTTTTCTTTCTTTTTTCCTTTCTTCTTTCTTCTTTCTCTTCTCCCCTGAATTTATTACATTTGTGCTCTTTGCTGTCTTTCAAATCAAACCTGAAAAAAATGTTCTTTTCGCTCCTGAAGAAGTGATAAGCGAAACATGAGTTGGTGTTCCATCATCATCATCATTATCTTAACTCGCATTGTCTCCTCCCCGACGGCCTCCTTTTTCATTCAACGCCCATCTTGCGCCGAATTGGACGAAGATAAGTGATTCCTCGTTCGTTTTCGCTTTCCTGATTTGGTGTTCATCTCGCCTTATGAAGACCTAAGAGGTCGAAACGCGTCGTGTTTTGTCTTGTGATTCGTTTGTGTTGTTCGGCGGAGTTATTTCAACCACTTTTTCAAATTTGTTTAGATTCCCACCTGCAGTCACCTCACTTTGCAACATGTTAATGTGTTGGTGTTGTTTGGGAGCGTGGTGTATCCTGGATATAGGGTTTCGACTCTCTAGGAACCCGTTTATTTGAGTGATGGGGGAGGGAGGGAGGGGGGGGGGGGGGTAGAACGAAGGAGTCAGATGGCTGACAGTGGCATGGTTGGATGCGCTGCAGGCGTTCATTCGCGGCATGCGTTTTGTGTTTTGCTCTTTGTTCATGTTTTGTTTGTTGTTTAGTTTGATGTGTGTGTTTGTTGAGAGGAAACACCAAGTGCATTTATTTGGTAAGGCGCACTGAATCTCCTGATTAATCATCATCATCGTCATCACCATCACCATCATTATAGTAACAACAATGGTAGTAATGTTGATGATGATGATAATTACTTGCTACAGCTAAGACCCCTCCACACACACACACACACACACACACACACACACACACACACACTTCTGGCTCTGGTAGATTGCATGACCAGTGTGTAAATTAACATTTTCTGTAGGCAGGAGCACATAGTCGGATGTAAAATGATTATACAGAATTCATTTCATGATATAGTAGCCTTCTATAAGAAACTCGGATGTAAGAAAGCTCGGATATAAAGAACAGAAAAATTCCCCCCTGCCACGAGCCCTCTGTGTATCACTTAAACACCTCGCATGTAACAAACACGGCTATATGAACACGTGTGTGATGTTTCCGACCAAGGTGTGTGACACATTCTTGTTAACACCGTGCAAAGAAAGAAACAGAGAGAAAGGGGAAAAAATGCAGACAATTTTTTTTTTCTGTTTTCTCTCTCACTCCGATTTTCTGTTCAACCTTACTTTCATGATGACTATCTTGTTATTCCTTGGGGTTTTTTTTCATATCGTTTATAAACTATAGTTCTTTAAATACAGAAACAAACGAATAAAGAAAGGACCATGGAAAAGGAAAACAAAACGAAAAACAAAACTGCTCAGGTATCTTTCATTTCAGAACCTTTGTGCACCACAAGCGGTTGTAACATGCCATAATCATCCCACTTCAGAAACCACCCCCTGGGCGGGTTTGACAGGACAGGTGCCCAAACTCACACCTTAAGGAAAGTAAATCAAGAACGACCACCCGGTTTGTTCCCAAATCACTCCCCTTCATCAAAAATTCTCAATGTTGTGTCCCAAACGACAAAACCTGTCAACAATCAAATTTCGTTGCACTTGAATTTTGACGGGAGGGTATGGAGGGAGGGGGGTGGGGTGGAGTGGGGGTGGGAGGATTCTGGACAAAACCACTCCCCTGTGATGGCTTTGAGGCGTGGCTGAGAAACACACTCTGGAGTGAATGAAGGCAGTTGACTTTTTTTTGTGAAGAGAGGCGATTTAAGTGAAAGGCCTTCGAATGAGACTATAAACTGAGTTTCCGAGTGTGAACGCACGCATAACATCTTGCACACACGTAAAATCCCATCACCAACTTTCGGAAGAGAAGGC
>CM031610.1:79134032-79151532 GCA_018398815.1 Conus ventricosus | reverse complement strand
TTGAGAAATAAATAAGCAGTGTGCTTTCATTCAGGGAACGACGGTTTGAAAGGTCAAGCGGTTGGTTTGAAAAACAAACATAAGGAAGGCAACAACAACAACAACAACAACAAAAAAGCGAGAAAAGGGAGAGAAAGGAGAAGAGAAAAGGAATGAAAGAAGGTGGATATGTGAGAAGGAGGGGGGGGGGGGGGGGGAGAGAGGAGAGACCAAAAAGTGAGAAAATCTGAAAGAAATAATGATGACAGAAAACACTTAAATGAAAAAGTAAGAAAGATAATTACATATGGAAAGAAGATAGACACAAAGGAAGGAAGAAGTATGGAAAGAATGACAGGAAACACGTACGGAAAGGAGAAAGAAAGTAAACACAACAAAAGATGAAAAAAAAACTAGAAGAAAAAGAAAAAAACAAATGCAAAAAAAAAAAAAAAAAAAAAAAAATCAACAGAAAAAGAAAGAAAGAACACGAAAAAAGAAAGAAAGAAAAGTGGGAAGGAACGAGTGAAAGAAACAAACATGGAAAGAAGAAGAAACGAAACGAAACAAAGAAAAATGAAAGGAAGAAAGAAGGGGAAAGAATACAGAAGCAAAGATGGAAAGATGGAAAAAAAAATAAAGATGAGGGAAAAGAATTTAAGGAAATAACGAAACACTAATGAAATGATGGAAAGAAACAAAAAGAACAAAGATGGAAGGAAAGACGGCAATTTAAAAAAAAAACCCAGAACTGAGAGGAGAGAAAGAATGAAACGGAGATGCCTGAAGAAAAAGTAAAAAAGAAAGAAGGAAAAAAAAAAAAAAAAACAAAGAACAAAAAAAAAACCCAAAGATGACAAGGCAGAAAGAAACAAAGATGGCAGGAAAAAAAACAAAAATGGAAGGAAGGATGGAAGGAATGACAGGGAGAAAGAAAAACAGGAGAAGGGAAAATATTGAAACATAGGTCGAAAGAAGGCAGGAATTATGCAAACAAATATGGAAGAAAGGAAAATATAGGGGGGGGGGGGGGGGGGGGGGGCAAAAAGATGGAAAGAACTATATATGCATGGACCGGACGAAGGAATTCCAAAACAGGGATGAATGGAAATAACGAAACAAAGACGAATAAAAAAAAATGGAAGGACAGAAAGAGTAGAGAAAAAAAACCCAAACAAAACAACGATCGAAGGGGAAAATGTAAGAGGGAAGGAAAGAAGAAAAGAAAGCCAGTATAAAGGAAAGAAAGAAAGCAACAAAAATGGAGACAAAAAGGAGAATGTTTTCGTTTGTTTGTTTAATGAAGAAAGGGAATATAAAGAGAAAGAAGCAGAGATTGAAGAAAGGAGACACAGCTGGCATAAAGGAGGGGAAAAAAAAAACCAGAAAGAAACGAACAAAAAACTGAAGGAGGAAAAGAATGAAAGAAGAAACAAAGAGTAAAGAAGTGGGAAAGCGAAAGATGGGATGAAAGGAGGACACGAACCAAGATGGAAGGAAAACAAGAAAGAAGAGAGGGCAGGAAGGAAGGGAGGAAAGAAATGAAGATGGAAAAAAAAAGCTGTAGAAAAAAAAGAAAAAAGACAAAGATCGAAGAAACAAAGAAACAAAGCTACAAACAAAGGATGGAACGTATGAAGGAATGTAAGAAAAATAAAGAAAACTAAGAAAAGGTGGAAAGACACAAAGAGTGGAGGAAGGAAAGAACGAAAGAAGAAGGAAAGAACGAAAACAAAAATGATGAAAGGAAGGTAGGAAAGAACGGAACAAAGTAAGAAGAAAATGGAAAAAAAAAACAGAAAGGAAAGAATTTGTTTTAGTGGAATGAAAGAGAGAAAGAAGACAACACACATGGAAGGAAGGAGAAGGAAGGAATGGGAAAAAACGGAAGAAAAGAAGGAAGGAAGGAAGGAAGGAGGGAAACTAAAATGGAAGGCTGGAAAAAAAAAAACAAAGGAAGAAGGAAGGAAACAAAGGTGCAGGGAAGGGGAGGGGGAGAGAGAAAGAAACAAAAGATAGAAGAATGAAAATTAAAAAACAAAATAAAATAAATGGGAGGAATGAAAATAAAGAAAGAAACAAAGATGGAAGAATGAAAATAAAGAAAGAAACAACGATAGAAGAATGAAAATTAAAGGGAAAAAAAAAACAAAGATGGAAGAATGAAAATAAAGAAAGAAACAAAAATGGAAGAATGAAAATAAAGAAAAAAATGGAAGGACAGGACAAAAAAAATACAGGAAAAATGGAAGGATTGAGGGGGAAAAGCAGAGATAAAAGGAACGGAAAAAAGAAAAAAAAAAAAAAAAGGAAGGGAACAACGAAGGAGTTAAACAAAATGTAAGAAAGGTGAAAAAAGAAAAAGAAAACAAAGACAGAAGGAAAGAAAATGAAAGGAAAGATAAAAACAAATGTAAAAAGAAGAAAAGAAAAGATAGAATGATAGAAAGAGATAAAGATAGACGTACTGGAAAAAAAATCAAAAGGCAAAAAAAAAAAAAATGCGAAGCATAAAAAACGTACTCCAGTTTCCAAACGTTTTATAAATCGGCCAAGTGCTTTATGAGATAAGAAATAAAGGCAAAATAACGGTTTTAACGGTTATTTAACCGATGGTACACTTTGAAACTGGTATATTTTAGTCTCACTGGGCTAAAGCTGTTTTACATACCAAAATTTCATCCAAATCGGACAATATGTCAAGAATAACGGTTTTTAACGGTCAGATTTTGAACACTGCATGGAAGTGCCATTTGTGTGTGATGACCTTTTATATACAAAATTGCATTAAAATCCACCAATATATAAAAAAAAAAAAAATAACGGCAAAATAACGGTTTTATCGGTTATGTAACCGATATACAGTTTTTAAACTGGTATTTTAGTCCTCACTGGGCTAAGCCTGTGTACATACCAAATTTCATCCAAATCGGACAATATGTCAAGAATAACGGTTTTTAACGGTTCAGATTTTGAAACACTGCATGGAAGTGCCATTTATGTGTGATAACCTTTCTATATACAAAATTTCATTAAAACCACCAATATAAAAAAAATAACGGCCAAAATAACGGTTTTATACGGTTATATAACCGATATGCACTTTTTGAAACCGGTATTTTAGTCCTCACTGGGCTAAAGCCTGTGTACATATCAAATTTCATCCAAATCGGACAATATTTTCAAGAATAACGGTTTTTAACGGTCAAATTTTGGAAACACTATATAGAAGTGCCATTTGTGTGTGATAACCTTTCTATATACCAAATTTCAATACAAATCCACCTATATATGAGAAATAACGGCGGAATAACGGTTTTTAACGGTTGTTTAATCCATTTTCAGCATTACATCACTTACATATGGACAGAGGATCCGATTTGTCACAAGATCATCCAAACCGCTTATAAAAGGGCCCAAGTACTTTCTGAGATATTCCATAAAGAAGAACAACCGTTACAGGCCGTTACAACCGTTAGTAACGGCTTATAACAGGGCAAACTAAAACATCAGGCATCATCCGTGACCCATAATGAACATACCTGCTAATTTTCATAAAGGTCGGCCAAGTACTTTCTGAGATATTCCATAAGAAGAAAAGCCGTTACAGGCCGTTACAGCCGTTGCTAACGGTTATAACGGTTAAGTAAAACATCGGGCCATATTCGTGACCATAATGAACTTTACCTACAAATTTTCACAAAGATCGGCCAAGTACTTTCTGAGATATTCTATAAAGAAGAAAAAGCGTTACAGGCCGTTTACAGCCGTTACTGTAAACTAAAACGTCGGGCATCATCCTTGACCCATAATGAACATACTACAAATTTTCAGAAAGATCGACCCAGTAGTTTTGTCTGGAGCGAGCGGAACACATTTTGACCACGGACACACAGAACACACACAGACAGACAGACAGACAGACAGACAGACACACAGACAGCATTTCTTCGTTCCCATTGTAAAGTACTCCCTGTTTTTTTAAGAACTGGGAGTACAAAAAGGCAAGCAAGGAAAGAAACAGACATGGAGCGAAGGAAAAAAAAAAAAAAGAAGAACTTTTGATACATAGAAGGAAGGGGAGAAATCGACAAAGACGAACAGAAGGAAAAGAAGAAAAGATGGGAAGGAGAAAAGAACAAACAAACAAAGATTGCAGGAAAGAACGAAGGAAATGGAAATGAAACGTAGCCACACGGAAAGGAAAGCAGATGATTTCCACACTAGAAATCATGAGGAGAAAAAAAAGAAAAGAAAAGAAAAGAAAAATTGACAGAAAGAAACAGAGGAAAGAAAGACAGAAAGAAAGAAAGAAAGAAACGATTAAGCCTCATTCACACTTGTTTACAACCTAACACACACGCAAAAATCGAAAGAGAGAGAGAGAGAGAGAGAGAGAGGAGAGAGAGAGAGAGAGAGAGAGAGAGAGAGAGAAGTGTGGGGGGGGGGGGGGGGGGGGGGGGTAAGAGGCTCGCCTGTTCCTTGGGTCAGGCACGTGATTGATCAATGCGACGGCACGCCAAGTGAGATTGATCATTGATAGGACAACACCTATATCGATCTCTCCGCGCCGCCACGGCAATCAGTCACAGTCCATTAGTCACGGTGAAGCGTCTAAGCGGAAACCTCCCCCTCTTTAAGATTACCCCTGGACAGGAAAGGGCATAAGGATGGTGGTGGTATCGCGGGAGATAGGCCGGGATGGGGGTATCTAGGATGTAGATGAAGCTGCTACGTCATAATCGCTATCGCGGGAAAAAGTATGAAAGGGTGGGAAATAGTGGGAAAAGGGGGACACAATAGGAATGGATGGGAAACAGGGAGGCAGGGTGGGCAACGGTAAACAAAGGGAGGGCAATGGTAGAAAAGAGGGTAGGAAATAATAGGAAAGGGTGGGAAATGGTGGGAGACGGTGAGAAAACAGTTGGAAATGGAAAAAAAAAAAGTGGAAATATGAGAAGAGGATCAGAAACAGTAAAAAAGGATATAAAATATTAAGAAAGGATTACACACAGTGGCAAAAGAGGGGATAAAATTGGAAAATTGTGTTTTCGTTGGTCCTTGTATTGTAAAGCGCTTAGAGCTAATCTAGGATTTGAGCTATAGAAATATTCATTATTTATTATTATTATTATTATTTAAAGATAGGAAGTTGTAGAAAAGGGTGGGAGATAGTCGAAAAAGGTGGGAAATGTTAGAAAAGGGTGGAAAATAGTAGGGCATAGTCGGAAGGAGGTGAAAAGGATGGGAGAGGGATGGAAAAGCAAACAAAGCATAGGGAATAATAGGAGAATAGTTAAACACGAAGGGTAACAATAGGACAGGTTGGGAAATAAGCGGAGAGAGGTGGGGAATAGTAAGGAAAAAGAGGAAGGAGGAATAGCAGTAAAGAATGGGAAATAGTGGGAAATGGTGGGAAAGGATAGGAAAGGATGGGAACTAGTAATAAAGCATGGAAATGATATGAACATGTTGGAAATTGTGTAACAAAGGATGGGAAAGAATAAGAAAGGATGGGAAGTAGAAACTAAGGATGGGAATTTTTTTTTTCTGAAGTGGGAAATAGTAGGAAGGGTAGGGAAATAGTGGGAAATGGTGGGAAATAGTAAGGAAGGATGTAAAATAGTAGGAAAGAGAAGGGGAATAATAGGAAAAGAAACATTTATTCCCAAACGCAAGGAAACCAAATGCCTGAATTTCGCCGAGGTAAATATTGAGGTGGGGGGGGGGGGGGGGAGGGGGAAGGGCACTAAACCTCTTCTCTCCTTGTCGCTTACCCACCTAAAAAGCGATGGCATAAGAAAATCTCCAGACAATTGAACACAGACAAGAGAGGAGAGAAAGAATTGACACGCGGCAGGGGGTGAGGGGTGGGGGGGGGGGGGGGGGGGGGGGGGCAGAGGGCGGGGGGGGGGGGGGGGGGGTGGTGGGTAGGGGGAGAGGCCGGAATATCGATGGAAGACTTCGATCCGCCACTTTTTTTTATTGGGTCACTAGCGAGATTAGATTGCCTCCCTTCTACCCCTACCTCTCCCTCTCCATTCCTCGCCTTAGCCCCCACCCCCACCCCCACCCCCACCCACCCTCTCCTTCTCTTCCCTGCAAGTGAGCCGCAATGTCAGTGGGACCGGAAATATTAGAGGACTGGAAATTGTATTGGTGATCAAGGTCCCCGTGACGTTTCCTCAGAAAATCAGGAATCCAATACTAATTGGATTAGCACGCTAATTCGCTTTCTGCGGCATGGAGCTGTGACGGAAATGCCACTGGCTGCCAGTACTGTTTCTGGTTCTCTCTCTCTCTCTCTCTCTCTCTCTCTCTCTCTCTCTCTCTCTCTGTTTTCATCAGAAAGTTTCTCATCTTTGTGGTGGTAGTGTTTTAATCAAATGGTTTGTTTGTTTGTTTGGGGAGTGGAGGGGAAGGCCAGGGGGTGGGTGGGTGGAGGATTGTTGTTGTTGTTGTTGTTGTTGTTGCTGTTGCTGTTGTTGTTGTTGTTGTTGTTTTTTTTTGTTTGGTTTGGTTTGATTTGGTTTTCTTGAGCATTTTCGGTCCTTTCGTTGTAGAATGTGTGGTATGTTACTTGCGTTGCCCTTCACCTCACCTTCTCCCTGTAACGAATAGTTATTTACGTACGTACCTGTGTATGCTTGCATGTTTGCATTTATGCAGTATGTTTGTACATTTGCATGTAAGTATGTATGTATGTGTGAATGTACGTCCGTATGTATATACGTACGTGTGTACGTAGGCATGCAAGCATGCACGCATGGATGGATGGATGGGTAGATGGATTTAGCCAAAGCAGTTTATCACGATGTAGGCCTGAACTTCTTTCGCTAAGCATGTACCATCTCACTGAAGCAACTGCTTAGCATCAGTCGTCATTGACGACAAAATTCCAGCTCATTGCAATGAGGATAGTTGAAGTTTGTTGCCGACAATTGATTCTGTTCCGGACACTAATTTTGCCAAACGATCCTTCCAACATTTTGTCAGCAATGCAGAAAAACAAATTAGCATGCCAATCGCATCAGCTATGGATTCCTGATTTAGTGAGGAAAAGTCAAGAGACTCTCTCTCTCTCTCTCTCTCTCTCTCTCTCTCTCTCTCTCTCTCTCTCTCTCTCTCTCTCTCTCTCTCTCTCTCTCTCCGTGTGTGTGTGTGTGTGTGTGTGTGTGTGTGTGTGTGTGTGTGTGTGTGTGTGTGTGTGTGTACACCACTATCCATGCTTCAAATGAAGTGTGTGTGTGTGTGTGTGTGTGTGTGTGTGTGTGTGTGTGTGTGTGTGTGTGTGTGTGTGGGTGTGTGTGTTGTGCGCGCGCGCGCACCACTATCCATCCATAAAAAAATATCGGTCTGACGAACATCTCAGCTCAGCTGCTAGGAACTTTGGAAGGTGGGGAAGAGAGGAGAGAGAAAACCCTCAGCTCACTATTGACCCATTTACAACATCTGCCGATCGAAGTTTCCATCAATAACCCTCCAACTGCCTAACACTGCTCTGTCTCCTCTCTGGTCCACATTCAAGTGTGGGGGGTTTTCTTGGCCCATCGTTTTTCAGGCAGAAACGAAAGGGAGAGAGAGAGAAAGGTGCACTATTGCACCACACTTACCCTTCAAATATTGACCTGGTGAATTTGGGTTTTGTACATCTGGACGTGCTTCAGATAGATTTTCTGCAGGCATTAAGCAATCACGGGAAGAAAAAGTAAGAGGGTGCACATACTTGTAGGGGAACCTCTCCTAACAGATGTTAAACGCCGCAAGTCTCGCCAAGACTGTGCAAAATCGTACTTCTGGGTACAGTGAAAAAATGGTCGTCAAAGAAGCAGACCGAAGAAATCTGGATGAGCACCATGGAGATACTGCACACCTTACAGCATCTCTATCCTGTTGCTCATGACTACGGACAGAACAGTGGAGTTTCCTGACTGACCAAGAGTCTGTCATGTATTCTATGAACTACCGTCATGGACAATAATGACGAAATTTGACGGATTTTTCACATATTTCCCGTGCTCCATTGGCATTAGTCCTACGCTGTTCGTTCCAAATCCCCGTACACAAGCTACATCCAGGTCGTTCTGTCATCCTGGGCATCATAATCCACACGGAGCATCCGACACTGTAAATTGTTGTCAGCAACAAGTATTGGAGGCGTCGTTTTTATGAAATTTCTGACCAGAACGAAGTATATGGTCGGCCAGAAAGTTCGTCTAAACTCATTCCGAAATTTTTTTGCCACTAAGAAATCATTACCAGTAAGAAATTTCTCGCCAGTAAGAAATTGTCGACAGCAAAAAAATGTTGTTCGCCAATAAGAAATTTCTCGCCATTGATACTCGATGCTGACTAGTTGCTTTAGTGTAGGTGATACAAGTTGGGCTAAACAAGTATGGGCCCATGTCATAAAACAACTGCTTTTGCGACATCCATACATACATATGCACGCAGACAGAAAAGACTGACAAACCTGCACACCCATTCACACATACACTCATACATTTCAATGATGCGCACATCCATACACAAACTAACTCTCTCTCTCTCTCTCTCTCTCTCTCTCTCTCTCTCTCTCTCTCTCTCTCTCTCTCTCTCTCTCTCTACACACACACACACACACACACACACACACACACACACACAAGAGAGACAGACAGGCAAACAGACAGAGAACTGGGAAAGGGAATGGAATGGACTGCATCCAATTGGCATATTAGGCATGTATAAAGAAAACATGCGCGTGCACACGCGCGCGCGCGCGCAACACACACACCACACACACACACACACACACACACACACACCACAACATACATACACATGCACATGCATGTGCATACATACACACACACGCTGTGCGCGCGCTTGCGCGCTTAGAAATAATAAATTAACAAGGGGAAAAGAAAACAGTTGATCAGAACATCGCCACAAAGAAAGATCAAAAACATTCGGCGACAAACAACAACAAAAGAACACGAAACAGCACGTCCAACCAACTACATTTTGGTCGTAGTTCCATGTTGCAGAAGCGAATTAGCTTCCTAATCCCACAACCAATGTCTATTCCTGATTTTGTGAGAGAACGTCAAGAGACTTTGATCAAGGATTCACTGCTCTCCATCCCCTTATTATTTCCGGTCCAACCAACATTCCAGTTCGGCTGCTTGGAAGGGGCAGAAAAGAGGGATCATAGAGAGAGAAACCCCAGCTCACTATTGACCCAGTCAAAACACAGTGGCAGATCAAAACTCTTCCATCAATAATCCCGCTTATTCTCCTCTCTCTCACCGGCCAGTTTCTCCCTTCTCTTGTCCGTGTTCAATGGTTGTGTGTGCAGATTTTCTTTGCCTGCCGCTTTTCAGGCGGTAGGAAAAGGGAGGAGAGTGCGGCCAAATTGCGCTCCCATCCTTTAATATTTACCCCAGTGAATTTGGACACCTTCGATAATCTGTACAATGATATGTCTGTATGTCAATTGTATCTGTATGAGTCAATAACTTAATATTTCTAAATGTCTCCGCCCAAAGCCTTTTTAATGTTGTGTGTGTGTGCGTACAGTGTGTGTGTGTGTGTGTGTGTGTGTGTGTGTGTTGTGTGTGTGTGTGTTGAAAAAACAGTGCAGAGAGAGAGAGAGGAGGAGAGGGGAAGGAGAGAGAGGAGAGAGAGAGAGAGAGGGAGGGGGGGGGGAGGAGGAGAAAAACAAAAGTTTAAAAAAAAGTTGACAAGAACATCCTCGCAAAAAAAAAGACAAGAAACATTTGGCAATAAACACCATTAAAGAACAAGAAACAGCACCACCCAAACAACTTCCCCTCCGTCATAGTTCCGTGCTGCAGAAAGCAAATTAGCATGCTAATCCACAAACAATGTCTATTCCTGATTTTGTGAGGGACAGTCAATAGACTTTGATCAAGGATACACTGTTCTCCATCCCTCGAATATTTCCAGCCCCACAAACATTCCAGCTAGGCTGATGGGAAGCGAAAGAGTGAGGGATCACAGAGAGAACCCCCAGCTCACTCTTGACCCAGTCAAAACACAGTGGCAGATCAAAACTCTTCCATCAATAATCCCGCCTATTCTCCTCCCCTCTCGCCCGGGCCCGTTCTCTCCCTTCTCTTGTCCGTGTTCAATGGCGTACACTTTGGGTTTCTTAATATCTGCAGAGGAAGCTTACTTAATGTGTGTGTGTGTGTGTGTGTGGTGTGTGTGTGTGAGCGAGTAATTTAAACACTGTGGGTTTCTAAATAATTGCAGAGGAAGTTTACTTAATGCGCACGTGCGCGCGCGCGCGCGCGCGCGCGCGGTGTGTGTGTGTGTGTGTGTGTGTGTGTGTGTGTGTGTGTGTGTGTGTGTGTGTGTGCGTGTGTGTGTGCGCGCGCACGTGCGCATGCGTGCACACGCGTGCATGTGTGGGTGTGTGTCTGTGTGCATGTGTGTGTTTTGTGTGTTGTGTGTGTGTGTGTTTTGTGTGTATGCGTGCATGCATGATAACAACCACGGGTTAATCTGACAATAAATTGGTTTTAGTCAGTCAGTGCATGATAAACTTGAGGTCAATTTTTAAAGTATTTCGAAGAATGAAGACATGAATAAAATGTATCTGTCAACACGATTATGACTTCATCAATACCGATCCTCTCTCTCTCTCTCTCTCTTCTCTCTCTCTCTCTCTCTCTCTCTCTCTCTCATATAATCTCATTCTCCTCTTCCTTTGCGCTAAAAAAGTCATTTCATTTTAAATGTTATCCAGTTTTATCTTGTTTGTCGCTGGTTTTCTTTCTTTTTTGTTTTGTTTTTTGTCTTTTTGTTTTTACCATTTCGCCTTTTTGTGATATACATGAATGATAAACCAAAACTGAAACGAAGTTTCAGACAATGTTTGAATACTATATCCAGACTGACAGTGCTAGAGGAACCTGATGAACAGTTCTTCGTTCCTGTGTGTGGATACCAAAACAGCTGAAGTATAAGACTGCTGCTGTTGGTGTCTTGTGACCATTTGGTAGCGGGTTGCTGTTCCTCGCTGTTTTAGTCATCAGCTTTGCTTGTTTTTCTGACATGTAGTAATTTCATGAATTAAGAGAATGTGCCCCACCTACAGCCACATCTAAAAACTGAAGTCGAAAAAAACGCACCATTTCTGTTTTTTTACCGCGAGTCTTGGCCCCGGTTTTACTTTAATCCCCCCCCCCCCCCCCCCCCCCCCCCCCCCCCCCCCCCCCCCCCCCCCCCCCCCCAAAACCCCCCCCCCCCCCCCCCCCCCCCCCCCCCCCCCCCCCCCCCCCCCCCCCCCCCCCCCCCCCCCCCCCCCCCCCCCCCCCCCCCCCCCAAAATTGTTTCCCCTTTTTTACTAACTTTGGGCAACCCCCGGGTTTTTTTTCGGCCGGGATTTGGGGATGGGTTGGTTTATTTTTTCCTTTTTGCCAGGCAAAAAATTGATTTCCCTTGTCTAAATTTTCTGTGCCACAAGGGTTTTTTGGGTTCACCCCCTTTGGGGGATTGGTTGGTTGGTTTGTTCCTTAGCAATGTTTTTTTTTCCCTAAACAGACTGGGACCTGTTTTTCCCGAACTTTTTTTTAAATGAAAAGGAATGGTTGTGCGGGGGGCAAGCCCCAAAATAAATTTTTTGGGGGGAGAAACCCCGGGGACGTCCCAAATTTAAAAAAAAACAATTTCCCGGGTCGTTTAGAAATTTTGGCTTTCACCCCCGGGG
Organism: Conus ventricosus; assembly: GCA_018398815.1. Taxonomy (NCBI): domain Eukaryota; kingdom Metazoa; phylum Mollusca; class Gastropoda; order Neogastropoda; family Conidae; genus Conus; species Conus ventricosus. The sequence continues at coordinate 79,139,834 of CM031610.1, read as the reverse complement.
GAAACTTTCTTTTAAAACCGAAACCCCCAAAAAATGAATCTCCCTATGGGAAAAAATTTGGCGAAAATCCCCGTTGACATTACCGATAAAATTTATTGCCAAAAATTTTAATTTTAAAGTTTAAAATTTTAGACAATGATGTATAAACTGCGCGGAAAAAAATTTTCATTTTGGTGGAATAAATTTAAAACATTTTGGGGAAAATTCAGAACTTCCTAATGAAAAAAATGTTGAGCTCATTTTTTTTGTTTTTTGGGGGCCGATTTTGAAGAAAAAAAAAAACCCGGCCAAACTCTTTCATTTTGGGTTTCCAAAAAGTTTAAAATTTTTCCCGGCTGAGAATTCATTTTTTGCTTTTTTTCAAAAAGGGGGATCGAAAAATTTGTCGACCCCGGCGGATGTTGCACCCTTTCCCAAAAGATTTCCAAAACTTTACATTTTGTAATTTTACTGCCCCATCCATTTTTCCTGAAAAACCCATAGCCCCAATTTTCGGGTTTAGCCACCGGTGGGTCAAATTAACGTGGGGGGAAATATTTAAGGACCCCTCCCCGGCCAAAAAAAACCCGTTGGGTTTGGGGGGGGGAAAAAGGGGTTTGGGGGTGGGCCCGAGCGATTAAGAAACCGGGGGGAAAAAAGGGCGGTGGAGAGGGGAGGGGGGGAGATTTAAAAAAAATGGGAACCGGGGAGGGGGGAAAGGGGGGGGGGGGGGGGGGGGGTTTTTCCCGTTTTGGTTTTAAAAAGGAAGTTTAAAAAAAATTTTGGGGGAAAGGGGGCCCGCGGAAAAAAAGGGGGGAGAACTGTGATTTGGGTTATTTTGGGGTTTGAAAAAAAAGGCCGGTTTTGAAAAAGGGTTAAAAAAACCACGGGGTGTGTGTGTGTGTGTGGGGTGTGTGTGAGTGTGCAGGGGTTTTGTGTCCCGCTTTGGGGGGGGAAGGTAGGGTTATCATTTCCCGAAAAGGTTTCCCCTTTCCTTCCCCAAGGGAAGGGAAAAGGGGCCCTTTTTAAAACAGGGAAAAAACAAACAAAACCCCCCACACCCGCAGCCGCTCGCCCCAAACCCCCCACACACACACACAAAACCCCCACAACCCCCCACCCAACACCCACACTTTCCCTCTTTTTCTCTCTCTCTCTTCTTCTCTCTCTCTCTTACACAACACCCCAACCCACACCCACACACACACAAAACAAAAACACACACACACCAACAACAACCACACACACCACGCACGCACGCCCCGCCCGCCCCAAAAAACCCTTTGCACACACCCCAAAAAACACACAACAACACACACCCCACCCACCCACAAACCCCCCCACACACCCCCACAACATCCATCTAGGGAGGGGGGGGTCCAATTTGGGGGAAAGGTGCTATATAGAGTTGGGTTTTTAGCAACCCCAGCACAAAGGGAAGGGTTTTTTTTGGGGACGAAAAAATGCATTCACTTTAACCAGCCACCGGGGAAAAGTTGGGGTAGCACCCCGCACTGCGGCCCCGGGGTGGCGTTGGGTTTTAAACCCCCCCTTGGGGCAAATATTTTTGGGATTTTTTCGGAAACCGACTGGGGTTTATACAGGGTTAAGTGTATTAAAAGGCTCGGGAAATAGAAAACTGGAACAAAACAGCGAGTTTCATTTCCCTTTTAAACATAACCCTCCTGGAGTGTTTTCTCGGAGTTTTTCCCACAGGTGGCTGCTTTCCGGGGGCCCGGTAGACGCGGGAAAAAATTTTTTATGAAAAAGGGGGCCCTTGGGCCCCGGCCCCGTCGATGGTAAACAGACCAAAATGAACTCCAAAGCATCAGCTTCCATCATCTTTTTAACCACTTTTAAAACCCTCAGCGGGGGCCCTCCATTCCCTTTCTGCCTCGTGAAAGGGCAGTCTTGGCCCTTTCCAAAAACCCCCCTCCGCCTCGTGACGTCAGGCTGTGGGGCCCCCAAGCCCTGCTCGCCCGTGGAAAAGTCAGTTTTGGCCCCCCCCATGCCCCGCTCGCCTCGTGACGTTTAGTTTTGTGGGTCTCCCTGCCCTGCTCGCCCCGGGGGCGTCAAAAATTTTTGGGGTTTTTTTCCCCTGCCCTTTCAGTTTTGGGGTCGGGGCGTTTTTAAACGACAAAATTTATTAGAATTGCGGGTCCCTTTTGGGGAGGGGGCTTTACCCGTTTTTTCCCCGAGGGAAAATTTTTAATTTTTTTGTAGTAGGGGGGTAAGCATGAAAAGGGTCCTGGGTTTTTTGGGGGAATCATGGGCAGGGGGTTTACTGAACCAAATGAAGCGCCAAAAGGGGGCCTTTGCAGCGAACACCAAAGGGGGAGGGCCCGCTTCCTTTTGGGGGCACTGAAGGTGGGGAGGGGGAGTTAAGGGGGGCGTACGAACCCTTTCCCCGCCGGGTGGGATGGGGGGGCAGATCTAGCCTTTTTTGTCGCGGGGGACGGCTCCTAGAGGGTGTGGGGCGATCCCGGGGATGGAGCGCTGGGCCCCGACAAAAGATTACCGTTTGGGCCGGAATAAACCCTGCTTTTGAGGGTCGGAGTTTGGGGGTACATGCCCCCGCCTGCCCCGCCAAAGCCCAAAATGCCCTACATGGGGCCCCGCCCTGCCCGCATTTTTCCCCGCATGCCCCACAAGCCCTTTTCCAAGGGGGCAGTTTGGGGTGGACTCCCCAGCCGTTTCCCGCGGGCTTTTTGGGCCGCCCCTTAGAGGGGGGGGCCCCACCCCGGCAAAAGGGCCATGGCCCCCGGAGCAAAAAGAGGGCGCCTGGTGGCCCCGAAAAACAAAGGGCCCTTTTTGAGGGGAAAAAGGGGAAAAAAAAACCGAGCCAAAAGTCGGGCCCCACCCAAAACCCCGAAAAAATGAACCGGAGGGGTTTCCCCCCAAATCAGAGCTAAAAAGCGACAGAACCGGGCCCCCATAGAAACCAGGGGACCCTATTAAACCCACGACAAAAAACTTTCCACGAAGGGGAAAGCAGAATTCAGGGCTGCAAGTAACTTTGACCCCAAGGGTCACCCCGGGCCAAAAAGGGGGCGCCTAAACCCCCATTGATGTGAAAGTGACCCCTGAAGTGACTTCCCACAGCCGGCAGACGTCTCCAGTGATGGGGTTTACCCCAACGATCTGGGAAAAGACTTTTCCCTTGTTTGATTTCCGGGCGGTTTGGCCGGTGCGGGCTGGGGGGTTGGGTTTTTTGCCGCGTGACTGGAAATGAATGGGGGGAAGGGGGGCAATGCCCAATGTGGGGGAAAAGGGGGAAAAAGAACAAACAAAAAAAAATCGTGATCGAACTCTTGTGGGCCTGCTTCTCCGCTTTTTTTCGCTTTGGGGGGGGAAGGGGGAACCCCGGGAAAGTTTAGGTCCAAACGTTAAGAATTGGGGGAAAGGGGAATGGACCAAAGTGAGACGGAAAAGGTTTTTCAGACGGGGCCCGGGAACTTGAATTTGGGTTTTGGCCCGGGTCGGGCCCATCAGAGCCCTGGGAAAATCCGGTTTGGTTTTTTGTTTTGTCAACCATCTTGGTTTTTTTTTAAACACTGTCGAATACTTTGGGTTTATGGTTTGGGGGGTCTGGGGGTGGGGCCCTTTTTTCTGCGTGCTTTTTGCTGTGCTGCTTTTTTCTTTCTTCTTCTTCTTTTTCTTTTCTTCGTCGTCGTCCTTTGTCGTTCCCATAGTTTTTTCTTCTTTTTTCTTCTTCTTCCCTTTTTCTTTTCTTCTTCCCTCGTCGTCGTCCCCCCTCGGGCGCCGTCCCTCGTTTTTCCCTCGTCTTTTGTTGTTGCTGCTGTTTTTTGTTGTTGTTGGTTTTGGTTTTTCTTCCTTTTTTCTTCTTTTTTCTTCTTTGTCGGGCGTCGTCGTCGTCGTCCCTCCCTCGGGCGTCCCTCGTCGTCCCGGGGCGTCACGTCGTTCCTTTTTTCTTTTTTCTTCTTCTCCTCCCCCTTCCCCCTTCTCCCCCCCCCCCCTTCCTCCTCCTCCCCCCCCTCTTCTTCCCTTTTTCTTCGGCTTCTTCTTTTTTCTTGTAGTCGAATTTTATTTTTCTTCTCTGTACCGGGCAAACCCTTCTCGGGGAAAATATGTGTGTGTGCCCTTTTTTTACTCTCTCCCTCCCCCCCCCCCCCCCCTCACTCCTTTTCTCTCCCCTCTCTCCCTCTCTCCCCCTCTCCCCTCTCTCTTCTCCCTCCCTCTCTCTCCCCCCTTTTCTTCCCCTTTTTCTCTCCCTTTTTACAACCCTTTTTTTTTTTTAAAAGGTTTTTTTCCCCATTTTTCGTGGACCTTTAAAAAAGTTTTTTTTATTTTTTTAATTCCCTTTAAAAGCAGAGTGTTTTTAAGAAAACTTTTAAAACTTATCATTTTGCTTTCCCTCCCAAAAAAATTTGGAAATTATTCCTCCCCCTCTCCCCTCTCTCTCTCTTTTTCTCTCTCTCTCCTCTCCTCTCTCTTTTTTTTTTTCTCTCTCTCTTCCCTCTCTCTCTTCTCCTTTCTCTCTCTTCTCTCTCCTCTCCCCTCTCTCTCTCCTTTTTCCCCTTTTCCTCTCTCTTGACTAAAAAGAATTTTGTTTTTTAAATTTTTGTAAAAACATATTCCGGGATTATGAAATAGAGAAACAAAATTACACTTTAAACGTATGCAAAGGCGCGCACACACGCACCCCAACAAAACAACAACCACCCCGCACGCACGCACCGCCCCACACACACACACAACCCCACCCCCGCACAAAACGCACGCACGCCCACGCACGAAAAACACACCCACACACACACACACACACCCATACACACACACACACATACAAAACACACACACACACACACACACACACACACACACACACCACACACACACACACACGTACATACATACACACACCTACGTACGCACACACACACACACACACACACACACACACACACACACACACACACACACACACACACATACACACACACACACACACACACACACACACTCAGCGCGCGCGCGCCGCAGCGCGAGAGAGAGAGAGAGAGAGAGAAAGAAGAGAGAGAGAGGAGAGAGAGAGGGAGAGAGAGAGAGAGAGACAGAGACAGACAGACAGACAGACAGACAGACAGACAGACAGACAGGCAAACAGACATAGTGAGGCCTGGGGAGGGAACCGAAGACGGGATAGGAAAGAAAAGAGAAAAAGAAATAGAGATGGGAGGGGGGGGGGGGGGTTGCATTACGTGACACTACCCCTCACCTACCCAACCACCCGTCTTTTTTCATTTATTTTTATTGGCTCATTTCTTTCTTCCTTCCTTCTTTCTCTCTTACTTGTCTTTCTTTTAAACCTGTACACTTCACTTATCCGAATCACACACACACACACACAAAACACACACACACACACACACACACACACACACACACACACACACACACACGCACGCACACCACACTCACACACACACACACAAAACACACACACACACACACACACACACACACACACTCACACGCACACACACTCACACGCACGCACACACACACACACACACACACACCACACACACACACACACACACACACAAAACACACACACACACACTCACACCTACACACACTCCTACCCACACACCTACACACACACACACACACACACACACACACACACACACACACACACACACACACACACACACCTACACACACACATACACACACCACACACCACACACACACACACACACACACAAAACCTACACTCACACACACACACACACACACACACACACACACACACACACATACACACAAACGCGCGCGCGCGCGCGCGCGCGCGTC
>CM031610.1:79119032-79126532 GCA_018398815.1 Conus ventricosus | reverse complement strand
AGTGATGCCTGTTCTTCTTCCTAGTGTTCAGTGATGCCTGTTCTTCTTCCTGTCATTTGGGTGGTGTTTAGTTATGCCTGTTCTTCTTCCTAGTTTCAGTGATGCTGTTCTCCTAGTTTCAGTGATGCCTGTTCTTCTTCCTGATCATTTAGGTGGTGTTCAGTTATGCCTGTTCTTCTTCTAGTGTTCAGTGATGCCTGTTCTTCTTCCTGGTCATTAGGTGGTGTTCAGTTATGCCTGTTCTTCTTCCTAGTGTCATTATGCTGTTCTTCTTCCAGTGTCATTGCCTGTTCTTCTTCCTAGTGTTCAGTGATGCTGTTCTTCTTCTAGTGTTCAGTGATGCCTGTTCTTCTTCCTAGTGTTCAGTGATGCCTGTTCTTCTTCCTAGTGTTTAGTGATGCCTGTTCTTCTTCCTAGTCTTTGGGTGGTGTTCAGTGATGCCTGTTCTTCTTCCTAGTCATTAAGGTGGTGTTCAGTGATGCCTGTTCTTCTTCCTAGTCATTTGGGTGTGTTCAGTGATGCCTGTTCTTCTTCCTAGTCATTAGGTGGTGTTCAGTGATGCCTGTTCTTCTTCCTAGTCATTTGGGTGGTGTTCAGTGATGCCTGTTCTTCTTCCTGGTCATTAGGTGGTGTTCAGTGATGCCTGTTCTTCTTCCTAGTCATTTGGGTGGTGTTCAGTGATGCCTGTTCTTCTTCCTAGTCATTAAGGTGGTGTTCAGTGATGCCTGTTCTTCTTCCTAGTCATTTGGGTGGTGTTCAGTGATGCCTGTTCTTCTTCCTAGTCATTAAGGTGGTGTTCAGTGATGCCTGTTCTTCTTCCTAGTCATTTGGGTGGTGTTCAGTGATGCCTGTTCTTCTTCCTAGTCATTTGGGTGGTGTTCAGTGATGCCTGTTCTTCTTCCTAGTCATTTGGGTGGTGTTCAGTGATGCCTGTTCTTCTTCCTAGTCATTAAGGTGGTGTTCAGTGATGCCTGTTCTTCTTCCTAGTCATTTGGGTGGTGTTCAGTGATGCCTGTTCTTCTTCCTAGTCATTTGGGTGGTGTTCAGTGATGCCTGTTCTTCTTCCTAGTCATTTGGGTGGTGTTCAGTGATTCCTGTTCTTCTTCCTAGTCATTTGGGTGGTGTTCAGTGATGCCTGTTCTTCTTCCTAGTCATTTGGGTGGTGTTCAGTGATTCCGTTCTGACCCGACATATACAAAGCACCATTTACTAAGCCACCCCCACCCCCCTTCCTCTCACCCATTCTAATTTGCTCAGTTGAGGAAGTAGCGTGAGAAAGCTGTCATTTCAGAGGACGCCATCACTTCCGTCTACAAACAGTCCCCATGACCTTGTCTATCCAGGCGAATTGAGACAAAGAAGAGCAATTGATATCAAGTGCTCACGAGACGCATAGCAAAGGCCACATAATTTGAGACGCTTTTATGAGGATCAGCGGGGATCAAGATGATGCTGCGGATTTCCGTTTTGGCCCGTGACTACTTGACAAGGCTATACTCTGAACTTCTTTTCATGATATGCCCGGGGTCAACCAGGCCCGAGCAAAACTGACACCTGCAGTTTTGATCAACAAATGTCAGCAATGCTCTCAGAGATGCATCCATTCCACCGCTAAAACTCCACAGTGTGGCTTCAGTCTTTCCGTCTGAGGCCACATAGCACACTTTGGAAGTCGGAATAGCTCAGTTGGTAGGGCGCCGGGCTCGTAATCTTGGTGATCCTGGGTTGCGGGTTCGAATCTCCGCCGGGCCGTTTCGGTAAGGGGATTTTTCCCTCGAAGTTAACATTGGTTCTGACTCCATTTCCCATACAGTCCTTCGAATGAGACTATAAACCGAGGCTCCGTGTGTGAACGCATGCATAACATCTTGCACACACGTAAAATCTCATCACCAACTTTCGGAAGAGTAAGCCAGTTTGGCTGTTGGTATGGATGACACGTTACTCATAGCATGCACTCTGCGTAAGAAATGGAGAGAATGAAGGAAGTAAGGAAATTGAGTGAACGGTATTGAACGATACTGACTGGATGACACGGGAAACGACTGAATGAAGCGCCGGCTGGCAGCTCTTCAGTCAGCACTACCCAGGTAGGCAGCCCATTGTGTAAACGAGTGTGGATTGTAAAGCGCTTAGAGCTTGGTCTCTAGCCGAGAATAGGCGCTATATAAGTATTCATTATTATTACTTAACTGTTGATAAGGCCCACAGACGAAGGAGATATTTACTATGTTGAGATAATATTTAGACACACCACACTCCGCAGACGTAGCCATCCTCACGCAAGACACACTGGACATTTGCATAGCTGACCTCTCACCTTGCTTTATTCACGCGCGCACTCCGCACGAATGCTACCCGTTCGCGCCAAGAAAGGGAAGCAACTGCCAGATCAACACTGAATGAAATTTGGGCAGCGGTCAGACGTTAACAGTAAGACAATAATGCGGTAGTAGCAACTTAAATACCTGCCCATAAACTTGGGCATTCAACACAGCTTATGTACGTGTCGTTATCGAATGTCGCTGTAGGGGAGAAGTCTAGTCGTGCGTCGTTTCACAACAGACTCACACTTGACAAAACATTCACCCGACTGGAGAGAGAGAGAGAGAGAGAGAGAGAGAGAGAGAGAGAGAGAGGGGGGGGGAGGAGGGGAGAAAACAAGATTTCGAGGAAATATTACACATATTCATATTCTTTATTCTTGTGAATAGTTGAAGCAATTTTTGCCAGTGCTGGTTAATTTTTAAGCCTTGAAAAACGTATTAGGAAATTTGTCACTCATAAGCAAAACTGCATTTTGGTTGTTTAATAGTCCCATTTCTGGTTTCCTGAATATAGAAAGTAATATTCAATCGTTGTTGTCATTATACTTTTCTGTCCTTCGTGAGATTCCTTGAATACTTCCTGTTGTGGTTATTTGCTTCATATCGTGTTACCTTTGTTTTCGAGTTTAGCCAAACATCATTTCATGTGGAAAGATGCCAAGTTGAAGGACAACTCATTCGCGCGCAAAAGCACGCGCGTGTGCGCGCACGTTTACGCACACACACGCTCTCTCTCTCTCTCTCTTCTCTCTCTCCTCTCTCTCTCTCTCTCTCTCTCTCTCTCTCTCTCTCTCTCTCTCTCTCTCCCTCTCTCCTCTCTCTCTCTGTTTTTCTCTCTCCCCCTCTCACTCTCTCTCACTCTCTCTCCCTCCCTCCTCTCTCTCTCTCTCTCTCTGTCTCTCTGTTTCTGTCTCTGTCTCTCACTCTCTCTCTCTCTCTCTCTCTCTCTCTCTCTCTCTCTCTCTCTCTCTCTCTCCTCTCTCGTCTTTTAGCCTATCGATAACAGCTGCATTATCACATTTGGCATGGATCATACAAAATGAGGTTTTATCTGGTGTGTGCACATGCAAATCGGTGCTGAATGAAGACTAAAGGGAGAGAAGAGAGAGAGAGAGAGAGAGGAGAGAGAGAGAGAGAGAGAGAGAGAGAGAGAGAGAGAGTGACAGACAGACAGACAGACGGACGGGCGAACGAGGGAAGAGAGAGAGAGAGAGAGAGAGAGAAGAGAGAGAGAGAGAGAGAGAGAGAGAGAGAGAGAGAGAGAGAGAGCATAATAAGAAAGTAAAATAAAAGAAAGAAGAAACAGAGGTTGAGAGAGAGAGGGGGGGAGAGGGGAGAGAGAGAGAGAAGGAAGGAGAGAGAGAGAGAGAGAGAGAGAGAGAGAGAGAGAGAGAGCATAATAAGAAAATAAAATAAAAGAAAGAAGAAACAGAGTTTGAGAGAGAGAGAGAGAGAGAGAGAGAGAGAGAAGAGAGAAAAGGGAGAGAGAGAGAGAGGCCATAATAAGAGAAAAAAAGAAAATACAGAAGAAACAGAGGTTCAGAGACAGAGAGGGGGGGGGGGGGGGGCAGCAGACAGACAGACCAGACAGACAGAGACAGAAAGAGAGAGACAGACGGACAGAGAGAGAGAGACAGAGAGAGAGAGAGAGAGAGAGAGAGAGAGAGAGAGAGAGAGAGACAGACAGACAGACAGACAGACAGACAGACAGACAGACAGAATGAGAGAGAGAGAGCGCGCACCTAATCACCACCTATGAAACAGCGATCAATCTTCAGGTAATATGAAATTGGTGTGGTAAATCCCACCCGCCTACTGCTAGTGCTGCTCTCTTTGATGTTCGTGGTAGGTCTACCCCACGGGATCTGGGCTGCAATCTACACACGCTAGCGGGCGACAGAGAGAGAGAGAGAGAGAGAGAGAGAGAGGGGAGAGAGAGAGAGAGAGAGAGAGAGAGAGAGAAGAGAGGGAGCAACAGTCTGACATGCGTATAGACATACGGACAGAGAAACAAACAGAAATCAGCGAATCGCGCGACGTAACACTTATGTAAATATTCAGAATTAAGTAGGCAGAGATTTTTAAACAAAATTGAAAAAAGAAAAAAAAAAGGAAGAAAAATGGGAAGTCTAACCGTTCAGTTTTTAATGCAGTTTCTTTCTCTTCAAGTTCATTACAAAGTAGACAGAAAATAGTCGGACACTAGACTAAAAGTTAAAAACAAAGTGAAATCTTTTCTAATTATATTCAGAAATTAGCGTCACCCACCCCGCCACCCCCTCCTCCTAAACACCAAAAATATTTCCCCCCAGTCTCCGCCGCTACCTGCCCCTATACACCAAATATAAGCCCCCCAGTGACCACCGCTCCCTTCCCCTATACATCAAAAATAGTGCCATACTCCGTCTGGTCGGAAGAACTGTTCGAATTTTTTACTTTCTCCCACACGAAATTTCGCAGCCTAGAACAGACCTTAAGATTCAAAACGGAGTGACTGAGGGCGGAAAATGAAGCAAAATGTAGACAGAGAGGGGGTTAGTTACCGCCAAGGACAAGACAAACAAAGTACAGGACAAGTGTACCGCCAAGGACATAGACAAACAAAGTACAGGACAAGTGTACCGCCAAGGACATAGACAAACAAAGTACAGGACAAGTGTACCGCCAAGGACATAGACAACAAAGTACAGGACAGGTGTCTTGTCCTGTACTTTGTTTGTCTATGTCCTTGGCGGTAACTAACCCCCTCTCTTCTAAACTCTAGAACAGACTTGTTTCGATAGCGAAAAATTCAGGGGAAGACAACACCCATCTTTCCAATGCTAAAAGAGTTACCTTTTCTTTGTTCGTGGGTCAAGAAACAGATAAAAGAGAGTCGAATTATTCGATTTTAAGCGCACGCCTGGATAACAGTCGGGATATGGACTGTGTATTTTAGGTGTACTGTTTCACACTAAGGTTTGGACATTTCTCTCTCTCTCAGATTGAACTGTTAAACTGACCGAGGGGCAAAATTGCTTTGGGCGTGCCCACCAGCAGCACCTGTCCCATGAAAAATACGCGGTCACTCTCGACTGAACGCGAGCCCTAACAAGATTACCTCCCCTGCATATTTCTGAACATCGTCAATTTAGCACACAGAGAGAGAGAGAGAGAGAGAGAGAGAGAGAGAATAGTGCAAAATCATTCTGTTCTATTGCACTACGAACATGGAGTGAACTCTTTGCCTGTTTATGTCGTCATAGTCGGTCTCTTTCATCCTTTCAACCCGTTCTGAAAACGTTTCTTTTCAAGCGAACTTTCACGTGAGGGAATCTATTCTCCACTTCTGCCTTTTTGCTTTACAAACCTGCTTTTGTCTACTGTAGATCCAACGGGCGATTTACGGGCGTATTAGATACCAATCCCTTGAAAGTTTATTGAATGTGCCAAATCACGTGACCTGCCATATAGACTATAAAAAAAAAGTGGATAAAAGAGACAGGATAGAAAAACAAAGACGTAGTGTAAAAAACTAAATCTTTTATTCGGTGTCTTTCCGTTTAAGATGCAATTGTTTGATAAAAACGAAACAAATGGTGTCTCTAGGAGCGAGATATCAGACAGAAAATATTTTTCTTCTAATTCTGAAAAAGCCATGTTCTTTCCATGTGTCATATAAATAGTAACGCCCTCTGGTTGGTAGAGGGAAACAATCGGTATTTTCCATCTCCTTAGGCTGACACTAGTGCATGTATTAGTGTGCGTGTGTGTGTGTGTGTGTGTGTGTGTGTTTCATCTGCACGTATGGATTTATATTATGTCAAGCTATATGATTCGCCAAATTCTGTCAATTCCTTACATTGGTAAAGAGAACTGTCGGAATTCATCTGTCGGTTGCCATGACAACAACATGGATCTTCTTTGTATGGAACAGGACGTGAACGGGACATGGAAAGATGTTGAGTCAAAGACTAGCGTGTATCGCCACTGATCTGTTGCAGTACAATGTGTGTGTGTGTGTGTGTGTGTGTGTGTGTGTGTGTGTGTGTGTGTGTGTGTTGTGTACTCGTGCGTGCGTGCGTGCTGTGTGTGTGAGTGTGTGTGTGTGTGTGTGTGTGTGTGTGTGTGTGTGTGTGTGTGTGTGTGTGTGTCTGTGTGTGTCTGTGTGTGTGTGAGAGAGAGATTATTTGACAGTGTTCAGTGCTTTGAGGCGTTGGAAGCGAAAAAGAAACATATGCCATTATCATCTTCCTCATTATTTTTGTTATCATTATTATTATCGTTGTTATTTTATTAACACTATCAACATTTCTTTTATTGTTCTTGTTATTTTTGTTCTGCTTGTTGTCATCATCATCATCATCATCGTCGTCGTCTTCGTCGTCGTCGTCGTCGTCATCAACATCAATATTATCGTCGTTATTGCTATTATTATTATTATCATCATTATTTTTATTATTATCATCATCATCGTCATTATCATCATCATCATCATCCCTTATTATTGTTATTATTATTATTATTATTTTTATTATTATTATTATATTATCATTATTGTGACTGTTGTTGTTGATGTCATTGTCCCTCATCATCATCATCACATCATCATCATCATCATTATTATGGTTATCATTACTATTATCATGACGGATGTTAATGATGATATAATAATTATCATGATGATGATGATGATGATGATGATGATGATGATGATGATATGATTGTTGCTGTTGTTCGTGTTGTTATTGTCGTCGACGTCGTCGATGTCATTATCCTCCTCCTCCTCTCACCTCCTCCTCCTCCTCATCATCATCATCATCAAACATCATCATCATCGTATTGTTTTTGTTGTTAATTGTCGCCGTCGTCGTCATAACCTTTCACCATCATCATTATTCTTTGTGTGTTATCATCATTATTACTATTTACTATTATTGTTGTTGTTATTTTGCTACTGCCAATGATGGTGGCGGTGTACCTATTATTTCATTTCTCTCTCTCTCTCTCTCTCTCTCCTCTCTCTCTCTCTCTCTCTCTCTCCCCTCTCCTCTCTCTCTCTCTCTTTTCTCTCATTCTCTCTCTCTTTCTCTCTCTCTATATATCTCTCTCATTCTCTCTCTCTCTCATTCTCTCCTCTCTCTCTCTCTCTCTCCTCTCTCTCTCTCTCTCTCTCTCTCTCTCTCCCGCCCAC
>CM031610.1:79099130-79117768 GCA_018398815.1 Conus ventricosus | reverse complement strand
ACCGGGTTGTGTGTGTTTGCATGCATGATGTAACAGGCTATTGTTATACTGTATGCTGAAAATAGAGATTGTATAACGCAATGTCATTCCAGATATTCTACAGCTTAAGGTGTGTTTGAGAGCAGCATGCAAAAGTGTGGGTGAAATAAGGACTTCAGGCATGTCAGTTGTCCCCATTTCAGTGGATTTCTTGGGTTTTTTTCCAGTTGACTTCCTCCTTTTGTGGCGGTAGCCCTCTGAAACCCCCCCCCCCCCTTCCCCCCCCCCACAAACACACACGCACATGCACACACACCACCGGTACTCCACAACACACACACACACATGCACACACACACACACACATATGACTTGTTTTTCATCGATGAATGAAAACATGTTGAAAATATGTTCAAAAGCTACAAATCTGCTATTTTATGAAGTGAAACAGGTGCTCTAGAGCACTGCCTGTCTCTTTTTTCCCTCCTTTAATCGCATCTTTCACTCTTCCCAACTGCAGTCATCTAGGAAGCTGTCATGCCTGGAGGTCTCATCCATCAAATTTTGACAGTTATGGCCCTTGGAACTATTTTGACTTTCTGATTGAAACTCTTGGTGATCTGTGTAAGGGATTTCTTTTACATTTGCTTTGAGACAACAGTAAGTTAACTTTTGTCTGTCTGTATTTTTCTTCACATCATGGGCATGAAAACCGATATTGACTGCATGTCATTTTCTTTTCTACAGCCCGTCCTGCCACTCCTTCCAGTGACCAGAAATCCTACCGCACCAGGGCCAAGACGGGTCTCTGCGACCTAAACGTTACATCTCGTCCGACGAAGAGGATGACAGAGATGTGCGGAAAAACAGCAAGCGAGCACCGTCGCATTCCTCCCGAGATTCATCATTCCAACACGACATCGAGGAAGAAGCTGACATGAGCACAGAGAGCAGCTCAGACTCTGAAAGCACATCAGACACTGACAACAGCACCAGCAAGCAGCGAAAACAGCTCTCAAAGTTAGTTCGTAGCAAACGTAAGAAAGCAGCATCCAAAAGCAGAAGGCAGACCTCCAAAAGCAAAAAACCCCTCCATGCAGAGTCACCGAGTGACGAAAGCGATAGTGACAGTGAAACGGAAGAAAGTGACTCGGACAGTGATGACAGTGACGAGTGTCCACGTAAAACTCAGCCCCGAAGGCGTACTGAGGTAGACATTGACACACAAACATCTTGCAAAAAGCCTCCCGGCTCAGGAAAACGCACAACGCGAAATCAGGGAAAACGCACATTCAACTATCTGGAAGACTCTGGTGACGAGTATGAAGATGATCCTTCCCGTGTGTCCGTCAGCAGTCGAGGACGTGTTCGGAGAATGACGAAACGTGCCCGGGCAAACAGGGTGGATGATTGAATCACATGTGTGACTAAATGTGCTAGTGTGAGAAGGATGGGCAGTCGCGATCGTTCCTCAGGAAAACCCAGAAATGAATGCATGTTGTGAAAAAGGAGTGTCAGCATTGGAGAGGTGCATTATGGCATTTGCATGCAAGCTGACATGCCCTCACGACAGCATTTGTAAAACTTGGAATAATTTCATCAACGTGTCCCCAATCCATGCTGCTGTTGCCTGGTGTAGACATGGGGGAGATTCAAAGCAGCTTTGTGTCGGATGTGGTTGTGTCGGCGGGAGGGAAGAAACAAACTCGAAAGAGAGGTGCGGAGATTTCTACAGAGTGCAGGGCGAGTCTTTTGCTGCAATTTGTTGAATGGCGCAGGGTTTACCCAGTTCTTCCAGTGCATTTGTATGAACATTACTGTCCGAGTGCATGGACGCATGTCTGGGCATGTGTGTATATTGTTTGCATATGAATGGGACAGATTGACTGTATCTGGATGTGGTGTTTAGGTGCAGTTTGCAGGTAAGAAAGAGCCTCATTAAAATACACACTGGTTAGAAAACCACGGTAGCAGAACAAGAAAGTGGTTCCCACTATCAGTGCTGGTTGCAAGCAAAAGAGCATATACAATCCCTGCATATAAACTGCTCATTGATTTATTAAGTAATATAATGAACCTCAGTGCAGGTTAAGCTAGTACATCATAGTCATACATTTGATACCAGAATTGGTGGGATGTATGTTTGCTTCAGCATCAAGAGTCCAAGCCCCATGAATTTGATGTTGCAGAGGGCAGTCTCCTCTTCACCTCCACCCCTCTTGCCAGGGCCTGCTTCAGTGCTTGGCATCAGACTTCTTTCAAAGTCAGGGTTTGATTCCCACTGGACACACCAGGTTGGAAGAGATTTCTCCTTGGATGTAACACTGGTGCAGACTCCAATCCCTTCCGATGAGACTTCAAACTGAGCTCCTGTGTGTTAAAGCAAGCATAAACAAAAGTTGCACACGCTTTAAATCTCTTTCTACCTTTCGGAGAAGAGTAGGCCTTCGTGTGCCTGTGGGGTGCATGACATGAAAATAGAACTCGGTGCACATTGGTGCCATGACCTCATCTGAATGACTAAATCATTAAGTGAGGATACCTCAATGGCAAGGTTTAAATAAATGGTTACTACACAAAAATGTCACAAACAGTGAAGCTGTCAGTCCTTGGCAAGGAAGGAAGAAAGAAAGACCCTGTCAAAGAAGTGTTGGTCTTCATGCTCGTCTTTGGTGAGACAGCAAATCACCCACAGCACTGTCAAAGAAATGTTGGTCTTCAGGCTCGTCCTTGATGAGACAGCAAATCACCCACAGCACTGTCAAAGAAGTGTTGGTCTTCAGGCTCGTCTTTGATGAAAAAAGTGTTGGTCTTCAGGCTCGTCTTTGATGAAAAAAGTGTTGGTCTTCAGGCTCGTCTTGATGAAAAAAGTGTTGGTCTTCTGGCTCGTCTTTGATGAGACAGCAAATCAAGGTCCCTTGCGTTAGCTTTGGGGAAAAAAACCCCACATCAACAAAGGAGTTGTATCTGGCACAAGTCTGTCCAAATGCAGGAAGAGCAAGCTCACTTTCCCTGAAGAAATCTGTTGTGATGAGAACAGTTGCGTGTTTCTGTGACACATCCACATCACATTTTCAGGGGGTAATGAAAGCATGCTCAATTTGTACTGTCATGCGTCTTTTGTACCCTCCTCTACAGCGTTGAAGTTCTAGATAAACGATGTGGAGTTTCTTCTCAATCTAAGAATCTTTGAAAATTTTCTGGCACGGTTGCCTGCTTACTTAATCCGAGTCATTAAAGTATCCTTCTGCTTTTCCAGGCATGGTACATGTCCGCGAATTCGCGGAAATCCGCGAAAAAAAAAAAAAAAAAAAATAAAAAAAAAAAAAAATTAAAAAAACCCGAGCCGCGCCCAACGAGACCGGCCCTTTTAGTTCGTTTGAGGTCGTTCGCTTCAAGCCTTCGTCTCGCGAGAAGTAGCATTGAGCAGGACTACTTCCGCGCATGCGCTTTCGTGACATTCGCCACTGCTTTCCGCTCTGGGTCGACGTGATCGAATTTGAACAAGGTTGAAGAAAAGAAGGAAAAAATAAAAATGCCAAAGCGTACAGACATAGTTCCGCGGAATTCTCCGACAGAAGATATTGATGCTGGTGTGGCAAACAAATGGCGATGGGATTGGCTGAACAGGAGCCACGAAAATGAAACGTTTTCGTCGTGCTTGGAAAAGTTGAGAATCCGCGGCAAAGCATACTGTGTGGTGTGTCAAGTTGAAATCTGTTGTACGGGTCTGGCGGTGCGAGAAGCCTCAGCGATCACATCAAAGGGAAACGACACAAAGAGAGAGTGAAAACTGCTGCAAGTAATCCCGTTCTGCCAGGTAAGATTCTCTCTCTCTCTCTTCTCTCTCTCTCTCTCTCTCTCTCTCTCTCTCTCTCTCTTTCTTCCCCCCCCTTCCTCCCCCTCTCCCTTCCTCCCCCCTCTCTCTTCCTCTCTTCTAGAGCTCTCATTCTCTCTCTTTCTTTCTCCCCCCTCCTCCCCCCCATTCCCCCCCTCTCCCTTCCTCTCTCATTCTCTCTCTCTCTCTCTGTCTCTCTCTCTCTCTCTCTCTCTCTCTCTCTCTCTCTCTCTCATTCTGTTTCTGACTTTCTCTGCCTCACTTATCAGCAGAGTAAGTAAATATTTTACAGTTTGATTTAATGTATGCCACCTAAAGCAATGTAGATATGTACTCATTTTTGCTATGTGATTACTTGGGTTTAAAACCTTCTTTGGGTTGAAGGAATGACTGATAAAGTGATTCTAGGAGAGCTTATTTTATGGCAGAAATTGCTTAGTATGAAGAACTGAAATTAGTTCATGGAGAGGCTTTTTTACAGGCTAGAATTGCTGAAAAAACTTCAGCTTCAGGGGGCGTTGCCCCCTGACCCCCACAAGGGGCTCTGCCCTTGACCCCGCCAGGGGGCTCCGCCCCCTGGACCCCAAAATATTTTCAGGGAAAAATGATTTTCCTCCAGTACCATGCCTGTTTTCACTTCAGTATCTGCTGAAAGGAATGTGAGGTGGTTTCAGCTACTGACAAGAACAAGAAGAGCTGATTCAGAAAAAGGCTTTCATAGTTTTTCCGGATTATAATTTTTTTTTTAGAAAAATTTTAGCAAAACTAACCATCAAGCAGGAGAATCATATAATGGGGAAAAACTTTTTTTTTAAAACCATATTCCACAAAAGAAAGTTTCCTTTTCTTCCAAAGCAGTCTACATATCGGAGTGTTTACACTGTGATGCTGATGCCCAGTGATCTGTTTGAACTTGTGCCTGGTCGGCTCTTGACTAGACCATTTAGTAGTGCTGTATGAAACACCACCTTCCAGTTCGTACAAGACTGAACTAGTCCAGTATCCAAATATCTTTCAGATTTATCCGCAAAATTAAAATTATGCAAAACCTTTGCTACTTGTGTGAAGCAACCAGATTACAATACTATTCAGAGGCATGTTGTGAATGAACACAGAAATTTACCATGTATGAGAGGCGTATAACAAATATTTCAACAAACTGTTTGATGAAGGAAGAAGATGAACTGTAAAGACGTATATCTCAAATCAAGGTCTACTAGTCCTCAACTATATCATATGCTTTGCAGATATAAGACATTGAGTGTGTGAAACTGCACGCGTAGTAGTTAGTAATGATATTGAGTGTGTGGAACCGAAACAGTGAAAGAGCATGTGGAATTTTAGTAAGTAGAATGATAATGAAAACTTTTAAGCCCAAGTGCCATGGTCATTGTCGTATAAAAACAATGCTTGAGTATGCATGTGTATTTGTATGTGTATTATATATGACTATCGGCATGGTTAATTGCTTTGCTTTATTTGATTTTTGCTGTTTTTTTTCTTCTTTTTGTGTGTGTGTTGTTAGAACTTTTGTTTCTGTCGTTCGACATTACAGAAATGAAAGGCTGTGAAAGGTACAACTGATTTTGATTGATTAAAATCCTCTTGAAACTGCTTTTATGATTTGATCATAATTTGAAAAAGTGCATGTGAAGAACTGAATTAATGTATATGCATATGAAATACCTTGGAAATATAAAGGAAAACAAAATAGAGGAGGGGGAAAGGGGTACGTTGTCAGTCGCTGGTGAAAATTATTACGCTTGTTTTGAGATGGAGTTCAGTAGCTGGTGAGAATTATGACACACATTTTGAGATGTGAGTTCAGTCGCTGGTGAGAATTATGACCAGAGACTGAGATGGAGTTGACAGTTGATGAGATTGATAACAGTAGATAGTAAGATAGAGTTGACAGTTGATGAGAATGATGACAACATGCTGAATTGTTGGTAAGTGGTGAGACTGATGATAATAGACATGAGACAGGAGTTGACCAGCAGTGATGAATGACAGCTGGCCATGAGATGGGAGTTAACAGCTGATGAGACTGATGACATCAGACTGCGAGATAGCATTGACAGGTTGTTAGTATTACAACAACAGTCTGTGAGGTGATGTTGACTACTGGTGAGAATTATAACAGACTCTGCTAGAAAATACTGCATTTTCTTGGAATCAGCGTTCAGCAGAACATCTTGAAGTTTCTTCTTCTGCATACGCAGGCTGATACTCCTGCAGACACTCCCTATATGGACAGACAAGTATTTATCCCATCTACCCAATAAAGGGAGTGGAGTTTTGTGTGTATGACCGTTTTTTATCCCGCCATTAAGGCAGCCATACTCCATCTTAAGGGAAATTCAGCAGAACAAGTGTAGTCAAGAATAGGCAAGAGTAGTCTCCCTTTCCATAATGCAGATGAAAGTCATGGATGTATGGCAGGATTTTGAAAAAAAAAAATCTTTTTGTCAAAAATCCAACTGATACATCAGTCAGATTCTCTTACAGGAATAATTAACTGCCCCTGAGATTTAAGTGGATTGCTGTTTCTTTCCTTTTTATGTCGCTAGGCATTTCACAGATTTTTATGTGGAAGCCATTTTCTCAATACCTCGCCATTTCTGAGTCGGTGTTGTTGTTATAGCCCAGCAACAAACACAACATAGAGTGTCTGCATGTGGTGGGAAGGGTCCTGTCTAGACAAAGACCAACAATCACAGCTATCTGCAAGATAGATACACAGGGACGCCAACTATTCCGATTTCATCACATTTTATGGCTACTGGTAGCAAATTTCCTCCTCAGTCAAGGTCCCAATTGGTCTGGCAAGTTCATGTTTGGATAGATAGGGTCATTCACCCGCTTTCTGTTTTCAGCTGCATGGTACTAGTTGGCAGGACACATGGTATATTGGGCACAGATTAGGAGAGCAAGTCATGCTTCTAGTCTCGAGTGATAAAGCCGAACCAGAGCAAGTCCAGTGAATTGTCACACTGAACCTGCATTGAGTGGATCAATCAGTTGACTGTGTAAAAACAAAACAGGAACAGATGTAACTTTCTTCTTTGTCAAGTTATCTCTGACCTCTGCCTCACTGTATCAAGGGTTGCGATGGAGGAGGTTCTAATTTGATGAAGCCACCTTGTGCTGTGCATTTAGCTGCAACTGTGAAGCAGCAGCAGCAGCTTGCGGGGTGAAATTGTGGCCATCTTTTTCCTGAAACGTTCTTATGCATGGTGCTATTCATCCTTGGGAACTTGGCCCCAAGTTGTAACAATGACAGAATTTGACTTTGTTTCACTGCAGATGAATATATGCATCATTGATCGGGTCAATGCATCTGGAGGTCTGCATCTTTTTGAAAAATTGAAGATGTTCTCATGATTTTTCAAAAGTTTGCTCCTGCAAATAGTTTAGAGAGGGTGGCATCTCTGTCATGTGTCCAGCAATTTGTAACATGAACTATGGACATTGTTGTGGTGGATAAAACTAGGTCATTATGAGGTCATCATTCACACTGCTTGATTTTTCATGCCCAGCCTAAAAAAGAAAAATTAATGACCCCCCCCCCCCCCCCAAAAAAAAAAAAAAAAAAAAAAGCCATATTGGCAGACACTGCAAAATACGTCATCAATAGGATTATGTGGTATAGAGCCATTTCAAATTTTGAATCGAAACAGAATTTTCTTAAGTATAATTCGCATCACTGCCAACTTGTCTGTCAGTTCCTGACGAAGGGTGTAGTCACCCCGAGTCATCATTTCCTTCTCAGTTGCTGAGACTGCTTTCCTTTCCAGTGGTGGTGAACTATGGCTGTCCAGTCTGTCAGTAGTTTACAACAGGGAAATTTGTCCACAGGTTCTCCTTTCCTTTCCAGTGGTGGTGAAGTATGGCTCTCCAGTCTGTCAATAGTTACAAGGAAATTTGTTCACAAGTTCTCCTTTCGTCCAGTCTGTCAATAGTTACAACAGGGAAATTTGTCCACAGGTTCTCCTGCAGACCTCAGGTTTCCACAGTCCTTCCTGATATTTCTCCACTCTTGCATCACCCTCGTCCCCTGTACTTTCAACCCCATTCCATGCAAATGCCTGGCATTACATGTACATCTAAGCGATTATTGAAAAACAAACTTTTTATGCGTACGTAAAAGGGTTGATAAGTACATAGGTTTCACAGTATTCAGGCTGTAGGATAAACAAGGACCAGAGGACAAATTAATTCAGTTTTGATTCACTCATGTTCTGTCCCTCTCTCTCTTATGGCATGGGGTTTTTTTTGTGAATGGCTTAGTTAACATTAAACAAATGCTTTAGATTCAGTACTGATGCTATAAAATATATGTTGATAACAGCAGTAGTCTTCTTATATGAAAAATAACCAGTTTATAAAACTGGATCCATGCCATAGATGTGCCAGTATAAAGGAAGTACGGTCAATAGTGATGTAAAAAGATTGTGCTTTTTTCCCCCAGTGACGATCTCCAAAATGTAGATTCTCACCAAACCAATGATAAACTTATCTCTCTAGGCTGGCCATTACTTCTTCATAGCCCACATTATAGGGTGGGGGGGGGGGGGGGGTGTAAAAGAATATATTTCATATGTACATGCATGCTTATGCACTCGTAGGAAAAGAAGCCATAGCAATCTCACTAGTGTGACTTCTGATTAAAAAGTATTGAGGGTTTTCTTCTTTTTTTTTGAATGAAGAAGTGAAAATGAGACTTGTCAGAATGTGACTGTAATCCGTTGTTTATGATCCATATTCACGAAGGCAGCAGTCATTTTCAAATGTATTGGTGTTTCATTTCAAAGTCCAAAGATGACCCAATCCCTCCCATACCCCCCCCCCCCCCCCAACTCCTTCCCCTCCCAAATGCCTCTCTCTTCACCGCATTCCCCTCCCACACCCCTCCCTCTCATTCTTCACGATCTGTTTTATTGGTTCAACAGTGTTATCAGGGAGATAGAAAAAAAAAATGGCCTTGGTTTTATCACTGCTTGATGAACCAGTGAAGTTTGATATACAACAGTTTTATGTGTTGTCACTTCACTGACAATCTGTTCTGTTCTGACTTATGTGTAAGAAATATGACTATGCTGTGGAGAAGTTATGAGGTGTCATAAAGGATGTTTGTGCATGTAATATGTTGATGTGAGAGATGATTTAATATGTGTCACATGGAAACTAGGGTGTTTTTTTTCCTCACGATTTAACATGTCCAACATGGAAACAAAAGTTGGTTTGAGGTTTTGTGTGTGTGGTGTTTTAAGGGGAAGGGGGAGTCATTTGTGTGTGTGTGTGTGTGTGTTAAAATTGGGAGGTGGATTTTTTTTTTAACAAAGTTGTATACAATGGCATAATATAACTTTCCTTGATCTAAAACTTAGACAAGCTGATGATATCACTGCCTTCATTCAAGCTTTTAATGTACAATATAGTTGAGATTAAAATTTAAAGGACACTGGATTCTAGAGGCATTAAAATGACTGCAGAAAAAACAACAGTCAAACACACACACAAAACAGATGCCCTGCTACTGATTATACACACAGTGAGTGAATTCTCACATAATTATAAGCCTTCTCAGATTCTGTTTAAAGATATTTTTCTACTGTCATCTGAAGACTTGCCCCATGGAATTTTCCTCTTTTTTTATTTTTTTTCTCCTCCAGTTTCCACCTAAGTAAGACTCTTCTTCCAATCAAGACCTGATAATTTTTTAAAGGCTATTAGATGTCACTGTCATGGAGATTCACTGTATTACAATTTCTTTTTATAGTATACACAGTTTGATTAGAATGTCTGTTAATCAACTTGCATGTATTTTTACTGCCAGTGTGAAACGCATGTATATGGTTGAGCCAAAAAAAAAAAGAAGTAGCCTGGTGAATTGTGCATGAAATCAGCATGCTTATGAAGACATGTTCAGCTCAGTGCAGAGAAAGTATTTTGTAAATGTTATTGAGGTAATGTGAAGGGTGCTTAATTTTGTGTCATAATCAGAGGGGTGGGAGCTGGGTAAATCCAAAACAAAGATGGGTGGAAGGGTGGGGTGTGTGTGTGTGTGTGTGTGTGTGTGTGGGGGGGGGGGGGGGGGGGGCTTTTACATTTCCATAAAGCGAGACTGTGTACATGTCTTTTATCTACAGGGTTGGGTTGCTACATTCGCTGTTTGATAAACAGTTTAAAGAACAAAAGGTCTGGAGACCCCTTCTATGCCAATGCATGTTGGCAAGCGCACACACACACACACACAACAAACAAAAGCATACAAACTGCCTTGACAGATTGTGCTTCGAATGCTCCCATAAGCATTGGGAGTGTAATGCATGCATCAGAATCACGGAGGAAGAAGCCCAGTTCATCGAAACACCAGACTGGATGACAGTCAAGGCAGTGAGTTGGGTGAAATCTCCAGGATTACTGCCATTTTCCAGTTTCAATGCAAAGTTTCTTTACAGTAAGAGTGCGCATAACTGCTCACAGTTGAAGTATTCCAAGAGAGAGAGAGAGAAGAAAAACAATGAGGAGAAATGAACAGCATGCTGTTGCACAGGTAAAAGAACCATCAGCAGGAAATTTACCAGTGTTGCGTCAAAAAGTGAGAAGTCATGAGGGAGTGGCAAATACTGGTTTTACTCTCACCCTCTCCCTATTGCCCTCTTTACACCAACGCATTCTTGGACCAGTTAACTAAGCTGTTGCATTTCAGACACTTTCAAAGGGAAGGGGAATCTGGCCATTGCAGGTTTGGCTCGTAAGAAACTGTGGAATGGAGGAATCCATATCTTTTTGAAACTGGGGTTAAATATTCATCTTTTGAAACTGAGAAATATTCTTTACAGAAAAGTGGGGGAGTCCAGACCACTGGAACTGTCCTTCTTCTAACTTATATTTTGATTTGTTCCGTTTTCTATCTCATCTGTGTCTACGGTTTTTGAAAATTTCTTTTGATTTAAAAAAAAATTAAATTCTATTTTCTATCTCATTTGTGTCTGCAGTTTTTGAACATTTCTTTGATTAATTCTGTTTCATTGAGAGAAGTGTGATGGTCCATTGTCATAATAAAAGCTCAATGAAATATACATTCTGTGTGTGTGAGGGGGTGGGGGAGTGTGTGTGTGGTGTGATGTGTGTAAGATAATGTTGCTTATAGCCCAGCCGACCACAAAGGGCCACATCAGGGCTGGTGTGATGTGTGTGTGGTGTGATGTGTATGTGTGGTGTGATGTGTATGTGTGTGTGGTGTGATGTGTGTGTCGTGGTGTGTCTTGGGACGCATGATCTACACATTATCAATCAAAGCAGAAGCAGCTATGAAAGCAATGAACCCCCTGACTCCCAAAGAGTTGTTGCCTTTCTGAACTCCTGTATGCTGAACCAAAAGCTGAATTTCTAAGCCACCTCTCTACTGTGAAAACAGCTGAGACATGCCCACCCCCACCCCCCAAAAAAGCCAATCCTCATGCTGTATTGATACTACTGAGATGAACACTAATGCTCTTCCATTACTCTGCCTCCCGCGTGGCCAGTGAATGAACAAAATGCTTGCACCACACACCTGAAAATGGGTGACTGTACTTCAAGTCCTCATCTAAGACACCAGTTAAAGAAAAAATGTCCCATGAACATGTCACAGTGATTCTGAAAACAAGAAGTTCAAAGTTTACAGATTAAATATTAGCTTGACCGAAAATCACAAGGGGAAGAGGGGGCGTGCAAGGGAGGGAAGTAGCAGGGTCAGGAGGTTAGCACTGCAATGACATGCCAAAGTTTGGAATTTGAAAGAGTCAATGACAGCTAAATTTAGACAGGCATCTGATGGTGATAAAGATCTGGGGAAATACCATAGATGTAAAGAAGGCTAATGATGCACTCCACTGAATCAGCAAAGTTTCTTTGAAATGTCATGAGTAAGGCTGTGACTTTGAAGTGAAAATGAAGCAGAAAAATCACAATCAGTCCACCAAAACCATGCATGTACTTCATGCTCCATAAGTTTTTCATAATCACAGTACTCCTAGCTTTAGGCCAGTGACAGATAAAAATCTGCCATGATGGAATGTTTTCAATGCTGTCCTATTTGTTGCTGGTTAACTCGTTGAGTGCCTTTAGTCGGTCAGCTGACGCGGTAATAAAAGTGCTTTTCCAGTGCCTATGGGCATTCCCCTGACGTCATGCATTTTTCTTGAATTTTCATTCGTTACTATTTCTATCAACGGACTCAAATAGAGTTTGCGTACAAAGCCTTATATGTCTGTAGTCTTAAAATAATATGTAAATGACCACACGTGAGGGGAAAGCCCATTTATTCTCATCACTGACTGGATGACCAGCCAGCACTTCGTGTCTCGCTTGCAAACATGGCGACCCAACCTTCGACAAGCCCAGCGACCAAATCAACATATTTACACAGCTGAGCAGGCTCTGCTGATGATTTTTGACAAACACAATAATCTTTTATTCAACGACTAACTCGAGCATGAAGGTGAGATGATGATAGTGGTGGAATTGCCGACCATATTCGTCAGTTATTGAGTAGGGCTCTGTGACCTCTGTGTGTTCAGCTGACTTGTGTCGAACGAGCCAGCCTCGTGTGTACTCTGCACTGCGTGCCGGTGGCCAGTGGTGTGATAGTCTGAGTCAGCGCGAGAGGGGAGCGCGGCTTGCTTGCGGCATGACACGGGGCAGAGGGAAAGGTAGGGGAAGATGAGGGGTGAAAGAGAGGGTTGAAGTCCAGCAAGGGGCGTGGTGGGGAGAGGGGGGGCGTGGTCGTGGACTGGTCAGTCTGCATCGAGTGTGAGCGTTTGATAGACTTCCAAACTGTTTTACTTTCATTTACAGGTGTAGTGTGACAATACAAACTTTATTTTCAACTTTTTTGCTGTGTGTTCTTGTTTGGATGTGGTAAATACATATGTTTTTGATCGTGCAAAAAAAATCTATCCACATCTAAAAGCCTAAATACTTTTTTATTATAAAATTAAAACAAAAGAAGCCCAGATTCAAAATCTTCATTCAATTTCCTTCAAAAATGATATAGATTTCATTTTTCTATCTTTTGTAGTTTCTGAGCTAGAATTTTTTGTTAATTATGACCCCAAATCATGAGATTTCCCAGGCACCTGGGAACACCTTTGTTTGTACTATTGTGGGGCACTGAACGGGCTAAAACTAAAAACTGGCAGAACCCATGTGTTAGTTCAAAAGAGGGGAGAGAAAACCTCTGTCCCATGCGAGACCCCAACCAAGGGCCCAGAAATCCATTTGCTTCCTAGGTATATTGCTTTATCAGTGCACCTATTTCCCCAATGTAGTCCTGACGTTCATAATACAATCTAAGCACAAACTGACAGTTTGTTGAGTATGTCCCCAGTTTGTTTTTCAGAGTTGTCACACTCATTTACAGTTTTTATAATTGTAGTGTAACCAGCCACACAGCCTTCTCAGGTCTGCAAAACATGCGCAAAATAAGATCACAGCCTGAATAAACATTGCAACCTCAAAAAGCAGCAAGCATCAAAAATACACAAACACACACACACACACACACACACGCACACACACACCTTGCTTGTTATACATTGTAAAAGATCACAAAAAGATGCAAAGACTATCTATAACGATGACCGAAGAATGGGTTACAAAGGCAAAAAAAAACTGGGCAATGCTAAAGATAGGCAAAATTTAAACAAACAAACAAAAACAAAACGAAACAAAAAAAGAAAATAAGGGGAAAGTCAATGAATTTCAGAAAAGATATAATTACAGGCAGAAAATTTCCTGATAGCATGGACATAACTAGCACCAATAGAGCAAGAATGTCATAGATTTTGATATCATGCAGTCAAAATTATGTGTTATTTCACATCACAACAGTGTTTCGGTATTGTATTTAAGTATTAATTTAACTGCATCCTGACAGTAAAATTCATGTTTTACCCTTTCCGTTTATAACAACAGGCTATCACGTTCGTATTTAGAGACCTATGAAATAGAATTTTATAAATTATGCACCAGCAAGGAGAGCAGTCCATACATAGCATCTGTCAGGAAAGAATTAAAGTCAGTACATGCAGGGAACAGATTGGTGACAATCTAAAAAGAAGCCTAGCTCCAACAAATGCAGGTGTAAACAAGTATTGTCCAACCAACAAAACAGCTCTGCAGCCTTCTTGGGAGGGGAAGCAACTCATGCACAAATTGCCCAACCCTTGACCTAAGCAAACAAATAGTCTCACAGACAGCATGCAGATCTTGCAGGTGTATCATCCTCCCACATGTTTTATATTTCTTTGTGAACAGATTTGTTTCTTTTGCTGTTTTAATCAGTGTTACAC
This sequence comes from Conus ventricosus, assembly GCA_018398815.1. Lineage (NCBI taxonomy): Eukaryota > Metazoa > Mollusca > Gastropoda > Neogastropoda > Conidae > Conus > Conus ventricosus. The sequence continues at coordinate 79,103,608 of CM031610.1, read as the reverse complement.
CTAAAGATTATAAGGTCAACAACTTGCTAAATGACCCTACAACCCGCCCTGTTAAATCAGATGAAGAAAGGCTAGTTTCAAAGTGAGGTGACTGAAGGCTGAAACTGAAACAAATTTTTAAAAGAACTGTTAATGATTCCACACGACAATATGGACAAAACTTGCAGAATCATTAACATTTCTTTCTGAAATTGAATGAAGGAAGCAGAACACCTGTGAGTGTCCAAAATAATGTAAAAAAAAAAAATTCTTTGTGGAACTTCCAGCTGTGTATGTGCCATATATGGTAAGGAGCTTAACCCTCATGAAGTGAACCTATGATTCTTTACAAATCACAAAGCTAGAACATTCAATCACTACATAATCAAGAATTGTTTCAACTCAGAAAGAAAAATAATCCGTTGCTTGTGCCCTATTTGCATGTTTGGATTAAACAAGAAAAAAAACACACTTATAAGTGTCAATGACCAAAGCAAGCCTTCCTTACAAAATTTACACCAGAAAGCGTATCTATTATGTGCAAGTAGTGTCGAAAGTTTATTGATATTATGGCACCAATATTTATAATGAAAAGGAGATTCCAATGGACTGTCTGCAAGAGAGAAAAAGACACATGATATAATTCAAATGATTTTGCATGGATCGTATTTATATCCCAAGAATAAAGCACTGATTAGACTAAACATTGTACTAAAGAACACATACACTAGCCATTCTCATTCCATAGAAAGTTCAGTGGTGGATAAGAAGTAACACAAAAAAATATTCAAGAGCTGATACATGAAACTAGCAGTTGACCAGCTTTTTGTCATCACCTGTTAGGGTTGTCTGCATACACATGGGTCAAGAGATAAAGAAAGCTAACTATGCATGTATGAAAGAAACAACAATAGAGGGGGGGGGGGGGGGGGGGGATAGGATTTGAAGGGTGGAGTGCAGCTTCAGATCAAACAAATACCAGCCATTGCCATAATTAGATTGAACCAACACACACACACACACACACATTACAATTACCAACCTGAACAAAACAAAGAGATTATGGTCAACTTTAATTCATGATTCAGTTGGCTGCAATTATCTGATTCACAGAGATTCACATTATCTGAATGCAGTCTTGAAGCAGATTCAAGCTATCACCGAGCAATGAAATAGGCAACGAATACAATTAGACAGTTCCAACTGTTCACAGCAAACTGTCACAATAATTGATTTTCATACACCACTTCTTCAATCAGTCAATAAGAATAATCTGACTGGTGGTCTTGTACAGTTTCAGTATGAAGCTGGTCATAATAATGTCAATGTCAGTCCATTTTCAACACTACTTTTTTCCCTTTAAACCCATCTGTGGCCGCCACAACAGCATCCTTGTACTGGTCCAGAGGGAAGACATCTGATGGAGGTGGTAGGAATTTCCCTGCACGCATCAGGTCACACAGATCACTGACCATCTCTTCTTTCAAGGGACTGTCACTGTGTCTGTGGTTCCACTCCGTGTTCCAGTAGCCAAGCACACGAACCTCTTTGAAGATCAGCGCCCCAGTGGGGACAGTCACTGGCTGGCGGGACATTCCTCCATATGTCACCATTGTGCCACCTTGCGCCAAACTGCGAAGAAGTTCAGTTGCACTTTTACCACCCACCCCGTTCAAGGCTAACTTGGGGGCAGAAGGCAGCGACTTCATGAAGACTTTCATCTCCGACGACCGGCAAAACTCATCCGTGATGACGTGATCTGCACCCAGATCTTTTAGTCTCTGTTCCAGGTCCTGGATGTCTGGTCGGTGGCGGACGACGTTGACAGTGATGAGGTTCCACTCCCTGGCCAACTGAATGACTGCCTGGCCCACCGCACTGTTGGCGCTATTCTGCATCACGACGTCCCCGGCTTTCAACGACACAAAGTCCTTCAACATGCGGTAGGCAGTGCACGGGTTCACCACCAGCGTGGCCGCTCCCAGGGCTGGAATAGTGTTGGGCACTCGACTCACCTCCGTCTCCCGACTCACGGCGTAACTTCTCCACGTTCCCCAACCCGAATCGGCAGGGTTCACCCAGTCTCCGACACGAAGCTGTTTCACGGCACTCCCGACCTCAACGACCTCCCCAACGCCTTCGTTGCCCACAATGGCTGGCAGAGGAGGACGGATGAAGTAGGTCCCCTCCACCATGTTGATGTCTGACGGGTTGACTGGGACTAGTTTCATTTTCACCAGCACCTCGTCCTCTTTCAGGGGCAGTTGCAAGGGCACGGTTCTGTCGGTCAGGACCTTCCGTGGGTCACCATGGCTGTCATAAATTACCTGGAAGGAACTCAGGCTTCGAGAGGAAATTTGATGACATGTTTGTTGGGTTGAAGTTTGCAATGCATCCCTGTATTTCATGCAAAGTTGTAACCTTTTCGGCGTGAATGAGAGCAGACGAAGTCTTGCAGCCGCCATCTTGCTTTTTCTTTCCGTCTAAATACTCAAAACTATCTAAACCACACACACACACACACACACACACACTAAATAAATACATAAATAAATGAATAAATTAAATAATAAATAACAATATGATAATCATAACAAATAAATCAACATATTAAAAAAAGGTTAAAAACAAAAGATAAAAAGACAAAGAAAGAAAGAAAAAAGCAGCACCAGACAACGAGCCCCGACAATTATTTTATTTCGCTTATTTGAAACCGCAGGAACACCAGCAGCAGTTATTGCTGGACCTGAATATGTATCCTGTAAAGGTTCACGTAGTTACGTATTTCAACCGGCAGCACGGTCAGAAATGTGCATGAGTAGGCTACCAGGTGAATGAGTACTGCAAACAGCATTAGCTTTGAGAAATATGCAGCTATGTCCACATCCCCCACCTCATCCATATAGAGAAGATATGTTAGTTGACAGACGTTATTCACAAGAGTAAATGTTCTTGTAATTCAATGTTTCAGCAGGATCCAGACACCCCCCGTGTACTCTTCTTTGTAAAGTACGGAAGATCAGCTTTCCCAAAGTAGCATACCTACCCGGAGAATTATGTTTACCTACCCCATGAGTACAGAGAAGTTTGAGAAAGTCGCGGCCTTTTCTACTTCAAGCAGGCGAGCAGACCGGGTTGAAATTGGATATTATCATTGTTTCCACCGTGAAACCAAAAATTACATTCCAGTCATTTGTTATTTACTCAGTTTACGTCTGACTACTTGACTTTTAAGATTTCTTAACGTACTGAGGTTTCAAATTGCTCAACTGAGGTTTCAGGAGTTGTCTCCTCACTGTGTAATGAGGATGCAGACACAGTCTATTCGGATGAAGTTTAGAGACCAGAATCCACGGATCATTTTGTACCATTAGCAATACCGAAGAAAGCGGAAGAAAAATATCTGGCCATTTGCCGGGGTAGAACAGGGCCACCGTGGCTGAACAACCAACCATATCAACTGGTAAGGAAGAAGAGGCGGTTCAACTACCAAGCAGGGCGAACTGGAGACTTCAAACAAACCAAGAGAGAGAGAGAGAGAATCCGATTTCCTACTGAACAGCACCAAACCGTTTTGGACCTACGTTAATTAAGTCAAGGAAGCTGTCAGCGTGGGAGTCGCGCCTTTGAAAGTGACGGCAAAATCCTGAATGACAACAAACAAGCTAACACCCTGGTCAAATCAAACAGTTGAAATCAATCTGTACTCGCACATCACTGCCACCCAACCACACACTTTCACAACACCCCCCCCCCCCCCCCCCTCCCCCCCTCCCCTCAAGAACCACCATAAAAAAGGAGATAATACAGAAACGAAACATCAACTCATTCAAATCTTCCGAGTGCCATCAAGATCAGTTGCATACCTATGTGTGACGTCTTTATAGATCAAAAGTCTGCACCAGTTATGTTTGTCGTCCGCTGGCGTGGCTGGATACATGTGCCAGCTTGGGGTTCAATGGCGAACTGAAAACTTCTTTTCTAGTGGAGGGTGGGGCATACTTTGTGGGCTTAAAGGCAGATCACTGAATTCGAATTCAGACGATGCGAGTTTGAACCACGATGCAATACACACACATGCACTCGCACTCACGCACGCACGCACACACACACACACACACACACACACACACACCTTGAGATCGTTATCCCCGTTTGCCAGAGGTGGTAGGCCTACATGTGGACATTAAGCCTGAGGGAAAATTTCCTTTCATGTCCCCAACTCGTACAGGAGTTTATTATTTGATTTCCCTTTGAAATAGATTTTGGGTGATAAAAAGGATAATGTCATTGTTGCATGTTCTTAGTTTTCAGAACATTCTCAGTGTCAGTTTTCTGCAAACAAAGCGACCTTGACACTGGAAGGAGATAAGCCCTTGCACGACGCAGGAGATGTGGAAGGGAATAGGAGGAAGCGCAAGGGAGACAGAGAGAGAGAGAGAGAGAGAGAGAGAGAGAGAGAGAGAGAGAGAGAGTGGTGTGTGTGTGTGTGTGTGTGT
>CM031610.1:79081630-79094130 GCA_018398815.1 Conus ventricosus | reverse complement strand
CAATAAAGGACACTTCCGAGCAATTGAGGTTTGCTTGTCTCCCCCTGTAGAAGCCTTACAGACCGAAGCACGTTGCTTCGTCTTGTTTTTACATTTAGTTTGGAGGTCTGCTCATTCTATCTTTATAGTCTGGCTTCGATCCCAGCCCACACCCATTGTAATTTCAGCCTAGCGAATTTCTCATGCAAAGCTCTAACACTGCACTTGCTGTCCCAAACAGCTGATTTCTATTTTCTAGATGCTGTTAAATATTGTTTCTTCAGTTCACAAGCCTCACGTACAGACTAAAAAAAAAAAACCCACACACAAATCTTTCACTTTTTTTTTTTTTTTTTAATTTTTTTTTTTTTTTTTTTTTGCTGTCCCAACCTCTGCGCTACCTCAGAGGCAGTGCACCCACGCCGCTCATTCCGACACCCGTCCACAGCCACAGCCCGGCTGGCCCCGCCGCAGCCCGGCATCAGCAATCCACAGGGAGCAGTCAATGTCAAGTCAAGTCATGAGGCAACCCACCGGAGGAGACACTGCACTGCTGCCGAGTCACTTCGGTGGTGTTCAGTGGCGCCTGTTTGATCTAACATACGCAGGACACCACCTACTAAGCCCCTACTGACGACAATAATTGCTTAGTCGCGGAGCCGGCGTGAGTGAGCTCTCCCTCCGGAGGGCGCCACCACGTCCGTCCAACGACAGCCCCCATGGACTCGCCGATACCGGTGATCCGACGGAAGCAAACCAAGGCCACAGACGCGGAGAGGACATCGAAACTGAGGTCACCATGAGAGCAGGGCATGAAGGGCCACAGAATTGGAGACATTTTTTTTTTATGCTGATCAATGGGAATGAGGATGATTAAGATGATGCTACGGATTTCCATTTCGGTCTGAGACTACATGACATGGCTGTACTCTACGCTTCCTTTCATAATATATCCTGGCGTCAACCAGGCCTGAGAGATACAGGCACCTGCAGTGTTGGTCATGAAATTTGAGCAACACTCTCAGAAAACGCATCCATTAAGTGGATTGAAACTCGACTGTGTGGTCCCAGTCTTCCCAACTGAGTCCGCAGCAAACTCAACTCTGGGTAGGAGCCGGTCGGGGCAGAAAAAAACCCACATGACTCTGATGGGATTGGAACCCACGACCTCCCAGCCGGGAGTCCGCGACGCTAACCACTTCACCACGGCGGCTGGTAATCTTTCACATTCACTAATCAGTGTATACATCACGTCAGCTCTATACCTACTCAAAGAAGAGAACACAGCGCGCGCGCGCGCGCACGCGCGCACGAACGCACACACACACACACACACACACACCACACACACACACACCACACACACACACACACACACGAACCCACATTTTCATGCACACACACACACATGCTTATACGCACTATAGGAAAGAGAATATCAAAATGTAATGTCAACATTAAACTCTGTGTACTTTCTGTAACATGAAAAGAAAATGCTCACCTATTTCAGCACAAATCCCATACTTTAAGAGAATATCACAATGTATATTGTCAACATTAAACCCTGTGTACTTCCTGTAACATGAAAAAGAAAATGCTCACATTAATTTCACCACAAATCCCATTCTTACGTATTGACAACAAAATAAAAAACACACACAGATATGGATTCGGATGCAGTAGCCGGGTGGGGGAAAAAAAAGAAAGAAAAATAAGCTAGTCACAAAAAGTTAAGGGCCACCTTAGATTTTGGGGTACTCTAAGTAATGGGTCTGAATGCTCGTAAAACAAATCGCAGCGTGTTTCATTCTGAGCTATTCTGACAGCTCACACACCACACTGTATGACCAAAATAATCTTTCAGACGACGCATTTTTCGGGTCGAGAATATGCGCTCAGCCAAAACACCAAAAATCCGTGAATAATGCATGAAGTTTGGCCAGGCGCAGATTACACAGCAATTTTGAATTGAGAAATCGGCACAGTGCCGTGCAAGGCCTGCCTATGTTGAACACTTTTCAATGACATTTGCCTGCGGTGGGTATAAAATGACCGCTAATCGGGGCTGCAATAACCATGCCTCCAAGACGAAAACTGTCAACACTAGATCGCGGCCGGGCTCTGGGATGGCTCCAAGATGGCATTTCTGGAAGAGAGGTGGCAAGGCGTCTGGGAGTGAGCCACTCAGTCATTCAACGCCTTCACCAGTGATACCAAGACACTGGAAGAGCCGAGGAACGACCACGCTCAGGGCGGCCAAGAATCACCAACAGGCAAGACGATCGCTACTTGATGCTGACAGCAGTCCGCAGCAGAACCATCAATGCAACCACTCTGAGACAGGAGCTGAGAAGAACGACTAACATCAACGTAAGTCGCCAGACCGTCCAAGGTCGCCTTCACAGTTTCAACCTCCGGTCAAGAAGGCCCGCCGTCCGTCTCCCACTAACCCAGCACCATCGACAGGCCAGAAGGAGGTGGTGTCAACGTCATCAGCGATGGACGAGGCAGCAATGGAGCACCATCCTCTTCACCGATGAGTCAAGATTCTCCCTGTCCCGAAATGATGGCCGGGTACGCGTCTGGCGTCGTCCAGGGGAGAGGCTTGCTGATGGCTGTGTTCGTGAGCACGATCGCTATGGAGGCGGCTCCATGATGGTATGGGGGGCATCCACCTTCATGGCAGGACACCCTTCACCTTGTGCCAGGCAGACTTACTGGCGTAAGGTACAGAGATGAAATCGTGAGGCCGTTGATTATCCCCACTCTGCAAGCCATGGGACCCGGTGCCACCCTCATGGACGACAACGCCACTCCACACCGCACCCGTGTGGTGAACGACTACCTGAGGCAGCAGCAGGTTCCACGAATGGACTGGCCATCGCGTTCGCCTGATTTGAACCCTATTGAGAACTTTTGGGACCATCTGGAACGCCGCGTCCACGACAACCACCCTCCTCCTGTTGACCTCCACCAACTGTTCCAATTTCTGCTGCAGGAGTGGAACGCCATGCCTTAACAGACTCTTGTGACTCTGATCCAGTCCATGAGGCCTAGATGCGTGGAATGTGTGGGTGCAAATGGCGGACATACGCACTACTGAAGCTTTTCAATAAACTTTCTTGTGAATTGTCAATTTTGTGATTTTGAAAAAGAGGGGTTATGATGTTTGATCCTTGATTTTGTCCAGAAAATTTGAATTGACACAATTGCAATGGCATTGACATGAAAGCTAAAGACATGAAATAAAATACGGTATAAGCTGTTTTCCTGTGCGTTGTGTCGTTTTATTTTGGTGAGAGTTTTTCTGTCTGGCCCTTAACTTTTTGTGACTAGTTTAGTAACGGGACTGCCAAATCACTGGAACAAGCAAACTACGAATTTTTATTAAGTTGTTTCTCGTCGTTTGGCGGTTTAGTCATTCTACGTTTGCTCTCTTCTTACAATTCACACAAAGATGTGGGTGCAACGCCGCAGTCCAGAAAGAACAGGAGGGACATTTTTAACACCAGGAATTCAAAACGTTTCTCGTGGATGACCGTAACCAGACTGGTTAATGTTTGTGTCGCCACTAAAGAGTAAAAAAATGAACGGCGTCAAGGCAGGGTGTATACTCTGTGCACTTGAGCCATTCTCTGTAGAAGAGTCGAAAATTACCTCCCTTCCCGCTTCAAAACATGTTTTTGTTTGTTTGTTTGTTTGTTTGTTTTTGTTCGTTTGCTCTCCCCATGTGGCGCTTGACCAGTACTGCTGTGTGTGACACTGCTAGACACTGACTGGACACATACACCCCTAAATTTCAATGAAGATCACTCGGCCTGCTCTGAGGTTGTTTTGCACACGTATACTGGCAGACAGAGCCGAAACCAGTCACCCTATCCCACAGTGCGTCGCTAGTGCGCAGGGTAGCCAGAGTGACTAATTGTGTGTGTGTGTGTGTGTGTGTGTGTGTGTGTGTGTGTGTGTGTGTGTGTGTGTGTGTGTGTGTGTGCGCGCGCGTGCATGTTTGTGTGTGTTGTTTTTGTTGTCGTTGTTGCTGTTAATGCTACTGTTCTAGTTGTTTTTGATGTTGTTATTTGTAGTGCGTGCGTGCGTGCGTGCGTGCATGCGCGCGCGCGTGTGTGTGTGTGTGTGTGTGTGTGTGTGTGTGTGTGTGTGTGTGTGTGTGTGTGTGTGTGTGTGTGTGCTGTTATGAAAGCGTGTGAGCCTACTTTTGTGCTCGAGTTTTGTTCTTTTGTTGTTATTGTGGTGTATGTGTGTGTGTGTGTGTGTGTGTGTGTGTGTGTGTGTGTGTGTGTGTGTGTGTGTGTGTGTGTGTGTACTATCATATGCGCACGCGTGCATGTGTTTGGGTAGGAATAGGGGGGGGGGGGGGGTGCTATTCAAAGTAGATGCCGTAGCACTGGGCGACGGCGAAGATCGTCTTGCTGTTGAAGGTGACGGAGGCGTGGCTGTCCAGGGAGTGGTCCCACACACAGCGGCTGGACACCTGGAGACCCTGCTGGGTCTGCTGGCCAATGGTCACCTGCATGCACAGTCACCCATCTCTCACAGTGATTCTCATTATCATCAGCAGCTGCAGCAGCAGCAGCGACATCGTCATGAACATCATCAACATTACATTCATCATCATCATCATCATCATCATCATCATCATCATCATCGTCATCATCGTCATCATCGTCGTCGTCATCATCATCATCATCATCATCATCATCATCATCATCACTGTCATCATCATCATCATTATCATGACCATCATTATCATCATCACTATCATAACCATCGTCGTCATCACCACCACGACCACCATCTTCATTACCATCATCATCATCACATCATCATCATCATTATTATCATCATCATGTCACCACCACCATCATCATTGCCATCATCATCGTCATCATCACATCATCATCATCATTATCATCATCATCAACATCATCATCATCACTATCACCATTATCATCATCATCACCATCACCATCATTATTATCACCATCAGCAGCGGCAGCAGCAGCAACATCATTAGCATCATCATCATCATCATCATCATCATCATCATCACACTTACATACCATTCTCCGTATAATCACCCATACCGTTCCGCATCATCACGACCACTACAACTCTTTCTCCCCCTCTTCTTCCTCCCTCTCCCTCTCCTCCCGTGTCCTAAAAAATAGGTGGTTTATTGTGGACATCGATGATATGGCTAGCTATGTGTCTTCAATAGCATTCTATTGAGTGAAGAAAAGGACGTACGACCACATGCGTACACGTGTCCACGCACGCACTCGTGCACACACACACACACACACACACACACACACACACACACACACACACACACACACACACAGGGCCCAGATAGAGAGGGAGAGAGGCGCACTCACACACGAACGCAGAGAGAGAAAAAAAAAACAGAGAGAGAGAGTGAGAGAGAGAAATCTGAAATCTGAAATCTTTAATGAGGATAACTGAATAAGCATTTCAATACTTTTTTTCATCAGGTCCTCAAAAACAAAGCAAACCACATCAACAATTAAACAAAGGCCAAGAAAGAGCAGTAAGAGTATGTTAACAATAATATCAGCTATGACAATACAATAAATAATATTAATAAAGAAAGGATCGGGATGCAATAAGCAAAATAAAAACAAAGGGGCAGAGTACATTATATAATCAAGACATAATATCTATATATATACATACACGTATACATGTACACTTACCTACTTGTACATATAAGTACAACTGAAAGAGAGAGAGAGAGAGGGGAGAGAGAGAGATGAGAGAGAGAGAGAGAGAGGAGAGAGAGAGAGAGTGGACGAACAGACGGACAGACAGACAAAGACAGGAGGATTTACATGGCAGACAAGTCTGTAGCGTTGCCAGCGGAACTCTTTGACTCTCTTCTGGATCTCTGCGGCCAGATCCTTGGCGAGGGTTTGGCACGTGTTAGGGTCATAGGTCATGCCCTCTAACCTCTCCTTCAGCAGTCCCTCCATCATCTCCTCCACCTTCCAGGCCTGAAACTTGTCTTCTACCTGTGACCATAGAAATATTCCTTCGTGGACAATAAAGATATTTAGGCCTGGAGATTTACGACATTGTTCCCACTAACTTAACTGGTCCTCTCTGTACCATCTTCTGCTAGGATTTTTTTGTTTTTCTTTTTCGCCGGCGCAGTACTCGGTTCCTGTATTACTAACCTCAGCAGTTAAGTTTCATTTCAAATACTGATTAATTAAACGAATTCACCCTTTATTTTTCAAGATGACCAGCCAGCCATTTGAATGGAGACAACCCCCAATCATTTCTTGATAAGCTATTCCTCTTACATGAAGTAGCTTTGCTGTGAATGATCGATTGTTAATGATAAACAAATTTCTCTCTCTCTCTCTCTCTCTCTCTCTCTCTCTCTCTCTCTCTCTCTCCTCCTCCTCTCTCTCTCTCTCTCTACATAAGACATAAGAGCAAGCTTTGTTTATAATTGAATATATACATATACTATACATACCGCGTGTGTGTGTGTGCGTGCGCGCGCGCGCTGCGCTGTGTGTGTGTGCGCAGGATGTTGAATGTTTCCTGGAACTGTGGACCACATCTGCTGAATGATGTCTGGAGTCGTGGATCAAGTTTGCTGAACGCTGTGGATCTCTGAAGTTTGGCTGGGAATGGACTAAGGTCCATGAAGTGGTCCACTTCTTCCAGTGTCTGACTGTCCAGCATTGTGCCACCTGCTGAATGGGGTCTGGAGCAGCTGGTCAAGCAGCGGCCAGAGAGAAAGACGTTGTCAACCACAGCACTGATAGGAAAGCAAGAATGAAAGATCGCATCGTCAACAAAGCGGTTGGTAGAAAAACAGCCGTCAGAACTCACCCCTGAAACTACCTGTCCGTCACGAGGTGATGATGATGAGGATCCACCTGTGAAACTACGTGCCCGTCATGAGGTGATGATGATGAGGATTCCCCTGTCAAACTACCTGCTCGTCATGAGGTGATGAGGAGGAGGATTTACCTGTAAAGCTACCTGCCCGTCATGAGGTGAGGATGATAATGATTCATCTGTGAAACTACTTGTCCGTCATGAGGTGATGATGATGAGGATTTCCCTGTGAAACTACCTGCCCGTTATGAGGTGATGATGATGAGGATTTCCCTGTGAAACTACCTGCCCGTTATGAGGTGATGATGATGAGGATTTACCTGTCAAACTACCTGCCCGTCATGAGGTGATGATGATGATGATGAATATCCACCTGTGAAACTGCTGCCCTTCATGAGGTGATGATGAGGTGGAGGATTCACCTGTCAAACTACCTGCCCGTCATGAGGTGATGATGATGAGGATTCACCTTCAAACTATCTACCCCCGTCATGAGGTGATGATGGAGGATTCACCTGTCAAACTACCTGCCCGTCATGAGGTGAGGATGATGAGGATTCACCTTCAAACTATCTACCCCCGTCATGAGGTGATGATGAGGATTCACCTGTCAAACTATCTGCACCCGTCATGAGGTGATGATGATGAGGATTCACCTTCAAACTATCTACCCCCGTCATGAGGTGATGATGAGGATTCACCTGTCAAACTATCTGCACCCGTCATGAGGTGATGATGATGAGGATTCACCTGTCAAACTATCTGCCCCCGTCATGAGGTGATGATGAGGATTCACCTGTCAAACTACCTGCCCGTCATGAGGTGAGGATGATGAGGCTCCAACTGTGAAACTACCTGCCCGTCATGAGGTGATGATGATGAGGCTCCATCTGTCAAACTACCAAGGTGAGATCATGGTGAAGGATTCTTCACCTGAGGTTTCATGCGGTAGGAGTTCTCCAGCTTGATGTGCAGGGGTCGGCAGCTCTCCACGGCGTCTGAGCCGTCCTGCTTGAGGCCGGAGGTGAGCGAGGTCTTCAGACGACCCGGGTGGACCCCAGGTTCCTGGTGATGGTCCGTCGACGTCCCACATTGGGCCCCGCCTGACTGGGCCGTAATAGCTCCGCCATGATGGTACTCCTGCAGTCTGTTGGACACAGCAACAGCGTTGGTCAACATTGGTGGGAGTTGACACGTTTCTGCACGAGTTCTTACAAAAAAACAACAACAAACAAACATCGGCTGCTCTCTCTACCTCAGCAAGAAATTGGCTTAGCTGTACAGACTGATCTCTAAGTTTCAAGACAGTGATATATAGCGATTGTGAATGTACATTGTGCAGTAATGCGTTGCTCAAATGATACGAGGGGGAAAAAATGTGTAGAAGTTGTGTGGCTTACCATATTGGTATAGCTGTCATTTCGTACCTCACTTTTCCTGTGATAAACGTGACAAAACTGCTTGTAGACACATCCACATTTTTGACTCCCGCGCAGAAGAGTTTTCACAGCGATGGATGGACCCAGCCCCTCCCGTATTTACTGCTTTGTGTTTACACTTAGTATTTGCTCCTACCCATCCCAGCCCTCCAGATCACAAAATCTATCCAGGAAGATAGTATGCTTATAACAAAAATGTCACAGCAACAATGGACTGCGATTCATCACATTCATCTGCAGGCAGCCAGTGACTCAGTTCGTCGGGAAACCTAGTTCAACCCAGTGATGTTGATTCGGTCAGTACGTTCAAGCGACTTTTCAAACATTCAATCAAACAGCGCATCCAGTCATACGAAGACTTAAAACGCCCCTGGTCAGTTAAGGGAATTTTAAATCCGTCTTCAGCGAAGCAGACATTTAAAGCACCTGTGATTTGAATTGATATTCTTAGTGGCGGGTTTAAGTCGAACTATTCAATAGCAGAGTGGTTTTAGAAGTTAAAAAAAAGTAATCAGTGACAAGCGTTATACATGATAGTTTGAGAGAGAGAGAGAGAGAGAGAGAGAGAGAGAGAGAGGAGAGAGAGAGAGAGAGAGAGAGGGGGGGGGGGGAGGAGAAGAGAGAGAGAGAGAGGAGAGAGAGAGAGAGAGAGAGAGAGAGAGAGAGAGAGAGAGAGAGAGAGAGAGAGGTGGTGGGCGCAGGGTGGAGAAAGAGGGGAGCGGGAGCAAGAAGGGAGATAGAAAGAGGGAGGGAGGGAGGGAGAGAAAGAGAAGGGGCTAGAAGGAGAGAGAAGGGGAAGACAAAGAGAGAGAGAGAGAGAGAGAGAGAGAGAGAGAGAGAGAGAGAGAGAGAGAGGGAGGGAGGGGGGAGGAGAGAGGGAGGGAAAAAAAGGGAGGGAGGGAGAGAAACAGACGAGACCTAAAATCAAATCATCGACTTCAATTTTAGCAGTGAAATCTCTGTGTGTTTAGAGACAACTATTCAGGAGAATTGTTTCAGGAGGATCAGCCCTTTTTACAGTCTTTGGTTTCATCTCGCCTTCAAGCATGACACGTCTAGCACGGAATTATCCTCGGTCCTGTCTGTCTGTCTGTCTGTCTGTCTGCATGACAATAAAATGGTATCTAATTTCACAGAGAATGTGTGTGTGTGTGTGTGTGTGGGGGGGGGGGGGGGGGGGGGATGTAGGTGGGTGGGTGCGTGCGTGCGCGCGCGTGTGCGTGTATGTGCGTGCGTGCGTGCGTGCGTGCGTGCATTATGATAAGTGTCCACTAGGGAGACAATTCTGATGTTTGCAGAATCAGCTATGGCAAAATGGCGAAGGACAAGCCAACTCGGATTAAATAGTAGTCAAAAACTGTTTCTATTTATGCAGGGGGTGTTTTTTCCCGCCGTCCTGCAGGGTTTCTGGTCAAAGAGAGCGTGAATGACGTTTCCATCTAAGGACCAGTTACAGAATGTTACCATGAATGGTGTCTGCGGAAAGAAAGAAAAAATGGTGGATGCATGACTATATTTTTAACAAACTCATAATAATAATTGTTATCATTAAGAGTACTTAAATGGCCCCTATCCCGGTTAAAAAGAAAATTCTAAGCGGTTTACAACTCATTCTTTCGTTTACACACGGGCTGCCTACCTGGGTAGAGCCGAGTGAAGAGCTGCCTGCTGGCACTACATGCATTCGTTTCCCGTGTCTTTCGGTCACTCTCAGTCATTCACCTTCTTTTTTTTTTATTATCCTTCATTCTATCGATTTACCACACAGGGTTCAGGGTACTATAACGTGGCATCCATACCAACGGCCAAACTGGCCTTCTCTTCTGTAAGTTGACGATGGAATTTTACGTGTGCGAAAGATGCAATGCGTGCATTCACTCACGGAACCCCATTCGGATGACTTTTTTCATTTTTAAGGAAATGGATTCAGAACCTAAGTTAACTCTGAGGAAAAAATCCAAGTGTATTAAAACAGCCCAAATGGAGATTCGAACCCACAACTCCAGGATCACCAGAACTACGAGTCCGGTGCTCTTGAGAGTTGAATGGACTTTAAACGTAAGGAGGAATCTGAACCACATATTAGGCCCTTATTAGGCCCCATAGCTTGTGAGTGTGTGTGTGTGTGTGTGTGTGTGTGTGTGTGTGTGTGTGTGTGTGTGTGTGTGTGTGTGTGTGGTTTGTGAGTGTGAGTGTGAGTGTGTGTGTGTGTGTTGTGAATATCCGTCTCTTTTATCGGGCTACGTGATTCGTCCACAATTGTAAGCTTTCTTGCCATTGGTAATAACAAAACAGCTCATTTCATCTGCTTTAAGCTCAAGTCAAGCTCTTCCCGTTTGCAATGGTTACCATCTCTCAACGGATTTGCCAAGTGACCACACACAAACACAAACACAAACACACACACACACACACACACATGCACGCACGCACCCACGCACACACGCACGCACGCACACGCATGCACGGACGCGCACACGCACGCAAACACACACACACATGCACACGCACGCACGCACGCACGCACGCACGCATGCGCACGCACGCACGCACGCACACACACACACACACACACACACACACACACACACACACACACACACACTAAATAAATATAGAAAGAAAGAAAAGAAAAAAGAAAGAAATAGCCATTACTCCTTCCTTTCTCTCCTCCTGTTAGAAAAGGTCGTGCTAATAATCGCGCATCAGTGGCACGGCTTGGAATGGAAGTCTGCTTTGTATCGATTATATTGATCTGTCCGGACTGCTGCCACAGAGAGAGAGAGAGAGAGAGAGAGAGAGAGAGAGAGAGAGAGAGAGAGAGAGAGGAGAGAGACAGACAGACCAGAGAGACAGAGACATACAGAAAGAGACAGACAGACAGACAGACAGACAGATAGACAGACAGACAAAGGCTGAGAGACAGATAAAGAACTGAGTGTCCGTACGTGTACTCGCGAGCACGGTGAGCGCATGTATGCGGGTCTTTGTGCCTTTACTTTTGTGTGTGTGTGTGTTGTGTGTGTCTGTGTGTGTGCGTGCGTGCGTGCGTGCGTGCGTGCGTGCGTGTGTGCGTGTGTATGTGTGTG
Organism: Conus ventricosus; assembly: GCA_018398815.1. Taxonomy (NCBI): domain Eukaryota; kingdom Metazoa; phylum Mollusca; class Gastropoda; order Neogastropoda; family Conidae; genus Conus; species Conus ventricosus. The sequence goes on along the minus strand of CM031610.1, from coordinate 79,082,729 downwards.
TAGGTGTGTGTGTGTGTGTGTGTGTGAGAGAGAGAGAGAAAGAGAGAGAGAGAGAGAGAGAGAGAGAGAGAGAGAGAGAGAGAGAGAGAGAGAGAGAGAGGTTTGACAAGGTGATTAGTTACAGTGCTAACGGATTGCTAAACAAATTACTGTTGTCAAACAGTGTGCCGTCCCCTCCTCGCCCCACCTCTCTCTCTCTCTCTCTCTCTCTCTCTCTCTCTCTCTCTCTCTCTCTCTCTCTCTCTCTCTGTGTGTGTGTGTGTGTGTGTGTGTGTGTGTGTGTTCTAAAACTCATCTAAAAAAACGAAAGTCCGCCAGACATGTTAATTGGAAATAAACGTATCAAACAAAATAAAAATAAATGATGATGAAAAACAAGAACAAAAAATGAAAATAGAAATACTTACTTGTTTGCACGAAACCGCAAACTGACTTGGCAGTCGATAAGAGATTTTGCACCAGCGGATGTAAAACTGTAACTGTTTATCCAACCACTTCGTTGCTCACAAAGCCACCCAAACTCACAGTATTTCACACACATCAATACCAGTATTGACGGAATTCAGACACCCGGTAGTCCTAGAATTTTGAAAACATCAACATGCTGGCCACTAAACTGAAGTCTCTTCTGCAGCGGTGGAGTGGATTACAGTATGGAGTGGTCGTTCTTGGATTGGAGTCCCGAATTACTAGCGCTTAATGTAACTATCCCCTTCGAATTGTAAACACTCCTGATCACGAAATTGGCTGTCTAAATAGTGGTATCATTGAAAGACAGTCCCATAACTCTCACCGCTTGTGGACCTTATGAGTTCTGGTCGAGGAGCAGGGAAAAAGGAAGAAACAGAAAAAATGTAAATCTTGTGACATATTTGTCGTGCAGACCATGCTTAGAACAAGTTACTCCTTTTTCAGAAGTCAGCCAGAATTCAGTCTACAAGAATTTGACAAGGCCTAAGGGCGTAGTTCAACACCAAGGAAAGGGAGGTAAGCGATTCGCCGAGACCGTGAACTTTCTTATGATTGCACTTTTTTCCTCCCACAACGTTTTCCTGTCAAACTCAAACCAGAGTCTTTGATGCATCGTCACAGTGAGCGG
>CM031610.1:79066630-79076630 GCA_018398815.1 Conus ventricosus | reverse complement strand
ATGGGGACGGCACGAGGAGATGAGAAAGAAGAAAGAAGGGTTAGCTTGTCAAAAACATCGACATCAGCTGGGTTTTTTTTTGTGTTTGTTTGTTTGTTTTTACATTTCAGGGAAAAAGGATTGTGTGGGACCGAACTGTCCCACAAAAAGGCATCTTCATTGAAGATAACTGGCACAGTAATACATCTTTAAAAAAAAAAATTAAAAGACACAAAACAACAAACAAACAAATAAACAAACAAAATCTAAATGAAACATTAGTCGTAATTGCAACACAAGTTTACATTCAGAACAGGACAGGTAAAAAGCACGTCACATTCACACACACACGGACGCACGCGCGCGCGCACACACACACACACACACACACACACACACACACACACACCACAATACACAAACACACACAACACACACACAACACAACACACACACACACACACACACACACACACACACACACACACACACACACAACACACACACACACACACACACCACCACACAATACACACACACACACACACACACACACACACAACACAACACAACACAACACAGCACAACACAACACAACACAACACAACACAACACACACACACACACACACACACACACACTGAACAGTAGGTCCGGGCCAGCAGCAACTCCCCTAAGATCCCATGCACTGAGGGTGCCCTGGTGGCTCAGGTGGTACAGCAGGTTCGTCCAGTCAGTCATGGCGAGTTCAGTCAGTCGGGGCGAGTTCAGTCCTAATGGAGCCCGGCCTGACAGTTGACACGTTCACTGCTCCTCTAAATAGGCGTCGCAGGTGCCGACATTTAGTGTACCGTTTGATATCTCGATTTCTTCACCTCCCTCCCTCTTTCCTCAACCAATTCTCTGTCTCTCTGTCTGTCTGTCTGTCAGTCTGTCAGTCTGTCAGTCTGTCTGTCTCTCTGATTTCTTGTACGTGAGCGCGCACATTGTGTGTGTGTGTGTGTGTGTGGTGTGTGTGTGTGTGTGCGTGTGTGCGTGCGTGCGTGCGTGCGTGCGTGCGTGCGTGTGTGTGTGTGTGTGTGTACGCGTTCATGCGTGCGTTCGTGCATGTGCAGGAGGAAAAGGAATGGGGGTGTATGGTAACTGCTTCTCTCTCTCTCTCTCTCTCTCTCTCTCTCTGTGTAATTCAAAGATCTTGGTAAACTATTCCCTGGCAACCACCAAGCCGAGCTGATGTAACGGCTAGCTGCACCAGGGACATTTTCTGTGAACGGCACCCGCGCAACAGGGGAGATCACTTTCCGGTGCGGAGACAGGAGAAGGTAATTTAGTGCTGCGCCTGCGCTGAGCTGACAATACCTTCGGTGGGACAGACGAAATGGGGAGGTGGGAGGAATGGCTGATGGTGGTGTAGGTGAAGGTTGAAATAGAACTCGTGGTGGATTGGGGGCGTAGGGGAGAAACGGAATCCATCATGGAAGTGTTCATGTTGAGTGTAAACCAATCGCTGATCGACTGTAACAGTAAAGCGGGAGAAAATGTTAATAAGCGAAAACAATTAATTATTGTTCAAAGAGAACAGTTACATCTATTAAGCCAAAGCGCAACACACACACACACACACACACACACACACACACACACACAACGAGGTCCATGCAAAGTCACGCTTATTTGTTAAAATGCGCAAAAAAAATTGAATTCTTGATAATATATATGTCTTCTCGGACGTCAGAAATAACACATAGAAAAGCAAGCAATTCTTTCCAAAAGGTAACTGTATGAAGTAGTTATTACGTTGTTTAAAAAAATGTTGCCCAAACAGTAACAATCAGGAAAACAATAGAACGTAAAAAAAAAAAATCACAAACAATTCATCCCAAATGGCTACTGTATGAAGTGATTATGACGTTGAGAAAAATTAAGATTATGGCGCGAAAACAGCAACGACCAGGCACACAAAATAATTTAAAAACAATCATTTTCACTAGCTTTGACACTGTCAAGACACTGATTATACAGAAGGTCAAAAGAAACAAAAAGAACTTCAACATTATGACTCTTGTAAGCCAAGACCACTGAAAACAGTTAATTTGGGCAGTTATTGCAGCTTTCCAACATTTTGTGCCTTGGTAGTCATTTTTCTTTTAAAGCCACAGTTCGCGCACTGATGGTACATCTAATACCAATCCACATCTGGAACCAATCCACATCTAGAACCAATCCACATCTAGTACCGTTTCAGTTTCAGTCTCATCAAGGAGGTGTCACTGCGTGCGGACTAGTTCATATACGCTACACCACATCTGCTAAGTTTTGAGACCACACTACGCATGATTTGAAGCTGATGGATAAATGAATTAACAAAGAAGATGAGACAATTACTGAAGAAGAGGGTCTCGTGGCTATGACTCAGCGGATGTCTGACCTACGCATTAGCCCAACGCGCTGGTACCAATCCACATGAGTCATAGCTGTATGTCTTCATGAGTCACTGTTATAGCTTTCGTGGTGAACACGTTTGTTCGCTATGCCAGGCTGAAAATCAAGATTACGAGTAACTATCATGAAGCAGTACACTTCAGTTTTAATAACTGTTTTCACACAGAAAACGGTTATAATCGGCTTTCGAAGCTTGTATGCAAAGGTTTTCATCATGCGAAAGAGCAGGACACAGTTAAACCAATGAGAGCAATACGGTCTGTGCAAACCCTCTTTGCATTGTCTAACGTTATTATCACAACAGAACTGCGTTTCCTAGCCTCGCGATTACTAGATATCTTACCGCGAGATGATGATAGCGACATTGTACAAGGAAACGACAAGAAGACGGTGCTTGTCAAGGAGCGTGAAACCTCTCACAAAAGGCATTAGACGCTTGGATGCAAAGGGACGTTGTACGTAGTATACAAATAGGTAATAGACCAATTATAGGTAATAGACCAATTAACCAGGGTGCCTTACCCATCGCACACGGCCGAACGGTGTGAAAGAAGGCCGACGTGGTCAGATGACAAACAACACCTAGGAGAGAGTTCGGACCTGCCCGGTGGCGAAAGGGGGGAGGGATGTAACCACTACGACCTCGGCGATCCAAGTGAGCGCTAAATGCTCAGTCAGCTGATGTTCTTGTGTAAACAGTCAAGTGAAGAGCAGGAGTCTTGGATTCATTCGGATGGTATTGCCGAGGGTCACTGTGTTGGTTCTATTGTCAGGCTGGCTGAATGTGTGTGGAGGTTGTAGTAACCCTCCTTAAGATAATTACTGTGTTAACTGACCACCGAAGTCGGCGGGAATTTTCGATGTCCATCTGGGGCTAAGTGTGTGTTTGCTAATCAATTAGGTAGGGGTGTGTGTAAATGCTGATGTGTGTGGAATGTAGCGAGTGGAGAATTCAGGGTACTTGTGAACTAGGGGTTTGAGAAGCAGCGTGGACAAAGGCATGGCCCGAAGGGGAATCCTTTGTTTCCCTCCCTATATAAACTGAGGGAGAACAACGTGTCGGGAGAACAACACCAGGAGAGGGAGAGAGAAGGCAGAGGAGAGAGAGAGAGAGAGAGAGAGAGAGAGAGAGAGAAGGGAGAGGAGTGAGAAGGACAGAGAAAGGGTCGAGAGAAACGTGGTCTGGAGATAGAAGAGACAGCAAGGTCTTAGAGTTAAAGACAAGCTGGAAGAGAAGGAAACTAAGTTTGAAGCCCAGAGGTGGGTGAAGACAGACAAACTGAATTTGAACCCAGAGGTGGGTGAAGAAGACGAAGAAGAAGAGTTCTACGTCGAGATCCCAGAGACGACCACAAAGACCCAGTCCTGAAACCTGGAGCCAGTCAACCAAGGGCGTCACCATCAAGCAGTGCTGAAGAAGACTTGAAGAAACTTGTTCAAGAACTGTGGTGTGGTGTGAAAGCGTGGTTGTGTGTGTGAAAACCTGGCCTTGTAAGAAGTCATTTTATTATAACCCGGGATTAGGAAGTATTGATCTTTTATGTTCTGATATTTCATTGTGTGTGATTTGATTGTTCATGATTAATTATAAGTAGCATAGAAATTGTATTTCTTGTTCTCAGTCGTGTTAGGAGAGAGACGAATGCGTGACATCCCATTCCCAGAGAGAGGCGAATGTTTGATGGGCGCATGAGTGTGCATATGCGTGTATGAGTGCAAAGATAACCTTGGTGTGTTAAGCCTGACTAATAATACATCAACTTAGTGCACTTAAGCAATACCATCACGATTTCCCCCGTCCTGGACAGTGCTAAGCAGAAGTTATTGGTGTGATCGGCGTGTCGCGACAAACCTAGCGTCTGAATCTGGATCCGGTTTCAGTAAAGTTGTTCTTTTGCATGATAAATGTAATGATAGCAACTACTAACAGCTATCTCACGCTGTTACTTCACTGCACAATGCACGCTTCCACTCCACGCACTATCGTCACATTCGAATAAATCATTCTCAGTTTTGCAATGTTGGAGGACGAGTCGTCGCTCTCCTTATCTCCACTGCCACAGAGAAGGGGGTAGGGGTGGAGGGGGACATGGGGGTGGGGGTGGAGGGGCAATGACCTGACGTTCAGACATATCACCAAGAGCCACTCTCTTGACTCTGTTCGTCCGTAACCTCCTGCACGAGTCTAGAATCTTTTCTTAAGTCATCTGTCTTCCAGGAAGTGTTCGGACCGACCCCCTCGACGTTGACCTCATTTACAGTCTCTGTGACTGTCGCTTTGTTCTCCCTTCCCGCCTCTCTCCCTCCCTCTCTCACCCCCCCCCCCCTCTCTCTCTCTCTCTTTGTGTACCTCTCTCTCTGTCCTCTCTCTCCAATGAGTAAACAACTCAACTAATGTTCGGACAGATTTCAAATCCAATTAGTCACAAACGGTACAATCGTCTTTTTTAAAATTTTTTTTAAGGAGAACCTGTATGGGTGTGGTCCCTGAATCCCTAATAACAGCCCCCTCCTCCACTCCCTCCCCGACTGAGGAATTCATTTTATCTTAATGCAATAATAAAGAAGGCTTTTGGTGAGGATTCTCCCACTTACCGTAAACAAAATTTACTGACGGCAAATATGTGGAAAGTGGGGACGGCTACGTTACTATATGATTTACACGAGACTCAAGGACGGAGTTTAGAAGAGGGGGGGGGGGGGGGGGGGGGGGGGGGGGGGGAGGGGGGGGGAGGGGATAGGGGGGAGGTGGGCAGAAGGGAGGATCCGGCTTTAAAGATAAAATCATCGATTACCAATGTTCCCCGAGCGACGCAGTGCAAATCAAGTCATATCATTTATAGCCAAGCTGTATACGGGTGTCGCACAAAAGGGTTGTAATGTTCTGTAAACATTGTACGAAAGTAACACAATACCTAGGTGTGTCAATAACAAAATTCAAAGAGTAACAAGATACATTTAGAAAACATACACTGTAAGTACACCGTATTCCATCGGTTACCTGATCCTATTTTCGGAAAAGTAAAGGGAAACCCCTTAAAGCAAATAACGAAAGATGTTTCTGTATGTGCTTGTGGATATGTACTTAATTTCATTGAAAAAAAAAGATATAAACTAAAATAGCGAAATCTTTTTTTCCTGTTGGTAATTCTATACTGACCTTTTTTTTCTTTCTTTCTTTCTTTTTTCTTCCTTCCTTTTTCCTTTCTTTCTTTCTCTCTTCTTCTTCTTTTCTTCTCCTTCTTCTTCTTCTTCTTCTTCTTCTTCTTCTTTTTCTTTTTGTTCTTCTTTTAAATACAAAATACGTGTTCTAATCTCATTAGGCTTACAATTAGTTGTGTACACATATTTCAATGTTCAAACTTCATTTCTAGGCACAACGTTTGGACATTGTCGTCTTCAAATCAATGTACCACACCCACTAGACCTTCTCCCCCATCCCCTCCTCTCACCAGGTGGCCGAGGGCACCACCGCCGACCGTCGCCTATCAAATGTCAATCCCTACATTCTTTCCGTCCCGTTCTGGATGATCAGCAGTTTCCTCCCTTATCCATGTCGCTCATACAGAGGGGAGCTTCCTCTTGCAATGTAACCCACCACACTAAAATGACCTCAGGGGCACCTGTTGTGCGTGAGCGTCGTGCAGAACTCTCTGCTGGCCTAAAGTTGTTGGTTATAATCCATTTCTCAGCAACGACTCTGGTTCCTGGAACAATGCCATTCTGGTGCCTGAAAAAAAGTGTATGGTATCTGGAAGAAATCCGTTCTGGTAATTGGAACAAAGTCACTTTGATACCTGGAACACTACTGCTCTGGTACTTTCATCAAAGTTGCTCTGGTGTTTTGAACAAAGCCACTACAGTACTGGGTAAAGTCACATTTATGTCTGGAACAGTCATTCTGATATCTGGAACAAAGTCATTCTGATACGTGAAACAAAGCCATTTTGATACATGGAATAAAGCCATTCTGACATCTGAAATAAAGCCATTTTGATACCTGGAATATGGCCATTCCGACATCTGAAATAAAGCCATTCTGATACCTGAAATAAAGCCTGTCTGATTCCTTGAATAAAGCCATTCCGGTATCTGAAATAAAGCCATTCTGATGCCTTGAATAAAGCTGTTCTGAGACCTGGAATAAATTCATTCCAATACCTGGAATAAATCCATTCTGATACCTGGAATAAATCCATTCTGATACCTGGAATAAAGCTGCTTAAATACATGGAACAAAGTCATTATGGTACCTGGAATAAAGCCATTCTAATACCTGGAATATAGCCATTCTGATACTTGGAACAAAGCCATTCTGATACCAGATATAAATCCATTCTGATACCTGGAATAAAGCCATTCTGATACCTGGAATAAAGCCATTCTGATACCTGGAATAAAGCCATTCTGATACCTGGAACAAAGCCATTCTGATACATTTGTACCTGGTACAAAGCCATTCTGATACCTGGAACAAAGCCATTCTGATACCTGGAACAAAGCCATTCTGATACCTGGTACAAAGCCATTCTGATACCTGGAACAAAGCCATTCTGATACCTGGTACAAAGCCATTCTGATATCAGATATAAAGCCATTCCGATACCGGAAAAAAGGTCATTCTGATACCTGGAACAAAGCTATTCTGTTACCTGAAGCAAACATTCTGGTGGCTGCAACCATGCAGTCTTGTAATACCAACAAACAGTCATGTCCTCGCTGAGGGTCACACGTGTCAAAGACTGTAACCACCAGAAACCGCCCACCCCGAGTTACTACGAGATACCTAACAACGCACACAGCAAGGTCAAACGTTGATAGGAAGAGGACCCACGCTGACATACCTCAGTCATTCAAGTTCATTGACCAGGTAAGTGAACGGTTGATACGCAGTTTTGATAACCTTGATCAGTCAAGAGTACGTAAAGTGAGTGTGGGACAATGGTTTGAAGCCGACAATGTCCAAACTTTGTGCCTAGAAATGAAGTTTGAACACTGAAATATGTGTACACAACTAATTGTAAGCCTAATGAGATTAGAACACGTATTTTGTATCAAAAAGAAGAAGAAGAAGAAGAAGAAGAAGAAGAAAAGAAAAAGAAGAAGAAAAGAAGAAGAGAGAAAGAAAGAAAGGAAAATGGAAGGAAGAAAAAAGGAAAGAAAGAAAGAAAGAAGAAAGAAAAAAAACCCGAAAAAAAGGTCAGTATAGAATTGCCAACAGGAAAAAAATGTTTCGCTATTTTAGCTTATAACGTTTTTTTTCAATGAAATTAAATACATATCCACAAGCACAAACAGAAACATCTTTCGTTATTTGCTTTAAGATGTATCCCTATACTTTTCCGAAAATAGGATCAGGTAACCGATGGAATGCGGTGTACTTACAATGTATGTTTTCTAAATGTATCTTGTTACTCTTTGAATTTTGTTATTGACGCACCTATGTTTTGTGTTACATTCGTACAATGTTTACAAAACATTACAACCCTTTCGTGCGACACCTGTATACAGCTTGGCTATACATGACATGACTTGATTTACATTGCGTCGCTAAGGGAATATTGGTGATTGATGATTTTATCTTTAAAGCCGGATCCTCCCTTCTGCCCACCTCCCCCCTATCCCCCTCCTTCTCCCCATCTCCTCCCCCCCCCCCCCCTTTTTTTTTTTTTCTCTTCTAAACTCCGTCCTTGAGTCTCGTGTAAATCACATGGTAACGCAGCGGTCCCCACTTTCCACATATTTACCGTCAGTAAATTTTGTTTACGGTAAGTGAAAGAATCCTCACCAAAAGCCTTCTTTATTATTGCATGAAGAAAAAATGAATTCCTCAGTTTCTGAAACTGGGATTAGAAACAAAAAATTCTCGCCTATAATAAATTTATGACGTAGGAAAGCGAAAAATTCACAACCCGTGTATGATACCCCCACCACACTCCCACCCCCACAGAACACACAGAACAGAGAAAAAAGTGAATTAGTTGGGTTGCTGATCAAACCGGCAATACGTTCTCGGGCAAACTTCCAGGTTGTGTGCGGCTGTACTTTGAGCGATAGTGTGACAGAGCGATCGAAGACACGATGGTGAAATAAGTATACATGAAAAATAATACACCGGCGGTCATTGTGTATATGAATCTATTATCTATGAGTAATCGAATATAAGCGAGCTGGATATTCTACCTACGAGACTAATGGACATAGACCTATAAACACGACGAGTCCTCTGTCAGTAGAATAGTTAACTACTCCCACACAACACAACGGACCTAAGCACATGAAAAGGGGGAACGTTTTAGGAGTCTGTTTGTGCATGCTCACCAATTTTGCGCCGAATGTGAAAACCAAGTGATTGTTAGTTCTTCGTTTTCATTGTCCTAATGTTGTTTTACCTGAAGACCTAAGCCATCAAAGTGCATCGTGTTTTGTCCTGTTATCTGCTTGTCGACTTGGTCCTGCGGAACCAGTAACTTGTCCTTTTCATATTTTGCTGTTTTTCTTCGATTTCATCTCGCTTTCGAAGTCTTGTTTACTGCGTTCATTTATGCCACCCACTCCCCCTCCGCAGCCCCCTCCCCTCCTTTTGTTCCCCTTTCTCACCTTGGAATTATTAGCACTTAGAGCTCCTGGCACCCATCCTAGAGGTGGGCCCTCGACAACACATTTAAACCTGCATTCTTCGTCATTATACAGCCTTCGTTTGGAATGTTTGGAGAGTAAAGAGACAGTGAACGATGGATGCTTGTCGTCAGACTCATGACAAGTGAATCAAAAAGCCAACTAATGTGTTGACCACATTAGCGAAGTTAACTCCATGCACTGTGAGCTCCGTAGCGCAGAAGAGGACGAGGCAGGGGAGAGAGAGAGAGAGAGAGAGAGAGAGAGAGAGAGAAGAGACGGAAACGGAAAGTTTATTCATGTATAGGCCATTGCCCCTCATGAAGGGGTACATAACTTCTATAAAACAAATGCATAATTAACAATATATTTAAGTATCTAATCAAGATAAGAGAGAGAGAGAGAGAGAGAGAGAGACAGACAGACAGACAGAGACGGATGCAGTTACGGATACGGATGATTTATTCGAAAAAGCCATAGCCCTTTATAAAGGGGTGGTGTATATATATATATTATATATATATATATATATATATATACACACACACACACACACACACACACAACACACAATGCAAAAAATCGTACATCCTCTACAAGCAAAAGAAGAACAACTATTTGTCGCGATTACATGAAATTGTGCATTCAAGAAGAAGAAGAAGAAGAAAAGAAGCAGAAGAAGAAGACGAAGAAGAAGAAATGCAGATGTGAAGAGTGGGCGTGGAATGGGGGCATATAGTGAGGCAAAGAGATTTTTTTCCCCCACGGTTGCATTAGCACACAGACACTGGAAATGCATGTTCACGGCTCTCCGCCTCTCAGGAGAGTTGCTTGAAGCCTCCAAGTAATCAAAGAGAAGACTGTGTACTGGGGAGACGCGGAAGAGAGAGAGAGAGAGAGAGAGAGAGAGAGAGAGAGAGAGAGAGCATAAGAAAGCCTCCTTGCTGTTGAGGGACCGCTT
>CM031610.1:79056630-79061630 GCA_018398815.1 Conus ventricosus | reverse complement strand
CCACGGGATGCCCTTTTTCTCAGGAACTACGCAAAAACAGCCGGGGAAAGGAAAATGGATTTTGTTTCGATTGTTTTACTTTCTGCAGTATGCAAAGAAGTTTTCCCTTTCATAACAACATCATCACGTTGCACGGTTAAAAGGAACACCTAAAGCGAGACTGGCGCGACCGGGCGCCCCAAAATTACCCGTCTGCGAAAGACTTGCCCAAAGGAACAGACCACGCACAAACCCTAATCCCTTAATGTTTGCAAATCTCCAGTGGGGGCGTAGGCGATTATCTTAATTCCCCGCCCGTCGCCTCACACAGACACACACACACCACCAGAGGGTTTGGGTTTGTCTGCAAGTTTGATAACGCTTTCCTTAATTATTTTTTTTTGGGGGGGTAAAAACTTTTTAACCCCCCCCTTAGGCCCCTTTTTAACTGGGGGAAAAGGTATGGCGCCGGGGGCCCCGCATGCCCCAAGGGCTTTTTTCCCCCCCCCCCTCGCTTTTTTTCCCCACCCAACAAAAGAAAAAAAAAAACAAAAAAAGAGAGAGAGAGAGAAGAGAGAGAAGAGAGAGAGGAAAAAGAGAGGAGGGAGAGAAGAGGGGGAAAAAAGAAGAGAGAGGGGAGAGAGAGAGAGAGAGAAAAAAAAGGGGGGGGGGAAAGAAAATATTTTAAAAATTTTTGTTTTTTCCTCTTTTTATAAAAAACTGAAAAACAGCAATTACAAGCAAAAATTTTAAACCAAAAAAAAATTGGGGGGGGAGAGAGAGGAGGAGAAGGGGGGAGAGAAGGGGAGAGAGAAGGGGGTGTGTGGTGTTTTGTTGGGGGGGGGGGAGAGAGAGAAGGAGAATGAGGAGAGAGAGAGAGAGAGGAGAGAGAGAGAGAGAAAAAGAGGAAACGAACGAACGAACAAGGAAAATGTATTTTTCCAGGTAGTAGAAAACAAAATTTTAAATTTTTTTTTCCCCCGCCCCGAAGAAGGAAAAGAGAAGAAAGAGAGAGGGGGAGAGAGAGAGAGGGGGAGGGAAGGGAGAGAGAGAGAGAGAGAGAGAGAGACAGACAGACAGGGGGGGAAAAAAAAAAAAACAAAAAGAGAAAAAGAAGGAGCCGCTTTGGGGAATTAAAAAAAATATTTTTTTTTCCCCAATTAAAGTGGGTTTTCACTTTTATCAAAGAAAAAAAATTTTTTTTTTTAAAATCAAATTTTCCCCCCCCCCCCCCCCCCCCCCCCCCCCCCCCCCCCCCCCCCCCCCCCCCCCCCCCCCCCCCCCCCCCCCCCCCCCCCCCCCCCCCCAAAAAAAAAAAAACCCCCCCCCCCCCCCCCCCCCCCCCCCCCCCCCCAAACCATGGGAAAAAAAAAAAGAATCGGGGCAATGCAGCGTCATTCAGATGATTGCCTCATGATGGCTTGATGCTGATTGCCCCTTGTGAACTGTCGGTGCTAGAGCCTCTACCAGACACACCTCATTGTGGGCTGGCAGGAATGTGCAGCAAGAGAGTAATGCCACTGGGCTGGGGAGTGGATAGGGAGGGAAAATGTACCCCCATCCCCCACCCCCGAGAAAAAGCAAAAAATAAAAAGCGAACACAGAAAAAAAGATAGAAAAGAAAAGAACAAGAAAAAAGAAAGAGAGAGAGAGAGAGAGAGAGAGAGAGAGAGAGAGAGAGAGAGAGAGAGAGAGAGAGAGAGAGAGAAACGCCCATAGCCTTCATCATCTGCTGCACGCACTCTGGTCTACATCGCACTCAGGGTCTGATCAAAGTTCTTTCCGTTTACGATTCATTTCATAATTGACGAAAGCGATGTAAGCTTACATTTTGTCTTTTAAAAAAATCCAGAAACGAAAACCCTTTTATGATTACACACCGTCTGATTATTCTGTACTGGATGCAGAGAAATTAAACGTCGATCTTTGATTGGTAGATACTTTTCGCGAAATCTTCACGACAAAATTACAACAAAACTACAATAACAGTATTAATTAAACTTTGTGGAAATTTAAAACCTGTTCGAAGAGCGAGTAACGAATAGTAAGAAGGGGAACTTTTTAAGCCTCACATTTCTGAGATAGGCAAAATCTAAGAGAAAAAAAAAAGAGAAAGAAAGAAAAAAAGTAAAAAATAAAAAGGACAAAAACACAAATAAACATGCAACTGCATAAAGTTATCAAATGCAACTGTATTAAATCACGTCAATAAAAACCACAATAAGGTGAACAAAAAACGCATAGAAAATAAATGATAAATGAAACTGTTCAACTTACTGAATCAGACGAAGGGCTGTAGAAAACGACCACAAATATCCCAAAACGATGACCAACCGTCGCTCCGATCTCGAAACTCGCGGGAACAGAAAATTCGAAGACACCAACACTCTTCACGACCGAACCAAATCACTCCTTTCCAAACGAACACAACCCCAATGAATGGTACCCCTTTAGCGGAGCTCTTTCATGGAGAAAACCACACGACTCACCTGCTTATGTTTCATCCAGAGAGACCCGCCCGACCGACCGCGATAATCTAACCAACTCAGCCGCTTTGGTGAGCAAGGGGGAAGAGCCCCCGCCACGCCGACCCAGAGAACCAAATCGCTGGGTTTGTGGCAATGGGGATATGCTTAGGTTATTATCTTCAATCCGAACCGCCTGCCCAAGGAAATGCCGGAATCGCTTTGGGGTTTTGCTTGCCTAATCGTTCCTGGCAAATATGGAGGCGCGCTTAACGTAGTTTGTATGGTGTGCAAAAGATGAAATCCGGCCTCCCGCTATACAGCCTGATAGTTGGGATTTAATACTGCTTTACTGCGGGTCTTTTTTCCCTCCAAACTTCGTTGGAAATGAAGAGGAAGAGACATGCATGCTGAGATCGAACTGCGGGTGGTGGATTGTACATGTGCATGATGTAGCTGTGTCATTGTTGTGATGTGAGTCACCCGAATCCACATGATCTATACCTACTGAGAGTATCTTTAAGCTATCAGCTAAACACTTGCTGAAGAAGATCCTTGCCCCAAAACAACTATGCCAGTAAGATTAAAAGAAGTAAAGCGAATAGCATAACATAACGATTAGGTAGGATTATACTTTCAGGAATAGGAAGGGTAGGTCATATTGTTGAACTAAGATGGCAATCAAATCGAAATTATATATAGAACGTAGCTTCAACACAGGCAGTACTGCTGTCACAAAGTAATCAACAAACTGGTCGTTTGAAGGCATGCAAACCCATTTTCACTACTGCAACCACTGTAATGAGAAGACAACTGTTATTTAGAAAAGAAGCCCTTGCCTTTGAGTCCATCAGAAATAGATCGACTTGATCTTGGTCATGGCAGTATACTCATTGACCAGCGCTTGAGAATATCGCAGGGGCAGGACCGTTCCCTGTGGAGCAGGTCCCCAGATGGCAGACAGGAGGAAGGCCGCCAGACATAAGGTTTCGCTGTGAACTAAATGACCAGTCCCAGACCAACTGACGGTGGTTTTATTCACGGCAGGCTGGAGTAGCCCGTGGCAGGACTGTTCCCTATAAAGTTCCTACATGTCTAACAGCGAAATCTTCAGGTGATTATAGGTCCTACAAAAAACATAGCTCCGGGTTCGGACCTCCGGAGAACCCACCCCCTCTGTGCCCCCAGGACAGGATTAGGGGGACCAGGAGGCAAGGGTGATGTTACTTACTTACTTAGGCCCATAGCTCAAGGGTGAGCATAGGCCATCGACAACACTCCGCCATCGCACTCGGTCCTGGGCTGCTCGCTGAATGCCTGTCCAGTTGGTCCCCTGCCTCTTCATCTCTGCCTCCGTGTCTCGCCTCCAGCTGCTGCGAGGTCGGCCTCTCTTCCCTTTCCCCTACGAGTTCCATTTCAGGGCTTGGCGTGTGGTGCTGGATGCTAGCTTTCTGAGAGTGTGTCCAATCCAGCCCCACTTCCTCTGCAGAATCTGCTTGGCACTGGTTCCTGTCCTGCTTGTTTCCATAGATCTTCATTGTTGATCTTCTCTGGCCATCTGATTTTGAAGACGCGCCTCAGACAGGTGTCGATGATGGTCTGAATTTTTTTTTTTTTTTTTTTTTTTTTGCTGTATTGCCTTGGTCATTCTCCAAGTCTCGCAACCGTAGAGCAGAACCGACTTCACGTTTGAATTGAAGATACGCAATTTTATCGTCCTTCTGAAGGGTGATGTACTGCCCAAAGAAATCTCCAGCGGATGTCGGAGTTATTGAGCGAATGACGCACCTTAAACCACAATACCACGCAACAACGTTCCTTCATGTGCAGCTCTAAAGAACCCCGATGTGGCGCTCGACGTTGGAAACCTGGTGTAGAAAGGAAGGGGGGGGGGGGGAGGGATAGAAAGTAAGAAAGAGTGAATGGGGTGGAGGATGGGGATGGCGGGGGGGGGGGGGGGAGAGCCGTGTCAGGTTCCTCAAAGAAGCCCGTCCCAGGTTACCGATAGCTGGAAAACGCCATTCCGCAAACCAGTGAGATGGAAAAGCAGGCCTCATCTTTCCCACAGCATTAAGCCGACAGAACCACCCAGAGCACTCAACATCTCCAGTGTAATGCAGAAGAGGTACGTAAGAAGAATCTTGACCGGGCAGAAAGGATGCACAAAGAACAGATTCATACTGTGTATGTCCAGAGACACGTAACGTAAGCCATCATTTCCAAGTGAGGGACACGAAATCTTCAGGCTTGACCGTGAGGAGAGACACAATTTCGTTGATGCACAGGAAGTCAGGTCAACACCAGTCAACAGACGGAGATCCTTGGAGTCGACGTTGTCTTCGAGGAACACAAGATAAGGATTTACGGTGCCTGTTACCTTTCAGAACATGACTGTCTCGCACACATGAACATTCTAACCAGTAACTGTGTGGTGGTGGGTGATCTCAGTCGTCACTGGGATGGCGCTTGTGATGAGACAGACAATAGAAAACGATGACATAGGGGACTGCCAGATGAACGAACATCCTCAACCCGTCAACCAGGAGGAGGAGGATC
>CM031610.1:79046166-79056530 GCA_018398815.1 Conus ventricosus | reverse complement strand
TAGAAAACACACATGTACACAACATACCAAGACACACCTATAGAATATCACCTTACATGACCCACAAACATGATTACACACACACACACACACACACTAACACACACACGACACACACACGCACACTCACGCACACACACACACATGCGCGCGCTCCATGATCTTATACAGACAAAATGCACAAGCCACAACACAAAATGCAACATATGTATACAGACACCTATATAACCACACACACACACGTCACACACCACACACAAACACACTACACACAGCTTTCTCCTCTCTCTCTCTCTCACATACACGCACGACCTCTGCGTTATCGCTCGCACCAACACACACACACCCACACACACACACACACACACACACACACACACACACACACACACTCGCTTTCTCACTCGTCTCTCTCTCATCACTATACCACGCTCACCTCACACACACACACACACACACACACACACACACATGCGCGCGCTCACATGAGCTTTATACAGACATATGGCACAGGCCACAACAACAAAAATCAACATATGTATACAACAACCTATATAACCACCCACACACACACATACACACGTTATCTCTCTCTGTCTCTCTCTCATCACAAAAATGTTGTTTTTTTTTTTTTTTTTTTTTTATTTTTTCCTAATCGCATACATCGAGAGGACATAAGTAAATGTTATGAATATATTTGTTTATAACCTTTGATTTGGTGCACCTTAGGATGACATGTGTACAATTAGTTTCTAGGAAAGGAATAGGGAATGTTATTGTCGTTACCTCTCCCCCCATGACCCACTAAACCTGTTGTTAATAGACAATAAAATATCAAAGTTTCAAATGTGTCAAAGTGTCTCTCTCACAAACACGCACAACGCACGCTCCTCCACACACACACACACACACACACACACACACACACCATGACACACTCACGCCACGCACGCACGCACGCACGCACGCACACACACACCCACACACACACACACACACACACACACACACACACACACACACACCACACACACCAAATTCACCAATGTATTCCCACATACCGATTTAAGATCTACCAAAAGGTCTCTCAAAAGATACAGAATTAGCTCAGTTTGCTGACGGACATAATTAAAATTTTATGAAAGTAACAATGATAAACGCCATACTTTCTCTAATCGATCTCTGAATAACATCAAAACAAATACCTAGCTATGATGCCTCAATAAAATAACCCAAATTCTGACATAAAATGGGCCTTCCCTTTCACAGAAAAAACGACACAAGATGCTCATCAACTCTGTTTATGATCCAGCAAAGCTACCAAAATTACATAGATAGTAAAATTTTAAACTATTTAAAAACGTTAAATTTTTCTAGGAGTCATATAAAGATAGCAAACTTACGTTGCAAGCCAAATTGATTACATTCAAACAAAGCAAGAAAAAGTTATTAACTTCCTTAAAATTTTAAAAAAAACAATCCTGGTCTCAATATTCTAAAACATTAACCGACTATACACAAGCTTAATCGTTCAAGACTTTGCCTATGCTCAAGAAGTTTTCTTATAAAGCACCTCAATATCATTAAAAAAAACTTCAAGTGATATACAAAGCAAATAACAAAGTCCCTTGGAGTCCCCTACACTACCTTCAAATTAGGGACATACAATGAGGTATGTGTTTTACCAACCACGACTTCCGAAAAGCTTCTTCTGCTTCAAAGTTTGTTTTTGAAAAGTTACTCACAAAAATTATTTTGTTCTCAAGAGGTATGCTTAATTCTAGAAAATGACTTTGGAAAGCGTGCACAAAACATACTCATCAAACACAATCTATCTGTTCTTATATCTGCTATCTTCTGAAAAAAACAAAATGCGACAAAATACATTGCTAAAAACTCCAACGTTTTTCCTCCACTTCCAAAAATGAACAATCGACAGCAATCTTGATATGAGAATACACAGCATTTAACAAAAAACGAACTCACTAATGTTTTAAAAACTCACGTATGCTCTCATTTAGAAATAATTACAATAATCATTTAAAAATATATACGATGGTTCAGTGCTTGATAATTCAAATTCAGAGCAGCTTTCGTAATCCTATTTCCAAAATTCAAACGATAATTTATCTAGGGAAACAACAAATCCTGATAAACATTCATAACTATTTGCTATATTGAAGTCCTTGATTTCAACTAACGTTTTCTACAAAACAAACAGTCAACATTTAATATGTGCTGATTCGAAAGCAGGGATTCAATGATACATACTCCTAATTCACGCATACGCCAGATATGATAATTTGAAATAAATCATTTAATACACTTTCAATCATCAATGGAATAACGTGTGACTATTTGACCTGGTTGCCTTCTTCACACTGCGGCCATATATTGAAACGACATATATATCGAGCTGCAAAACCAGCCAGCCCAAAATTGATATGAAGCTGATTCCGTAAATTTCCATAATATTTCACAGAAAGCAATTCAATATAAAGTATAAAATTCTCACGAAAATGCTAAAAACTATTGTCAAATATCAGACTTACCAGTATAAGTCCCGTATTTGATTAATCAACATGGTGCAGAGACAACAAAACCAGACCTACCCCAGCGTTTATTTGCTCCAAAGAGATTGATAGTCTAATTCTAAGACTTTCGTTAAACACAATCAAAACAAATACTGTAACAATGTCATATGTATTGCTGAGAATCCATAGTAGTTCAATCAAATATAGACACGTTGTTCAAAAACAAAATACATATTAAGAAATTGAGGGTATTGACGGTTTCACTGATGGTCGACTCCTCTAACCATTATCTAGCAAACTTAACAATTTATTCTGTTCTTCAATCAGTAAGTAAAGGTTTATTGCATAGTTTCACTGAGTATATATTGTTAAAATTGTAATTTATTGATTTTGATAATACAATAAGTCCATTGTAACTAATTTATTATTCATTTATATAGTTATGGATCAAGGTGGGGTACATGACAAAACGTAGACAACAAAGGGATACATTTTTATTCATTTTTATTTGTAAACCTTATTACAGACATATCCACCTTATTCACATTCACTTCACAAACTCACTATTCAATTTTTTAGTTAACCTTATTACATACAAACATCCACTATAAAGTCACATTCACTCATAAACTCGCTAATCTAATTTTTGTAATCAAATTAAAGACACACCACCGACGCTTACTCTCAAACACCACAAACCACTAATGTCTGAATCACTTTCAGTGGAAGGACACTAAATTTGAAGAACACACACACAGCCACTCACCAGACAACAGTATTTCCATACGGTGTTCCCGGCAGGGCC
This sequence comes from Conus ventricosus, assembly GCA_018398815.1. Lineage (NCBI taxonomy): Eukaryota > Metazoa > Mollusca > Gastropoda > Neogastropoda > Conidae > Conus > Conus ventricosus. Next base: position 79,053,191 of record CM031610.1, on the reverse strand, counting down.
GAGTCATCCAGCGTGCAGATTGTGGGCCATGGCTAACAGCTCTCTCAATCCTCCCAACACTGACGCGGCCCTGTCCCCTGGCGCTCTGACCACGGGTGAGAAACAGTCCTGCAGACAAGCATCACACCACACAGTCCAACGATGTCATGCGATTACGGATCAGTGTCAATCCTCGACTTTCCCCACAGTACTCCTTTGTCGGAGTACCGTTCGCTGCACCTAGTTCACTGACTCACTTTCCGTCAGCCGCTTGCCAATGGAGATAGTTCTAGTGGCTGCACTTGCCTTCTCATGTAACCCACAAAGCAGTTTGTTTTCCCCCACTGTTCAGCAAGTCATCTCACTGTCCTACAGGTAAGCTTTCCGCCCACATCATACACCCACCATTGCGTGTGCTTCAAACTAGACAGTTCGCACAACTGCGGCGAGGTGTGACAACGAAGCCCAACCCGTCAGACAACGGCATCCAGTCAAATCAAGCATGAAGTGAGGGATGCCTTCATAGGCCATGGGATGTAACTAACTCGCGATAGAGGAGATACCTTATCCTCTCGCACTGTGTCTCAGACCGTCTTCGTCCAATACCAGGCACAGATGACGCCGTAGGTACAGGCGGGTTTGTAAGGGTTCAGTTCCCCGCTACCATCTCTTCCAAAATTTTAAATGTAAACATCGTGTGAAACTGTGGTGGAGACCACAGGACGGGGGAAACGCGGAAAGCTCAAAATGAGACGTCACACACACACGGATATCTTTTGACATGCCTGAATCCCCCAACGACACAAAGTGACAATGTACAGACGGGACTTTCCACAAACCCCCACACTCACCACGTATTTTTGGATGATGGATTCCCCCAGAGAGTCGCAGTCCATTTCCCAAAGTGCTCGAGGGCTGGGCCTCAGCACACCAATCCGCAAACCTCTTCAACCAAAAAAACAGACTACAGACCATGTATGTCATACAGAAAAGTACTCACTCGCTCTTGCAAAGGAAATATATTCTAAAATTACTTTAATCTAAACAAACTTACCGTGCTCACTAATGCAATAAGCGGCAGCAAATAGCTATCCCTGCTCGTATCCAAATAAGACCGTACGGACAACAAAACCCATGAAAAGAGGGTCTCGTGCCTTGCGCATGCCCAGAACCACCTCTTTTTTCGAGGTATATTAAACCCGACTGAGAACTCCTGAAAGGAACCAGAAGGCGGGGATATGTAAGGGAGGGTCTCTGCGTGAGCCCCGGTAATATGGTTAGATTAACCGTAATTATTGAATAAAAATTTCCTTTTATTACACATACTATACCGGGACGCTCACTAAAGCAGAGTCGCACTACCTGGAAGGAGGGCTCACCTGGTAAACCGCCGCCTAGGACAATAAGACCGGAGCGTGTGGCGAGATGGAGTGTTGCGCCACCACACTGAATGGATGCCCCTAAACCATCCACAGCGCAACGAGAAACTCGCGCAGGTTTAATTGGATGAAAGGTGCAAGGTGGTCCCCCAAGAAGCGCGCATCTCACACAAACCCTGAATGCTAACATTATGAGCTTACTTACTGCCAGCGAAGACGCCCATGCCCCTATCTCATGCGGTTCTAGGTGAAAGAACAGCCAAATCACCCTCAAGATTCTCGCGTACGCAGCATTAGATGACTTCACACAGCCATCGAGAGATTGAAGAGCGCCTAAGTCTCCTTATAACCATCGTTTAAGAAGAACAGTGGCGCTGCATGGCGCTGACGATAATTTACGTGCGTTCCTATAACTCCCGCAAGCGCGCACCGGACAGAGAGAGCAGTTTATCGCGTCCTGCCGAGAATATAAGTGGAGGGAGGAAGAATGGAGATAGTCGGGAAGAAGAACCAGGCAACTGGTTTTTCGCTAAAAATTCTGGAGATGCGAAGAGATATCGAGCCAACCGGTATCAGAATGCGACACCCCAGGCATTGCCACAAGGGCGTGTGACTTCACCTGCAAGCGCCTCCCTGATGCCATTGAAACAAAAGGCTGTTTTAAATGAAAGATTTACAGAGACCACACCCGGAAGGCTCGTAAGGGGAAGCCCTGAGGGAAGGAGGGACTAAGAAAAGAACCCATGCTGTGAAACGGCGGGTGCATCTGTGGCTCTGTAGGGCTGCTCCACAACCAGATCCTGCAGACGAGGGGCGTCCCCGAAGAGGGGCCCCCAACCTGGCAATAGTGTGAATATCTCCACCCAGTGACCTAACAGAGGAGGCTTGAAAGTGTTTCTCTCCGAAAAGAAAGGCTAGGTAGTACAGAATTTGAACCGGTGGCGAACTGGTCTACCCGTGGTTTTGAAACATACGTCCCTCAGAGAGGGTTCAGGAATTGAGTGGCCGATAGTCCACTCTGAGGGAAGAACCATGTGCGACCTGCTGATGGAGTCCGCGAGAAAGTTTATCTTCCCAGGAACATGCTTGGCCGAGATCGCGATTGATTGTACCTCGGCACCAAAGAAGAATCAGTTCCGTCCACAGGGACAGGAGATGATACGCGCCCACCCCCTTGCTTGTTGATATATAACGCCCAGTTTGTCTGTCGTGTTGGGAGAATGTTGTTTTTTCCTTTCAGGAAGGGAAGAGACTCCTTGGAGGGCTTGGAACACGGCCTTCCATCTCAAGTCCGATAGATATGCCAGGACCCCCATCTCCGGAGGCCGTCAGAGAGCTGACGTATGCAAACCCCACCCGGACGGGACGAATCCGGAACAGGTCCACTCTGCGGAGGAGGAGGGTAGAGATGGGGACTCCCTGATCTAAGCCAGGACTGGTCGTGCCATTGGACCACACGATGACTAAACCACAGACCGCGATGGATCACAGGTCCCACTAGCTGCAGTGCCCTGATACCAACGCTTGCGAAAGAGGCCGCTGAAACCGCGTTATGTGCAGTTGCCCAAGGGGTACTAAGGGACCAAAGGCCTCCATCAACCCGAAGAAGCTGCTGCGTAACGGGAAGAGATCGGACTACTCCTCGTTCGAACAAATCCCCGCAGCTGTCAGAGGCTTAATAACCTGTATGTCTTTGCTGGGACACAGAGTGCTGGATGAGGCAAGAAGAAGCCAATCTTCTAGACTAGGCCTTCAGAAGAATTCCTTGTCTCCCAAACATGCAAACAAATTCCCCGACCACTTCGTGAAAACCCAGAGGGGCCGGGTCTAGTCCAAAGGGAAGAGCCCTGAACAGAAAAACTCGGCATCTACCACACGAAGCTTAGGTACTCTCTCTTCCTTCCCTTGGGTGGATCAAGGATGGAAGTACACAACTTAAAGTCGATGGTTACCCGCCCAATCGCCGGATGCCTTGGCAATCGCGGATTGACATGGGGTTTCCATTCGAAAACGGAGGACTATACGAAACCTGTTCAAGGGCGAAGTATCTATAGCCTGGTCTCCGTCCTCCATAAGCTTTTGGAACCACAAAAAATGCGGCCAGAAAAGCCCGGAGTAAATGGAAGAGGAACATCCTCTGTGCTCCCTTGGCTTAACATCGCAAGGGCCTCCTGTCTAAAAGGCCTAGAGGCTGCCAATCCCGAGAGGAACGAAATGACTGAGAGGGCCTTTCACTGCACCCCAAATGAAACGAAAACCCGACATGACCACCCGCATAGCCCGAGGCTTGCGGTAGAGCCGCTCCCCAGGCACTGAGGTGCCTGGACGGACTGCCCACAGGACCGCCTTTGGGGTGAACACCCAGTCTGGGGCAAGTCATTTGAGGGTTGGGGCCGCTGAGACGTGGGAGGCAAACCGTACCCGCCGCCGAGCCTGAGCCGACCCCATGCTGGGCTGCTTGTCTCGGATCCCCCTGTCCAAATGACCGACCGTCCCCTAGGGATGATAGGGGACCCTGTGATGAGAACTGCCGCAGGCGCCTTGCGTTTATGAACCGGGGCGGGTGAAGTGTGGCGGCCTGACTGAAAGGCGAGGTCACGCTAATCTCGGCCTGGCTCTTAATGGAAGCCAGTACGGTTATTCCCAAGACAGAGACCCTGACCTGACTGGCAAGGCTCTGAGGAGGGCGCGGGCAGAGGTAGAACGGGTTCACAGAAGATCCACAAGTGACCGCATCTCTCCTCGCTATTAACAGAGCTCGGAAGGAGCCCAGACGAAGGCCCCCAGCCGAAGATTAACCCTTCATCCTTGTGTCATAATACAGGCTACGCACTGCAGCTGGGATCCGCCGTACTATGCGGTATGGTGAAGGAATCAGAATCATGATCCTTAAGGGCAGACACTATGACCACTAGAAAAGAATTCCACAACCTAGTAGCCTCCAAACCCCCATCGCAGGCTCTCCCCCACCCGCAAGCAGTGCCCTGAGAGGGACATCCAGCATAGCCGTGTGATTCGACCTCACCTGGACCAGATGAGGTTCCGCCTGGGAGATCGTGGGAAGGGATAGTTGCTTATTGGGATTATCATTTGCCGAGAAGGCCCATTCATGGCAAATGGAAGCCGCACGCCAGCGCACTAGGGAAATCAGGGACAGAACCAGTGCAAATGTCCTGTTCCTCCGAGTCCCCTTACTCCTATTTGTGGTGAGATGCCCCGGGCATTTCCGCCGCCGAAGGGCAGGGGCTCTGACCACCTGAGAGTGATGACACCACCTCCGGACAAGGGAAGCCAGAAAGTCCACCGAGTCCATGGAAGGAATAAGAACCTGGGGTGACAGACTGTTCCCACCTTCCACTGCTCAGAATCCACCAGGTTCGGATCCACAACCGAGGGGGTGACCGCCCCAGATCCGAGACGGTGCTCGGCTAAAAGCCCAGAGTGGCCTGTGGGCTGGCTAGATTCCCCATACATTCCGTGGAGTGATCAGTCTCCCGGGAGGGACGCTATTTAAATGCCAACAGCACCTGTGTTCCCAGGCTGTCACCCTTCCAATACTGACCAGCCCTACTTTGCTTAACATCGGTTGAATCGTGACGAGAACCGGTGTATTCAACTTGGTTGAGGCCGAAGGCATGGGGCCTGGGAGGGAATGCCTGCACTGGCGTATAGAGGGCTGGGCAAAGAAACCCGTCCACACGGGAGAACCCCGGAGCAGTGGTGCTGAGGAAAGCCCATGGCCGTTGGATAATTGCCATAGGTCCCGTGGCCCAAAGCAAAGTGTCCCTGACCCCTTGATATGGGGGGGGGGGTGCTGAGAGGTGGCTGCTGTTCCCAACCCAAAAAATGGGCCTAATGCTCCCGGTTCCCTGTAGTGGTGCGTCGGAAAAGAGGGCGAAAACCCAGTTGGTCTGCCAAAGAAGAGCAGACACATGAGTTGGGGGAAGGAAACACCGGGGGGCCGAAAGAGATCCGAGGCCCTTGAGCAAGTAGTTTGCTTCCCATAGAGTCGCCTACCGTAGCGAGAAGGGGAGTTTGACGAAATAAGCCTACCTCAACTCCGGCGCCTCCGGAGAAGGGCCCGAGCAACTTCGATTCTGCATTGGAAACGAACCGAGCGCAGTATAACCGCAGCTGAACTGAAAACACCGGATGCACTTTAACCGGGAAACGACCAAGCTGAGTCGATCGCCCGTAAGGGGGACAAGGGAACAGGATCGACAGAACCACCTCTGAGCCGATCATCTTGCTGAGCTGCTGGCCACCAACCCATTAAATGGGGGACCATATCGCCAGTCCCCCGAGGGAACCCCTGGAAAGGGGCGGACCCCCAAAGTCCAACCCGAAAAGGCAAGACCATGAGGTGGAATGGAAACAACTGGTGGCCGAACGGATTCTAGCCCATGAGAAGGAGTTGCATCCCTAGGATCGCCCATCGACGAAAGGGAGTGTGTTAGACAAGCAGTCTGCCTCATTATAATTCCCACCCTTTGATCCTTCGCAATAGTGGGTGCTCGTGCATCTTCGATCCGCCATGTGAATCGAAAACTTGTTTTCAGTAAGAACCTTTCAGCTGAACTGACACATGATGCACTGACTGAAACACAGAACCGCATCTGCGGTCGTTATGCCGCAGAGGAAGACGTGAATTCTGCCTCAAAACCCCGCCCCTGAGCCTTCCGTCATATGTGCTCGTGCATCTTTGATTCGCCCTGGGGAATCGAACTGTGATCAGAATGAAACCGCAAGCTGTAACTGACACAGGATGCGATACGGTAACGACAGAGCCCTAGTGCTGAGTTTCGATGCCTTTAGGGGCGAGGGCGTACGACATCGAGCAAACCGCAGCTGAGCTGAGATCAACGCAGACACTAATTAAGGTTGCGAGAAAGAGCACGCTGACACACACCAAACCGTTGAAGTGAACCCATGGATGAAGAAGAAAGAACAGAAGAAGAAAGTGACGCGAAGAGAGTGGGGGGGGGGGGGTTGGCGCGGCCAGAGTAGGCTAGGCTAAGAGCCTGCCAGTGAGACGAGGAATCGAATGACGAAACCTTCGTAAATCTCGCCTTACCACCCAATCGCTTCACGTACGTTCTCCCTTAAGTGAAAACATAAGCAAGGACACCAAAGAGCAGCAACAACGATCGAGCGATCGTGAGAAAAGCAAAAAATACTTAGCTGCTCGTGAACACGCGGCTAACGGGAAAAAATGGCTGCCGAGAAAAGAGGAGGATTCTGGGCATGCGCAAGGCACGAGGCCCTTTCAGGGTTTTGTTGTCCGTACGGACTTTATTGTATACGAGGCAGGGATAGCAAATTGCTGCCGCTTATTGCATTAGTGAGCCACGGTATAGTATGTGTAATTAAACATGAATTATCAACTGTCTGCAATGTAAGCAAAGCGCACATTTGCCGTGGAAAACAAATGTATGTTTCAGACAAATCAATACAAAACCTAACTCAAATACCTTGGTTCTTAGGAAACGGCAAGTTTCAACAAGTGAAATCTAGCCTGCCGTTGCAGTAGGAAAGCAACGGCTATAACGATAAACTAAAACACCGGGCATCATTCGTGACCCATAATGATCATACCTGCTAAGTTTCAGAAAGATTGGCCAAGTACTTTGGAGATATTCCATAAAGAAGGAAAACCATTACAGGCTG
>CM031610.1:79042141-79045166 GCA_018398815.1 Conus ventricosus | reverse complement strand
TTAGTTACGGCTATAACGGTAAACTAAAATATTGGACATTATTCCTGACCCATGATGAACATACCTACAAATTTTCAGAAAGATCGGCCAAGTACTTTCTGAGATATTCCATAAAGAAGAAAAACCGTTACAGGCCGTTACAGCCGTTAGTAACGGCTTTAACGGGTAAAATAAAACATCGGGCATCATTCGTGAACCATAATTAACAGACCTGCTAATTTTCACAAAGATCGGCCATGTCCTTTCGGAGATATTCCAGAAAGAAGAAAAACCGTTACAGGCCGTTACAGCCGTTAGTAACGGATATAATGTGAACTACAATACGAGCATTATTCCTGACCCATAATGAATACACCAACAAATTTCAGAAAGATCGGCCAAGTACTTTCTGAGATATTCCATAAAGAAGAAAAACCGTTACAGGCCGTTACAGCCGTTAGTAACGGCTATAACGAGGTAAACTAAAAGACTGGACATGATCCGTGACCCATTATGAACATACCTGCTAAATTTCACAAAGATCGGCCAAGTACTTTCGGAGATATTCTATAAAGAAGAAAAACCGTTACAGGCCGTTACAGCCGTTAGTAACGGCTATAACGTACACTAAAACATCGGTCATTATTCCTGACCCATGATGAACATACCTACAATTTTTTTTAGAAAGATCGGCCAAGTACTTTTTGAGATATTCCATAAAGAATGAAAACCGTTACAGGCCGTTACAGCCGTTAGTAACGGCTAATAATGAGGTAAACTAAAACATCGGGCATCATCCGTGACCCATCCTCTTCATACCTGCTAATTTTCACAAAGATCAGCCAAGCACTTTCGGAGATATTCCATAAAGAAGAAAAACCGTTACAGGCCGTTACAGCCGTTAGTAACGGCTATAACGGGGTAAACTAAAACATCGGGCATCATTCGAGTCCCATAATGAACACACCTGTTAATCTTCACAAAGATCGGCCATGTCCTTTCGGAGATATTCCATAAAAGAAAAAAAAAAACGTTACAGGCCGTTACAGCCGTTAGTAACGGCTATAACGGTGAACTAAAACATTGGGCATTATTCGTGACCCATAATGAATATATCTACAAATTTTCAGAAAGATCGGCCAAGTACTCTCTGAGGTATTCCATAAAGAAGGGAAACCGTTACAGGCCATTACAGCCGTTAGTAACCGCTATAATGGGGTAAACTAAAACATCGGACATCATCTGTGACCCATAATGAACATACATGCTACTTTTCACAAAGATCGGCCATGTCCTTTCGGAGATATTCCATAAAGTAAAAAAAAAAAAAAACCGTTACAGCTGTTACAGCCGTTAGTAACGGATATAACGGTAAACTAAAACATTGGGCATTATTCCTGACCCATACTGAACATACCTACAAATTTTCAGAAAGATCGACCAAGTACTTTTGAGATATTCCATAAAGAAGGAAAACCGTTACAGGCCGTTACAGCTGTTAGTAACGGCTATAAACGGGGTAAACTAACACATCGGGCGTCATCCGTCCCCTATCCTCTTCATGCCTGCCAATGGTTACAAAGATCGGCCAAGTACTTTCGGAGATATTCCATAAAGAAGAAAAAGCGTTACAGGCCGTTACAGCCGTTAGTAACGGCTGTAACGGTAAACTGAAACATCGGGCATCATCCTTGACCCATAATGAACATACCTACAAATTTTCAGAAAGATTAATCCAGTAGTTTTGTCTGGAGCGAGTGGAACACATTTTGACCACGGACAGACGGACGGACAGACACACACAGACAGCATTTCTTCGTTCCCATTCTAAAGTACTCCCTGTTGTATAAGAAACTACATCAGATCACGGAAACAAAGTGCAGATTGCCTAATACACTTTCTCTTTCGATCGTTACCTGTAGGTAATTAAAAACTACATTAAATCATGGAAACGAAGTTTGTGTACATTCCCTTAATTACAGCACTTTCATTTCGATTGGGCAGGTCATGTTATCTAATGAAATCTAAAGGTCGTACTGCTAAAACGTTCTTTTATATGTTTCTTCCACATGATTCAACAAAAACAAATACTACTCAAATTTCCTGGTACGTCATCATCCTAAAAACATGCATTAAAACACAAACTCTCTGATACACGTGTCAACTGGAGAGAAAAAAATCCGATTAATGAGAGTACTGACGTAAGGGAGGCCACCCGGCTAGTGAGCTGGTTCATCAGAAGGAATTCATCCACGCCGAAGAATTCCGTGCTCGAATGGTGATATCGTACACCTGCGACATCCATATGAAAAATATATAAGCACACACGTACACCTGCAATATCCACAATGCAGTAAGATAAACACAGACTCGCACTCTTATAGGCCTACCTGCAATACCTACAATGCAAATAAAGACATACGCGCCCTCGTATACCTGCAACATCCACAAAGAGGTATAAACGTATACGCGCACTGCATTCGGTCCCATGCCAACATCGCTCATTCCTTTAGCGGATGACGAGGATATTTGACAGTGACGCCATACACGTCCACTTTCTACACTCTGACACACTGGTATAGTAGAGGTTGTCTACATTTCTTTTTAATCATTTTTTTTGCCAGTCTCTGTGTAACAGCTGTCAGCCATCTAAACTGGGGCGCCTGAAGACGAAGGCGGCAGTTTGGATTGGAACTGAGAGCATTCCGGCTCCCTACTGCGTCATATATGTGGGCATAAAAAAGGAAGTTCATGTCCCCTCTCCGTGTATCATGTTGGGCTTCCAAAAGTGACCTTCGACCTTCAACCCCTTTTCCCCTCCTTTTTTCACTAAGTCCCCCCCCCCCCCCCCTCTTTCTTTTTTTTGCGTAGTTGGGGATTTTAAGATGGTTTTCAGGCAATCCCTAAAAAAAAATCAGGAGGTCTGGCAAAGATGTAACGCACTGTCGTTCTGGTGGGGTTGTTGAACTGTTGGATGGGTCATACACCCTCTCCCCACTGCAATCAACTTTCCAGGGATGGATGTATACCCATGTGCTGTATGACA
>CM031610.1:79032141-79039641 GCA_018398815.1 Conus ventricosus | reverse complement strand
TTCTTCAGGCAAGATAAACAACGCTCAGGACGACGAAAATGAAGAAGGAGCGATCACTAACTTATCTTGCAAACTGGGGCGCAAGATGGGCGTTGATTTTGCAAGATAAAGTGATCGCTCGTTCTTCGTTTTCGTTGTCCCGAGTGTTGTTTACCTGGCCTGAAGAAGACCTAAGAGGTCGAAACGCGTCGTGTTTTGTCTCGTGGTGTGGCGGAGGTATTCCAAATGCTTTTCAAAACCTGCTTTGTTTGCATACACAAAAAGACTACAGATGTGGTGCGCCTCCAGCATCACCGCCCTCTGCAGTCTCTGACCCCGTTCATTAAAACAGATGGAAGGTGAGAGCCCGCCCCCCTCCCTCCCCCTTACCCCTGCTGTTACAAGAGTTTGAAGAGTACATGCCCACCTCCCTATCCCATCTATCCACCCCCCGTTTGTAAGAATTTGAAGATGAGAAACTCCCGTTTGCGCGACCATTGTGACGATGAGAGGTCCCCTCGCCCCTCCTCCTTCAGCTGTTTTAAACGTTTGGAGGAAACCCTGCGATGATGTTTGTGTCTGTTTGCCAGTTTAGGTTGTCCCCCACTCCCAACCCCCTTCCTCTTTTTGCCCATGCAACACGTGACAGACGAGTCAATTTTCGACTGCTTTGTCTTTTTTAGACGTAACAAACCACAGTCTAAAAAAACAAAACAAAACAAACAAAAACAACAACAACCAGAAACAAACAAACAACAACCATATCCGTGTGGCGGTCAGCAGGAGAAACATATATATGAACTAAAAGGCGCTCGGGAGGGAGAGCGCAGACATCTGCCATGTTCGAACCGATCCCGAATCAGCTTTTTGATCCAGATCCGCCCCCACAATAAAACGGATTCGACCTTGGACCTCGTTAATCCATCTTCCTCCTGCACGTTTTGTGAAAACAGTTCAGTCGTCTTTGCGCCATCGTGAAGGAATGCTTAGCCCGCCCTTTGAGCAAGTGTCCGCACTCCCAGTGCAATGGCTTGCGATGCATCAACCTTCCCCATAGGTCGTGGGTATTAAAATGACCCCCACAGTCGTGATTTTCGCTTATTCACCGAGTCTGTAGTTATTTCTACAAAAATGTATGACTTTGCCGATAAAGCGTGACGCCACAGCTGTACAACGAACATTCTATAGTTTTTGTCAAGAAACGAAAGCGTAAACGGAAAAAAAAAACAAAAAAAAAACAACGACAAACAAACCACTGCAAAGCTTTATTCCTTCAATCAAACAACCAAAATGACAGATGAAATCATGATTTAGACAATGAAGTAATTTTTAACTCAGTAATACAGCAGCTGCGTTGTAACGCAATTTTTTTTTTCTTTCATGAGAAAATCCTGGACAATATGGCCACCATCAGTATTCATTCCAATCAACAAAACAAACCTAAAAAAATAGAAATCCAATATAATCACACAAAAAACAAAAACCAAAAAAAAAAACCCCAAGGGTTGGGAAACCCACACTCCCTACGACGCAGTACCATCCACTCGGGATTAGACCACAATGTGAGCATGTCTGTCGATTTGGTTTTTACTCAAACTGATGATAATATTTTACTAGTCTGGGTTCTAAAAGACAAAACTATTGGTACACCTATATAAAATGACGCCACACCTGATGCTTTTACGTGCCACAGATTACTGAACTAAAATACACCCAGCAAGTTGGGAGGAGGGGGGGGGGGGGGGTGGGGGTGTGTGTGTGGGAGCACTGACCCATCCATGTCGGTGTCCAGCCGTTGGAAGGTCTGACGCAGGCTGGAAATCTGCTCGTCTGGGACGTCCAGCTCCGGACCCGCCTGACACGTCATCAATCAGTCAGTCAGGAAGATGGACGGCAAGTCAACGGTGTAAATGGTGTGAGCAGAATCTTTCATTTGTTCATTTCATTAATCAACCAATTAATGAATGAATTAATCAATCAATCAACCAATCAATCATTCAATTAATCAATCCATCCATCCATCGATCCATTAATCCATCCATCCATCCAATTATCCATTCAAGCATTGTGACCCACACACAGAACAAGGCTAGAATTATTCGAGCCCAGACGTATGCCTAATAGACCTGTTCCGGTAAAAGCACTGGGGAAGATAAAGCCCAACTTAACACCGCAGACACAGTGATCCTTTCTCAGTTCATGAGTAAAGCAAACAGACCTAGAGAGTCAAACATCTGAGTTGAAGCACACGCCAGGATAACGATCGGATGCGGGCTGTCTGCACGATGTGCGCACCGTTTGACACCATTGTTTTGATATTTTCCTAATATTCTCTGACTGAACGGTTCTGTTGACCGATCGGGTGAAAATGCTTTGGGCTTGCCCAACAGCAGCATCTGTCCCATGAAAACGGCGGGTCACTCTCGCTGAACGTGGACTCTGGCACAGATTACCTCCCGTGCAGATCTTCTTCTTCCTAAAATACTGGTTCACTCAAAAACGAGTAGGTCACCAGCGCGCATGTTAAAAAGTAAAATAAAATAGCATAAAATAGTGCGATATCCGAACATCATCTGTTGTGATACTGTAGGCGAACATAACTGATAAGTCGCCAGGCCCAGCTTCAGTTTAAACTCAATTCTATTCGGTACTTAATAAATGTAATCATAGCATTTCCTCGGAATTTGAATTCACACGTCTCGAGGATCTTAAACGCAACTGAAACCAGTTTTGAGTTGGTTTTTTTTTTTTTTAAATTTCTTTCAGAATTCTTTCTATTCTTAAGTTTTATGCTCACGTTTCACTACTAGGATCATTAAGCTGGTTTCTTTGATTCATTATGATTTCTTCACAGCGCCGAAACAATAGTGTTCACATCAATAGACTCGATTTCCACGAACAACAACAACAAAATTTTCAAGACAAACTTACCGTGTTCTTAGTGATTTTTATGTAATAGCCGAAAGAGCGCCAATTATCAGTTTTCTTCATGATAATTAGCGTTTCCATCGTGAAAACGTAAATTTGACTTTTTGTTGGTAGTGACCTCCCATATAAACACGCATGATGATTTTTGTGTGAGAGTGGTTTAGGTGAGACGGATGCGGGACTCTGTGTGTGTGTGTGTTGGGGGAGGGGGAGGGGGGAGGGGCTATGTGTGTGCGTGTGTGTGTGAGCGTGTATGTGAGTCAGTTCAGAAAATATGGAGACGCTTTGAAAATCCTTCCTGGAGGATGTTTCCTGGTGTGTTGAGTGTGCCTTCTATCAACATCCGTGCTAAGTGATTAGGTAAGTACTACAAGCAGTTAAGGGCAGAAGTAGGTAGGCGTCTCACCACATATGCAAAAGTTTCCTTCGACAGTCGGAACACAATTTTTTTTTAAGTGTGCGTGCGTGTGCGTGTGCGTGTGTGTGTGTCTGTGCGTGTGCGTGTGCGTGTAGCTGGGAGTTTCAAATGTAAAAAAATCCAGTGCTAGGCGATCAGAACTGCTATGAGGTCCGGACACTGACCACCCTCACCTTCCTTCCCATCCCCCCCCCCCCCCCCCCCGCCCTGCATTTTTTCCTCTTAAAAAAGCACAAATTTGTGACATATAAAAACAAGCAGGCACGCTCAGTATTAATATTTGTTTGTTTGTTTGTTTTCCTTGCTTTGTTTTACTTTTTTCTATTTTTCTTTCATTTTTTTAAAAACTGGCCAGGATGCACGCGCACCACCAAGCCCCCCCCCCCCCCCCCCCCCCCCACTCAGTGCCCCACCGTATCTCGTCCGTCCCTGTCTTTCTTCTTCATTTAGAAATTAAACTAAGCTTACGATAGGAAGCTGAAGTTTAATTTGAATTATTTTGAATCTATTGAAGGAAAAGAAGTTAGACCTACGCGAGCTGCAGCTGCAGATTCCGCCCGCAGAACAGTCAGGCTTTAGCGTCGTGTGTCCTCTAGGCATGCAATAGGGAGGGCATGTATAACTGAACCATCTTCTCAAATCCAATGGGAGGACGCGTAATTTCTCTTCTCTCCAATAGATCCAAAATAATTCAAATTAAACTTCAGCTTCCTATCGTAAGCCTGGTTTAATTTCTAAATAATTTCTCTTCAATTTTTCGCTCAGAGAAATCACGCGAGACTTAAGAGAGCCCAGTGGACAAAACAACATACCTTACTCTGGAGAAAGGAGCTTCTTAAAGGACTACAAGAGACAAAAATTTTTATTGCTGTAAAATATTCTGTTTGTATCAACAACTAAACACATGGGAAGAAAATCTGCCATACACAATCGTAAATGTAATCGAAAAATAAAATCAACTAAAATCGGATTAAAATGTTTGGCCTTAGCTTGTCAGAAGTGGGAAGACAACAAACACGAGCAGACACATGCACTATAAATTCACTTAGAACTACCAAAAATAAAACACTGTGTCTTTCTTCGTGAGCTTGCCACAAAGCCCTGACTGCCGCGCGTTGGGGAACCACGCAAACTGACCGTTCTTCTACGCGCGGAATCTGCTGCCGCATCTCGCATGATTTCTCTGAGCGAGAAATAGATGAGACGTAATTGATACATTTTAGAGTAAAACGTCATAAATTTAGAATTTCTACACTATTGTGTAATGGCCTACACAACAGTGTAGAAATTCTTTACCTTCAGAGGCGGGCTAGGATAAACGTGCACCCCCAATCACCCCCCCCCCCCCCCCCACACACACAACACACAGACACACCGCCCTCAACCATCCTACCGTGTGTGTCATCCAACCTTGTCTTCCTCGTGAATTCTTTACCTTCAGAGGCTGGCTAAGATGCACGTGCACAATCAATCCCCCCCCCCCCCCCCCCCCCCCCCCCGCCCACAGCCATCCTACAGCGTGTTTCGTCCAACCCTGTCTTCCTCGTTAATTCTTTACCTTCAGAGGGTTCGGCTTCGCCAGAGCTTTGCGGGCCGCCTCCTTGGAGCGTGCTCTGCCCTCGGTGGTCGGGGGCGGGGCCTCGGGGCTGGCTCTCTTCTCCGTGGAGGGCAGGGTGACGGGCTGGGGCAGGGGCGGACGCTGCTCCCCTCCCTCCCCTCTGCCTTTCCTGGGAGAGCGGGATCTGTGGGGGAGGGCGGAAAGAAGAAGAGGATGTCGTGTTACAACCAAGTGGTTTAGCGGTTGCTCCGTGTGTGTGTGTGTGTGTGTGTGTGTGTGTGTTGACGTTTCTTGAGCTTCTTGATTCTGAACCCCACCCCCTCCCCCCTTTTGAAAAAACAAAAAGAAGTCTCTCTCTCTCTCTCTCTCTCTCTCTCTCTCTGCCGGCCTCCCCTCAGCGTTGACGGGAGACAAGTGCAGACAAACCATTCCTCTGTCATTATGAAAACGACACAGCAGAGATCTGGAAATGGGGGTGGGTCTGAAACAGTTAGGGTATCCAAGCAAAAGCTAATGCACACAATGTCTTAGACGCGACAACGTAGTCAAGCTGTAGATGCCACCGCTTTGATTGTTGGTAACATATTGACCTCCCTTACATCATTTCAGGATCTTCAAGCATAGGCTCAAATATTTTCCTTTCATACTAATGACACTTTTACTCTTTTTTTTTCATTTTTATTTCTTACAGCACTTTCTTCTCTTTTCTCTGTTGTGCCCTTTGCTGGAAATTTTAGGGATAGAGGGTGGGGGTTGGGTGGGTGGGAGAGGGGCCTAGTTGGTTGATATGACAAGGGTGTGGTGGTGCGAATACCACAGAATTATACGCATAATATCCGGACCTGGATGTCGCAGATGCTGTCCCTACGAGAAGAGGTGAGTAGACGGTTTATCTGGACACGGCAGCGAATTCTCGGTCAAAGCTGCGGCATGGACTTCCGCAAGCGGTAGAATCTCCTCACGCGCGGGTGACAAGGGAGACGACCGGCTTTGACTATCTTCTAGGATAGTTAAAGCCGGTCGTCTCCCTTGTCACCTGAGAGAGAAGAGAGAGAGAGAGAGAGAGAGAGAGAGAGAGAGAGAGGGGGGGGGGAGTGTGCCCCTCAATGATGCGTCTCACCCTAGCAGTGAAAGTAGACTCTACGGAGGCGTAACGATTGATCTGATCTCGTTTCCTTTCCTAATCTTTATGTCCTTATTCTCCCCCAGCCCCCCACCCCTCCCTCCCCTTGTGACTGCTGTCATCCCTCCTGATGAAGGAATTTAATTCTTGCCTGCTCTTTTTTTTTGTCTCCTTTCCTATTCCACCTCACACACACACACACACACACACACACACACACCACGCACGCACGCACGCACGCACGCACGCACGCACACACACACACACACTACACACACACACACACACACACACACACACACACACACACACACTTGTAGTCGGATAGCTATATGTGTTTTTTTTTTCGCTCATCAATAACACTGACACGCCAGACACACGGAATGGGGTCACAAGAGACTGAACAGGCCGGAGGACCCATACGTACAGCAGTTCGTTCTGCTCCTCTACCCAGGCGGCACTGCGGCTGCTGTGAGACTTGGAAAGGCTGGTGTCCTCGTGCGGTAACCCTGAAAAAAATCACGTGACATGCAAAATTGACAGGTCAAGATCAGCTCGTCCCCTCTTCAGTCACTAACAGGGTCAAAGCGAAATGAGCTTGTAAATGCTCTGTTCTTTTGCTGTTGTTGTTACTGCTTCATATTTCTGACACGTGTAAACCATAGGAGACAGCGGGAGAAGAGATTCTGGGAGGAAGAGACAGAGACAGACAGACAGACGAAAGAAGACTGACAGGGAATAGGTGCAGAAGGGAGGGGAGGGAGGGAAGGCAGACAGACAGGAAAACAAGGACAGACATGGAAAAAGAGAGGGAAGAGAAAGGGAAAGAGAGACTCAAAAATCAAATTGTTTCATCTGTTTTGGCCTCATGCACATATTGAATGAATTGGTCAGGGGCGTAGTCGTCCAGCATAGTCCATAGGGAAATCAGGTGTGAGAGAGAGAGAAGAGAGAGAGAGAGAGAGAGAGAGAGAGAGAGAGAGAGAGAGAGCGAGCGAGAGAGAGAGAACCTTTTAATCGTCAAGAGAACAATAAATACATCTTTAATTCCAGAAATTGTTGGTAATTGATTGCATTTGGTTTTAATGCATTTATTGCTAAGGGCTTGGCCAGGTATATTCAAGTCACAGTTGTCTTGTATTTTACTGTGCCGTGGGCATCGTTAAGCACAGTTCAAAACACTCATCGCAAAGCAGAAATATTACTGAATTTGGGGAATGAAAATATGTCACTTGGCCGCAAAACAAATGGAACAAACAAAAATTTAATGACAGCACACACACACACACACACACACACAACACACACACCACGCACGTGCACACGCGCACTCACGCGCGCACACACTCACGCACACAAACACATGTTAACCGTGTAAACTGCATTGTAATGTATCAAACACATCCTCGTCTTCATTATTGTAAGCATCATCATTATCACCCCTCTTCCACCTCTCTCTCTCTGGGGGAGGTGTAAGAAGATGAGAGAGGTAAA
>CM031610.1:79022141-79029641 GCA_018398815.1 Conus ventricosus | reverse complement strand
CGGTACTAAAATTTTCAGGGTTTTTTTGGTCTTTAGACCGGGATAACAGCTTTTTCTTCCGTATATTATCGTATAATGTACATTAATGAAATAAATCAAATTTCTGTGCTGTTCTGTAGCAATGTTGGCGTTATGTTCTCTCTGGCTTCTAGTGTTTTGGTGCCTTCCTTTCTGTACAATTACATCATGGAAGCTGGAGCAGGACTCACTGAAAATGGTTCAGGTTGGTTTTTTTGGTCATCAGATATGATTCTAACCTGTTTTTTTTTTTTAATATAAAGTCATAAAATATTGATTCCGTAAAAACCCGTTTTCGACGATTCTGATCTTCGAACATACGTACCACACAACACAGTCGATTCACATTGAACGCATTCCGATTTTCCCCTAACATGTATAACACTTATCGCTTGGAGGATATTTTTAACCGTGTCTCTCCCAGTAGCGGACTGTAAAACCAGCTGATTCTGAGAAAAGCCGAAATTTGAGAACAGCCAGCAACTGAATGGATTAACAACCCACCACCACCCAGTACCCCACCACCACCACCACCTCCACAGATTTTCCCCCCCCCCCCCCCCGGGGTCGCAAACACACCAACCCAGCACCCACCAGAGGTCTCACCGGGGCGGGGGAGGGTGGTGGGGGCCGCTGTGGGGGGCGGGCCCAGGGGCGGGAGGTCGGTGCGGACGTTGGGCCCCCCCATGACGCACAGGCCCGGACAGCCCCGGGAGGCGCGGTGCAAGGAGGAGTGGCAGTGGAACCGGCCAGGGATGGGCACGTACTCCCACTTCACCTCCTCCACTGCCGCCACCACCAGCCCACAGTTGTAGCGGTAGTGGTTGCAGTAATAGCAATCGTCGACGTCGTCGTCGTCGTCGTCGTAATAGTAGTAGTAGCAGCAGCGCAGCAGCAGCAGTAGTAGTCGTTGTAGCAGCAGCAGTAGTAGTAGTAGTAGTAGTAGTAGTAGTAGTAGTAGTAGTAGTAGCAGCAGCAGCAGCAGCAGTAGTAGTAATAGTAGAGACAGCAGCAGCAGCAGCAGAAACAGGAGGAAGAAGTGGAGCTTGAAGAGGATAAGTGACAGTGAAACTGTCCAGACATGGCAGCGTGCCTCCACTGGACTCTGCCCGCTTTCTGTCCAACACACTGAGGAGGAGGAGGAAAAGGGAGGTCGGAATGGAAGAGAAGGGAGAAGAAGAAATGTCACAGGGGAGCTGCTGGCAAGAGATGGAATCATACTCCCTCTGGACTTCTCCCGCTACTGCCGGGCCCAGTGAGGAGACAGAATAGTTGTGGAAGCAGCAGCAGCAGTAGTAGCAGCAGCAGTAGTAGCAGGAGAAGTGGCAACAGCAGCAAAAAAATTAATGTGATCACTTGTAGTAGTCGAAGGAGGAGGCAGAGGAGGAGGAAGGAGGAAATGGAGGAGGAAGAACAGGAGAAGAGCAGAAAGAATAGTAGGAGCAGCAGCAGCAGAAAGAGGAGGGGCAGAAGTGGAAAAATAGCTATGGTGGAAACTGTCTTATTGGCAAGAAGAAGACAGGACCTAGCAGGAGCGGCGGCAACAGCAGAAGCAGTGATGACAGCAGCAGCATGGTTATTTCAAGATGTCTGACTCTGAATTCTGACCTAACAGCACAGCATGGTATGAACCGAATTTTGCTAACCAAGACCTTTCCTGAAAGCATACAGGTATCAGTCGTACCCGCTTCTTTGACAGACCAGTCTGACTGCATAGCAATTTGCCGATTCAAGACGGTCTTCAACAGCTGAAACAGTCTTTGAATTCTGCTAAGATATCAGCATTCTGGCCGATTTGTTTTTCAGGGGTAAGGCTTTTGAGGGCATTTTGTGTGTCATGTCTATTTTCCAAGATCGACAACTAAAGAAGTGAAGGATGCAGTCTTGGTAACAATGAAGAACGATTGCGATATCACACATTCGATCAGTCATTGAGCTGAATGTCAGTTTTGGTCACGAAATATCAATATATGAACAACTACTGTTACTCAATTGATTCTCGTATGCTACTCTTGATGATGAAAAGAAATAAGGCTGTTCGGTGGAACCTAAAAATATAAAAGATGTAATGAGCATTTTCTTTTGAAGGGAGGAGGAAGGAATTGGGATGGGGGGGGGGGGGGGAGGGGGGGGGGGAGGGGGGGGGGGGGGGGCTTCGTTGATTTGGATGTGCTGTCCGGGTGTGCAGATGTTCAATGTTGGATGCTGCACTGATGGGGAAACAACCAGTTAAACCGTTCAGGATTAACATTTTTACACTTCAAACAGACTAAAAATCGGTAGCAGTCGGTCATTGTCAGTTGCTACAAAAAATATTACATATGTAGACTATTCACACTGGTAAAAACACATACATACATTTGTTTGAAGCAACTTTTTCAGGAGAGCACATTATTCAAAACTGATACTGAAAGGGTCTGTACATGCATATGTAAATAAACACAGAAAAGAACACATGGTTAGAATATGGGTCGCTGCCTCTAATTTTAATAGTGTTAAGATAAGAAACAACAACAGCTGAATTCAGTGATTAAACATTGCAAGCAACGCATGGGAGGAGGGAAGGAAAGACAACTATACTGGGGAGATTCAGGCGGGCTTGGAGGTTGGTGACAGTTCTCTTCTCCTTAGCCAGTAAGATGGGCGATCGTCTTTCCTTGACCTCTGACACTGACAAATAATCAACAAGATGATTTCCTTCTGTGGCGTTCTGATGAACACTCCAAAACATTGCTAAATGTGTTTTCCAAAATCGGAATTCTACTTACACAAAGCCTATGAGCTAGGGAAATTACGAAATACAGTCGAAGCCGCCTATAACGAAGTCGGATATAACGAACGCCCGATATAACGAAGCAAAAAGATTGGCCCCGGCAAAAATCCTTTTTTACATGACTAATGATACGTCGGATGTAACGAAGTCGGATGTAACGAAATGCCGCTTATAACGAAATGGTTTTGGGGTCACCAGTGGGCGATCACGCCGGTTAGAAGGAAGTCACCACCTGTAGCGAATCATGTGTTCGGCCCCGTGAAGAGTTCAAGCCGGATATAGCGAAGTGGTTACATTTGTGTTCAAGAACCATTTTTCGGAAATGGTTGGTTGTTCGGTGTGATATGTATTGCTTCATACGGTCGCTGGCTATTCTAGGGATATGGAGGAGTGTCGGTATAGCACATGAAATGTAGAGCTTTCTTTGCGTTGCTCTAATTAGTCTAAATAGAAATCACACATTTATACATGGTTTGACTAGAGCTGCATATTCCTAGGCTTGTTTCTTTTTCTTACACAGCTTTACGTAGGTAGATTAAAAGTACACGGTGTTTTTAAGTGTATGTTTGTTGTATGGTAAACATCACCTTTGTAATTCGTAAGCAATAAAATCGTATTTTAATGTCCTGTAAAGCGAGTGCCTGTGATTGTCGAAGCAAGGCAGTCGATTCACATCGGGTCAAGTTCAGCAATTGCAGACGGAAAAGAGATGCTGGACGGGGACGAGGTGTGGGGTGGGGGGGGGGGGGGGGGGGGGGGGGTGGGGGGGGGTGAAGCAGAAGGTGGGTGTAAGGGTGTCAGGCCTTGATTTAATAGGCCATTTCATCATGGCGTCTGCACGTCGCAAAGGTTTCTCGCTAAAGCGAAAAATTGAAATTATTCAAGAAGTTGAAAGAAACCCAGCAAAACTGAAGATGATATTAGAGGAAGAATATCAGATTGCGCTGCCGACATTGGCAACCATCTTGACTTCTACAGAGAAATATAAAGGTCGGTAGATGCACGTGCAGAGACCTATCGGAGAAAATCAAAGAGAAGCTTGACAGAACTGTTGCACGTACATGTACTTGGGTGCCTTTGTGTAATCATGTGGACTGCTGTGTCACGAGGATGAAAAACAAAATTATCCTTTTGAGATCTTTTTCTTCACTGTTCGTAGTTGAGTTTTCTTTTTATTTCGTGTAGCTGACAATAATCAGTCTTATCTCTCCTCTCAAAGAGTGACATCTGAAAGGGTTCTTTTCCGGCCAATGTGGCAACAACCATCCTTTTCTGTTGTTTCACAGAAAGTGAGAATTTGAGGGATTTCTTTTTTCTGTCCAGCTGTGACAATAATCTCCATTTTCTGTTGTTTCACAGAATGTGAACATTCACATATCAGACATTATAGCTACCTTTCCAATAACTGTATATGAATGACCTAATGTGTACTGCTAATAATAAAGAAGTTTTGACTGCATACACTAAGACATAATAACCCATCTGTGACTTTCGCTGCAGTGATGGAGAAAAGTAACAAAAGATCGTTATTTTCTTTTCAAGACCTTATTCAGAGACTAATTATTTTTGGTTATTGTGATTTCTTGTCAAGTTGGAGCCAGCACGAAAACTTGCTCTTGGTGCGGCAGACTGCGTGCATTTCAAAATCAGTTACTTACTTATTTACTTGCATACGAGGCAGACTCCAATGACCTAACAGTGTGAAACTGTATCGAACAGTGCAAAGTCCTCCTTCCCCTCTTCCACCTTCAGATCGTGGTGCTGTGTAATTTTCCACAATCCATCCTTTTGAAGTCTTCAGTCGTGGTGCTGTGTACTTCTTCCACAATCCATCCTTTTGAAGTCTTCAGATCGTGGTGCTGTGTAACTTCTTCTGACAATCCATCCTTTTGAAGTCTTCAGATCGTGGTGCTGTGTAACTTCTTTGACAATCCATCCTTTTGAAGTCTTCGGAATATTACTGTGAATTTGTTCGTCTGTTTTACTTACTGTCGGTTTCTATGCCTTCAAATTGCATTACAGGCCTGTGTTATCTGTTTCCATTAATTTGCAGCCTTTTTTCTGGGAAAACAAAAACTGAAATCATTTTCATCAAAGTATGTATTGGCCTAGGAAACGAGCTTGATTACTGCCTATGTATGCAGGCACGCACACGCGCGCGCATGTGTGTGTGTATGTGTGTGTGTGTGTGTGTGTGTGTGTGTGCGCGTGCGCGCGTGCGTGTGTGTGTGTGTGTGAGTGTGTGTGTGTGTGTGTGTGTGTGATGTGTGTGTGTGTGTGTGTGTGTGTGTGTGTGTGTGTGTGTGTGAGGGGTGGGGGGTGGGGTGGTGAAACAGAGAGAAAGAGGGAGAGAGAAAAACGTCACGCCCGATATAAACGAAGCAACTATATAGAAATTCGTTATAATCGGCGCGTCGGTTGTAATGAAAGCCGGATATAACGAAGCATTTTGAATGTCCACCGGCAATTCGTCATAAGCGGCTTGACTGTATTTCTTATCTGAAATCAACAGACCTTTGTAGATCGTCCAACGACTTGTCACACTTTTTAGATGGTTCAATTTAAAAAATCCTTTTTGTTTCATTCATTGGTTCATGATTTTTCTTGTCATTCTAACCTTCATCCCTCACCATCCGCCTCCCCGCCCTATTCCCCCTCTCCCCCCTTGTTCGTCTTCGACATCCCGCCCTTCCCTGACCCACTTTTTCCACCACTTTTTCCTTTTTTCTTAAAAAAAAAATTCCTTCTCTCTTTTTCTGTTTTTGTTTAAAGCAGTTTGTCATCACGAGCCAAGAAAAGGTTTCAAATAAACTCAAACTCAGTAATAAAAACCTGCATCCACATACACATTGTTGTTGGCATCCGTTAGTCTCGGGAGACGATGGATTTGCGCCCTTTACAAATGTTTCCTTTGGTCATACAGCGTCTGCTGTGGCTGTATAGACCCACATGGGTGGCAGTCTCTGCTGCATTTGATGCACTTGAAGGCCGAGTCAGCTGCTGGCAGCAGCTGCTTGTTCTTTCTCTGTGCACGCTTTGCGTCGACAAGCTTCCGGAGCTTCTCTTCGCCAGCTTCCAGCCCAGTGTTCACAGTGTGTCTCCAGCTGGATCTGTCCCGAGCAAGCTCTTCCCAGGTGTTGGTGTCGATGTCGAGAGCCTTCAGGTCGCGCTTGCAAACATCCTTGAAGCGGAGTTGTGGTCTTCCAGTGTTTCTCTTGCCAGAGGCAAGCTCTGCGTACAGAATGTCTTTGGGGATCCTGCCGTCGTCCATTCGACGCACATGACCAAGCCACCTGAGGCGACGCTGACGGAGAAGAGTGGTCATGCTGGGAATCTTTGCACGCTCAAGCACATCGTTGTTTGTCACGGCGATCACTCCATGTGATCCCAAGTATGCGCCGGAGACAGCGCATGTGGAAGGCACTCAGCCCTCTCTCTTGTGAGGCATACAGGGTCCAGGATTCGCTGGCGTACAGGAGAGTGCTTAGCACACAGGCTCGGTACACAGCAATCTTGGTGTTCAATGTTAACATGCTGTTGTTCCACACTCTCTGAGATAGTCTGGCCAGGGTGGTTAGAGGCCTTGCCAATCCTTCTGTTGATCTCTGTATCCAGAGAGAGGTTGTCGGTGATGGTGGAACCGAGGTACGTGAACTGGCTAAACGGCCTATATTCATGGTTGTTGATGGTGATGCGGGGTTGTTCAGCATCCTGAGCCATCACGTTCGTCTTCTTCAAGCTTATTGTCAGGCCAAACTCATCACAAGCCTTTGCAAACGGTCCATCAGACTCTGTAACTCTGCTTCGGTGTGTGGGTGGCCAGAGCAGCGTCATCTGCAAAACAGCATGTCTCTGATGGTCACTACCGTACTTTGCTCTTGCCTTCAGCCGAGCCAGGTTGAACAGTCGGCCATCTGATCGGGTGTGAAGGTGAACACACTCAGTTGATTGTTCCAAAGGCGTGCTTCAGCAGGACAGCGAGAAGATGCCAAAGAGGGTGGGAGCGAGGACACAACGTTTCAAATAAATTCAAACTCAGTGATAAAAACCTGCATCCACTTACACATTACATTATCTTATTACCGTCTTTTATTCGACAATATAAGTATGCGTTCCCTTACAAAAGATCAAGCGGCGGCAGTCAGTATTGTTCGTTTCAGTGACATTTGCTATATGAACAAAGGGAAGGGGAGTGAGGTGGTACTGGAGTGAAAGGGATGGTGAGGGTACAAACAGGCAGACAGAGAAATAAGAAACGTTTTCAAGATTTATTCCCGTCTCTCCACCCATCCCGTTTGCATCTGTGTGTGTGTGTGTGTGTGTGTGTGTGTGTGTGTGTGTGTGTGTGTGTGTGTGTGTGTGTGTACTAGTGTGCGTGCGCGCGCGCGCGCACGTGTGTGTGTGTGTGTGTGTGGTGTGTGTGTGTGTGTGTGTGTGTGTGTGTGTGTGTGTGTGTGTGTCCGAGTACGTGTCCTATCCGCCCGTCTGCCGCAACGTAAAATGTGAAGTTACTCTTTCTATCACTAAATAATATGTCTAGCTGTCTGGCAAAAATCATCGTGAAACATTTTTTTTTCTTCTAAATTGTGAGCAGCATTACCAGCACAAAAGACAATGCCCATGACTCGTTTTCTTACCGAAAGCGATTTTCTCAAACTCTGTCAAGAGTTAAAAATAAACAATGCAATTAAAAAAATCAACAACAAAAC
>CM031610.1:79004641-79019641 GCA_018398815.1 Conus ventricosus | reverse complement strand
GAGAGAGGAGAGAGGAGAGAGAGGAAAGAGAGAGAGAAGAGAGAGAAAGAGGGAGAGAGGGGGAGCGCTGTGTGTGTGCGGATGGGGGGGGGGGGGGGGGGTTGTTTTTGCACAGATTAATTAAAACATGTACATAAAATATTTATCTTTCAAAAAACTGTGAATTCATCTTTGTCCTATGTCCAATTGTACGTGACAATTTTCAACTGTGACGACGTGAAAAATTCTGTGACGTCATCAGCTGTGCCTAGGATTTGAAGAAAAAGAAAGACAGTGGGCTGGCTATGAGTTCGTATGGTTAGAATCTGAAGATGATGGCTCCCAAATCCATAGGATCTGACAGTTGCATAAAGGGTCGTCACCAGCGTTTGACACGATGCTGTTTGCGGGTGGCATAGTCAACTCAGTACCGGAGGCCGTTTGAAAGTGCTCATCGTTGTAGCACATGTGTTCTAAGTGATAAAAAAAGGGGGTTGTGTGTTGGGTGAGAACGGTTTTAGAAGACAGTCTATACAACAGATCACACAGCGCCTGTAGGATGGAAGCTTCTGACTAGTAGAGTTGATAGAATAGTGTGTTTTGATTTTTGACGTCAGTATACGTTCTGAAAGAGAGTTGCCCCGCTTTCCAGTCGACCAGCCGCAGAGACGAAGAATTTTAAATTCCTGAAGGCTTAACTGAAAATGTATGATTAAGATTGATCCGAAGAACTTGGCTGAGAAGGGTACCTCGTTTTCTTGTAGATCAGCAGCAAAAACAAATGTGAGTTTTATGAATCAAGACTTATTCAAAGTTTACCAACACGAACAAGTTTGCGATGCGGTTTTTGATGATGAAACCCAGGTATATTTTCATGGCATCTCCTACAGACGTTCCATCACCTGTATCTGGTTGAAGAATGAAAGGGAAAAAAACGGTGCCTTGACCAAAGGCCGACAGTCACAAAGGGACTGCTTGTCTGTCTTCATTTCACACACAGGATGAGAACCATGGCTGACATCCTGCCACTGAAGTCAGAACTCAGCGCAAGACATGGTACTGACACTATTCCACCAGGACTGATCAACTCAACTCCATCAGCAGTGCTCCAGACCGATCCTTTTCAATCACGGTCCGGCCTGCGTCCTCAGAGCCCAGGTCACCGTGTCATTCCGAATGGAACCAAACAACCAGTTTGGGGACCTGTCGCCATGACCGTCCTCAGCTCACTGCTCGTGATTCTTTCTCCACTCTCTCCTGAACTTGGGAAGAAAAGTTGGAGGGATGAAGATTTCCTGCACCCAAGACGTGACTTTTTTCTTTACTCTCTCCTGAACTTGGGAAGAAAAGTTGGAGGGACGAAGATTTCCTGTACCCAAGACGTGACTTTTTTCTTTACTCTATCCTAAACTTAGGAAGAAAAGTTGGAGGGACGAAGATTTCCTGTACCGAAGACCTCTCAAAAATTCAGAGCCTCAAATCTTGTCTTGATCCAGTTGTCCTGATGGTTTTAAAATCTTGGCACTTACGACGGGTACTTTGTCTAAGAAGTACAGGAGAGTCTTCAAAGAGAATGTAAAGTTTTCAGTTTTAAGCAGACCACCTTTTCATGATTTTTAGACCTTGTGAACACAAATTAACTGCCGTCGTAACTTTTGTAAGTCCGACAAACTTACTGTATTTTTTTTTTCTTTGTGTTATGTTTGTCTGTGTCGTTGGCGGTAACTAACCCCCTCTCTTTCGACTTCTTTTTTTTCTTTACGTCGTTACTGCACACATTAATTCCACATAGTACACATGAATACACATCTAAAATAATCAACAATGGTTTTGGTACGTAAAAGCATTAACATTAGCGTCATATAATATGCACTGGGCTGAAACGACAAATCACTCACCGGGTTTAGGGGCCGCCACCCGATTGATGCTGGGCAACTGATTGAGTCGCTTCCCTTTGATGTAAGAGCGCGTGCGGGGCATGTCACCCAAGGTCACCGCCAGCTTGGGTTCCAGGAAGGAGGGGTCAGGGGCTCGTGGAAGGGCAGACGGGGCAGAAACGCGGACTGTGAAAATAATTCGAAATAAAATGAAACATGATTCACCTATCACTTTCAAAGAGAATAAAACAGACGGCAAGGCAAACCTTACAAATTAGCACACACAAAAAACAAGGCGTACGATAAAGTTTGCACGTGGTACAAAACAGACAAATCAATGTTTGACAAATAGCCTACGACGTCTTCCGATGCTACAAAACAAAAGACATAAACAATACATCCCAAAGCGGACAAACAAACGAACAAACCAAACCAAAACTCCGCCACCATCACCAACACCATCATCATCATCACCACCACCACTACCAAACCCTGACGGCATGTACGCCGACAGACCAGGGCACGCACTGTCTTTCAATGTATTGTCACTTAGTCAAAGAGGTCTGAGTCTCACTATGTTTAACCCGAGAATGGGCGTGTTTATCGAAGATAAAAAAAGCGCCGTACCGAAACGCCTCGTGAGGATGAATACGTTGGTAAACCTATATGAAATTAGCTGTACATAATTCAGAGAGAGATTCATCATTGTAATGGATGCTTTGTCGATTCACACTGCGAGAGAGAGAGAGAGGAGCGAGAGAGAGAGAGAGAGAGAGAGAGAGATGAGAGAGACGAAGAGAGAGAGAGAGAGAGAGAGAGAGAGAGAGAGAGAGAGAGAGGGGGGGGGGGGAGACAGAGAGAGAGACAGAGACAGAGAGAGAGAGAGAGTGTTTCTATCCACAGTTACGCACCCTCCTCATCCTCATCTGGTACAGGAGCACGCGCAGGAGGTCTGGGCAGGATGGACATGTGGGTACTGCAAGCACGTGACATCATTATTATTATCATTATCATCATCATCATCATTATTATTATTATAATTATTATTATTATCATCATCATATTATTTTTATTGTTGTTGTTATTGGTCTTGTTATCGTTATTCTTGTTGTTATTATTCTTGCTATGTACCAGTGTACGCGCTAGAGATTTGGCAATGCGGGCATGCAAATCATGCATATACCATGGGCCTTTTCGATCAATAAGCAGAAGACCAGATTCGCGACTTCTCTCTCTCTCTCTCTCTCTCTCTCTCTCTCTCTCATAAAAAGAACAGAACTGACGGAAGAGAAGGCCAGTTTGGCCGTTAGTATGGATGACACGTTACACATAGCATGCACCCTGCGTGAGAAATGGAAAGAATGAAGGAAGTAAGGAAACTGAGTGAATGATATTGACTGGGTGACACGGGAACGACTGAATGATGCGCCAGCTGGCAGCTCTTCAGTCGGCACTACCCAGGTAGGCAGCCCGTTGTGAAAACGAGTGTGGATTGTAAAGCGCATAGAGCTTGGTCTCTAACCGAGGACAGGCGCTATATAGGTATTCATGATTATGATAACAATAATAATAAAAAGTCAGCAGTATCAGCAAGTTGATGCGGATTGTCGTTGAGTGGACCTAGTGATGCCCTCTGGAATGCGACCCTCACTCACACTGGATCCGTGACTAAGCAATGATCATCGTCAGTGATGGACTTTGCAGGCCACGGTCACCTGTCTATGCTGGATCAGAACAGGCGCCACTGAACTCCACCAAAGAGACACACGGCAGCGGGGCTGTGTCCCCGTGGGGGGCTGTTTCAGAGTTTTGGTACTGTTTCCCCTGATGGATCGGTGAAAGGGTGGCGTCCCCAAATTGGGTGTTGCTTTGGCGGGGATTCGCAAAGGGGAAGGCAAAGGGAGAGGAGAGAGTGGAGAGAAGGAAAGGGGAGAGAGAGAGAGAGAGAGAGAAGAGAGAAGAGGGAGAGAGAGAGAGGGAGAGGAGAGGGGGAGAGAAGGAGGAAGAAGACAGAGACAGAAAGGACAGAGAGACAGGGACAGAGAGACAGCCAGCCACCCACCCGGGGGAACAAAAAGAGAGAGAGAGAAAAAAGGGAAGAGGGAGGAGAGGAGAGAGAGAGAGAGATGGGGGGGGGGGGGGCGGAAACACAGGGATGAAAAAACAAAGAATTAAGAATTACAAAAAAATTAAACGAAACATAAAGAATGTAAATAAATCTGAACAAAAGAATTTAAAAAGATAAATGAAAAAAAAACAAAAAACAAAATAATTAGAAAGAGAGGAAGGGGATGGGGGGGGGGGGGGGGGGGCGCGGGTTCCGGGGCATCCGTGCAGCTGTGTTTTGTAGTCGTGTCAAAAACAAACCTAAATTTTTTTTTGCTTGTTTTTTTTTATTTAGAAGGTTTTTTTCCCCTTTTGTATGGCCCCCTCTTTCCCTTTTCTGCCAAAAAATTTATGACTGCATAGTTTTCCCCTGCAAAGTAGAAAAGAAGTTCAAGATCCCTCCTCTAGCCTTGACCACTGTCCAAGATGGCGCCATTTTTGGGTTTTCTCGTACGTGATGAATCCGAGATATCACCGACCATCTTTTTGCTTCTCTCCACTAGGCAAATCCAGTTAGAAATACTTTGCTGCTTCAAACATCGAAGCTTCCCATGCTGCCAGCCATCAAACAAACACCTGCACTTGTATAGCCTGCGCTGTGAGAATGTTCCCAGTCTGCCTCCTCACAATGAACATGTATCACCCTGGCTGATCCTATGTCTCTTACCCCACATAAAGGATGCAACTTCTATCTTGTGCCAATCACTAACACTACCATCCTTGTCAGCATGCTCGAGACAGCCATCTGTGAGTTTCCGTGACCCATGAAGCAGCCACCCTGACAGAACTTTCTAGGCTACCACTGTGGGTACTGCGACAACCTTTCACAAGTTTCGACCCGTGGGGTCGCATGTGAAGGTGGTGTGGCCAAAGGTTCCATGCCGATTGTCATAGCATTGGAGACACGTATTAACCACTAGGGAGCCTCATTATATATATATGGAAATGTTTAGTATGTTACTGTGCAAACTACAGCTTGACAGCTTTCGACCACATGACGTAGGGGAAAACGACTCTATTCCACGACTTCCTCCAACCGTCGTCCCAAGGCACCACCTTCAGGCCACTCCACTCCGCCACACCAACCAGACAGGCCTGCCAGAATAAGCAGAAAATCGCCCTCTTCTCTATCCGTTTCTTTAATGTAAACGCCCAGATCCTGCGTGAAAAATTTTCCAGGTATTTGAACCTGATTGAGACCACCAAACCGGACGTTTCTTCCGTAACGGAGACGAGCTCGATAGCAGCATGCCGACAAAGCGAAATCCAGCCGCCCTAACTATAACGTGTGAGGTGTGACCAGAAACCGTGGAGGTGGAGGGTTGCCTAGTCGCAGATGATGCCGATCACTTGACCAGCTAAATGAACCTGAACTGACATCGTCCCTGATTGTGATCTCGTTTGGTGCCAAAATAAAGCTGCAAGGAAGGAAAGACCTCCCTGGTTTGCTGCCTACTACAAACCAGACAATGAGATGATGATAGCCTAAAAAATCGTTTCTCAGAGCGTCAGTCCAGCGTGGTCACTCCCACAACGCCTACGAGGTGATCGAGGGGCACTTCACCAGCCCTCCCTTGATTGGACAACCATGCAAGCCTCAAGACCCCCAGTGTCTACCCCAGACTGCACACACAGTTCTGGCCCTCCTCAACGACCAGGGGTTAACAGCAATGGTCAACCTTCCCCCCCAGAGAGAATAACACCCACGAGAACCTCTTTGTGACCAATTCCCACTAATGGTTCACACGCACCGAAGAGTTCCGGGGAATCTCCGATCACTTTGCAGTCTACAGGAGTTCCAGATTCCAGCCAGACGACGCAACAACACCAGGAGGCTTGTCCCCTGCTACAGAGCGAGCAAACTGGCCTGCACTACGAACGCCTGCGCTGTAAAACTCGCGGCTCCATCCTTGCCTCCTTCGACACCCAGCAGTGACACTGAAGAGATCTGGACTGCATTTAGTGATGGCTGCACCAGATCGTCCACTCCATATCCCCACATTACTCCAAAAGGGCCAAGTACTGGAAGCCTGGTGGACTACAAGACAAAAGCACTCATCCGTAAGAGAGACAGAGCCTACAAAGGTGGAAGAAGTCTGTCGACTCATGGACACTTCCAGGAACTTAAACACTGCAATCGTCAAGTCCAGCGCCAACTTCGCAGCAATTATTTGATCCAATACACACGTCCCCTCATCGAGGACAGCACAAAAGTGGTGCAGAGATCTCCAAGGCGTTCCTGGGCTACGTGGAAAGCCACAGAAGCCGTGAATCTTCAACGTCCTCTCCCCAGAAAGTTGAAGTGGCCGTCTTGTAACCTACGGACGCCCTAGGTCAGGCTGAGATCCTAAATTTGGCCCATTTCAGTCGGCATTCCAAGAAGACACCCTGCAGGCCTCCTGAAGACTTTGAAAGCAGGAACAGGGCATTCAGCCCAAAAACCACACGGAGCAACAGTGCAGCACCATCACGTCGGGAAGAGGGCGTCAAGAAGCAGCTGAGGAACCTGAAGTCCAGGAGGCCCCCCCGCCCCGAACGGCATGCACCCCCAGAATCCTGAAGGAGCTCGCCAGCGAACATTCGCACCCGCCCTCACGCTGCTGTTTCAGTCCTCCATCAACTCTGGCAACTGTTCCCGTTGGACTGAGGATCCGCCCAAGTCTCGCCCATCTTCAAGAAAGGCGAACGGTACAGACCACAAACTTACCCCCCATCTCTTTGACCAGCGTCCCTGGAAAGGTGCTTGGACATATCATTGTCCACAGAACATTCATGGACTACGCAGAGACATTAACTCCTCTCTGACAGAACAGCATGGCTTAGAAAGCAATCGGACCTGTGACATCCAGCATATAGGCCTTGTGGATGAATCACCTAAACTGGCAAGGCTGAAAGGCAAGCATACAGACATGCAATCATGACTATGCGAAGTGCCCTTGTTGACAAGGTGTCCCCACCCACTCATTACTCCCAAGCTACAGCACTAGGGAATCACCGTCAACTATCAACCAACTGGATCCAGAGCTTCCTAAGTGACAGGAGGCAAGCAGTTGTTTGTTGATGGCGTCACCCTTCCAACCTCGTGCCTGTAAGTCAGGAGTCCCCAGGGCGCTGTCCCTCGACCCATGCCCTTCCTGCTTTATATTAATGATCTCCCCCCAGGTCTGACCTCCATCGTAACGGCTCTTTGCAGATGACAACGGCCTGTCACCAAGACAATCCCCAGAGCCTCGACCAGCACTATCTCAGGAGAGACCTGGACAAAACTTGCTGACTGGGAATAAAAGTGGCTGATGTCCTATCCACCCGGACAAGTGAGAGCGCTACAATTTGCAAGCGATGTCAATATACCATACCATCTGAAGACCACCCACCTAAAGTCTCCATGCGATGCCAAGTTCCTCGGTTGTCACCATCTCCACCGATCTCAGCTGGAAGAAACAACACAAACAACGTACGCCACCGAAAAGCCAGCAAGACCCTTGGCTTCCTTGCGTAGCGAAACATAAAGGTGGCTCCATCTCCACAAAGGACCAAGCCATACAAGACCATTGAGCGCCCCCCCCAGCTGGAATATGCGGTGCGAAGTTTGTGGGACCCGGCACACTGACAATAATAAACAGACCCACGAGAAGATCCAGAGTAGGGCTGCCCGCCTGGGTAGTAACAACTCGCTTAACTCCGCCAAATCATCGAGCGTGGAGAATGCTTGATCAACTGAATGGACATCACTGAAGATCGGCGAAGAAGCGAGGGAGAAATGCTTGATCAAACTGAAATGGACATCACTGGAAGATCGGCGAAAAGAATCCCGCCTGACAACATACTAACAAATACCACCATGGTGACTTCACATTCCGAGAACCCAATCATGCGCCAAGACTCTTGAAAACGGATACGCCACACGACCCATTCAATGAGCACCAGTATGGCCTTAGAGTCCAACAGCAGAACAATAAAATAACACTCCTTCTTCCCCCGCACACACCAGGGAGTTTAATAGGCTCCCACCTGAGGCAATTCAATCAGCCTCGGTGGTGGACTTTCAGTCCTACCTCTGATTTGCCCCCCCCCCCCCCACTCCCCATTCACCCCCCACACACACACTCCCCGCCCCCATTCTCCCCGACCCATCCCCTCCCACCCCATGCCTAGAGTAAAACCCCTCCCACCCACTCCAAAGTAGGGCCTACCAAAGATGGTTTTAGAGGCCTAAAATAGTGAGTGTGGTGGCCCCCACTTCCCCTGCCCACTGTCCATGCAGTTAGGTAGTGAGCACTGGCTGCATAAACTGACCCAAACTCCCACAGCAAACCGCAACCCCCTTGTTGATGCCAGAATCTTCAACTCGATGAAGGCGGGCAGATAAAAGAAGAGAATAAAATCAAATGAACATTGAAAGAAATCCCGACTCACGGCGGCAGGACGATCCCCCTGCCGGTGGTAGAGGTCCCGGGCCTTGACGGGAAATGGCCATGGCCTTGAGGCGGTGGATCTCGCGGGTCAGGTCGAACCGCTCCTCAACCTCCATCTTCTTGCCCCCAGGAACAGGTTGAGGTGGGCCCGGTGAGGCACCACCTCCCGCCGGTGCCGCTTCACGCCCCCGCACGTGGTCCAGGTACTCCATCTCCGCCAGCAGGCGCTCTCGGCTGTTTGGGTGAGGTATGGCGGTTTTTTGGTCTTTGTTTTTTGTTTTGTTTTGTTTTGCTGTGTTTTGTGTAGTGTTGTGTTGTGTTGTGTTGTGGGTTTTGTTGTTTTTGATTTGTTTTGTTTTGCGTTGCATTGTGTTGTTTTGTGTTTTGTTTGTGTTTTGATTTGTTTTGTTTTAGTTTGGTTTGGTTTGGTTTGCAGTGTTGTGTTTTGCTTTGATTTTCAAACAGGGATACAGAATTGAGGACCCACGCTCACGGCTCATGGCATTCTAGGATCAAAACTTACTTCAACAAGAAGAATGGCAACAACATCGACGACAACAACAGACAAGGGAACGACTGAAAGAAAGGGGTGGGGGAGGCTGTCTAACAATATAAAGATCATCCGCGAATAAAATGATTGAGGAGGACGGGGAAAGGGTCAGTTCACTATTCGTTTTGTGCTAGTAATACCACGTCTTAGAAGACGGGCCTTTGGTCAAATGGTTAGAGCGTTTGCCTGCGGAACAGAAGGTCGTTAGTTCGAACCCCTCGTGGGGGCCGTTTTTTTTTTCGGCTTAAAAAAGCTTCTGTGTCAACCCAGCAGTGAATGAGCACCTGGTTCAGTTCAGGGAAGGTCGAAGGCGGCTGAAGGAGAGGGAGAGGCTCTGCCTTAACCCTTGCCTTGCTAGACACGGTGAACCTCGGACAGTCAATCTATCCAGTGCTGTACTGGCCTTCTTAGCAAGAGCAGTAAAGGAAAGGGGACCTATTTAACATTCATCGACCATCACTGACAAAAAGGGATGTTGTGTTGATAGCATACTGACAAATCAGAAAAGGGGAGTTGACATATTAACACTATACTGACCATCCGGGAAGGGGATACATTAACACTATTGAGCATCTGGGGAGGATACAGTAACACTATACTAACCATCTGGGGAGGGGACATATTAACATTATAGTAAACATCAGGGGAGGGGACATATTAACACTATAGTAAACATCAGGGAGGGGACCATATTAACACTATAGTAAACATCAGGGGAGGGGACATATTAACACTATAGTAAACATCAGGGGAGGGGACATATTAACACTATAGTAAACATCAGGGGAGGGGACATATTAACACTACAGTAAACATCTGGGGAGGGGACATATTAACACTATAGTAAACATCAGGGGAGGGGACATATTAACACTATAGTAAACATCAGGGGAGGGGACATATTAACACTATAGTAAACATCAGGGGAGGGGACATATTAACACTATAGTAAACATCAGGGGAGGGGACATATTAACACTATAGCAAACATCAGGGGAGGGGACATACTAACACTATAGCAAACATCAGGGGAGGGGACATATTAACACTATAGCAAACATCAGGGAGGGGACATATTAACACTATAGTAAACATCAGGGGAGGGACATATTAACACTATAGTAAACATCAGGGAGGGACATATTAACACTATAGTAAACTTCAGGGGAGGGGACATATATAACACTATAGTAAACATTAGGGGAGGGGACATATTAACACTATAGTAAACATCAGGGGAGGGGACATATTAACACTATAGTAAACATCAAGGGAGGGGACATATTAACACTGTAGTAAACATCAGGGGAGGGGACATAATACTGACCATCTGTGGAGGGGATATAGTAACACTATACTGACCATCTGGCGAGGGGATGTAGTAACACTATACTGACCATCTGGAGACGGGACATAGTAACACTACGCTGTCTATCCTTACTTACAGCTGAGTCAGAATGTGAACTCTAGTCTACATTCAGGTGATGGACAAGAACTCACCAACCCAAATCAAAACAAGCACATCCCGGATCGATTTTGCATGGGAAGAGAAAACGAAGACCAAAGCATTTTACAAACAAGATCAGGCAAAGGTAGGAAAGGGCCCGGCTTGTGGCGGAAAAACAATTTACACAGGGAGTAATTTTAAACAGGAATAAAATGCAGTGAAGATAGTATACAAACATTTAATATCATCAGAACAGCAAATAATCATGCGATAAGAGAGAGAAGAAAGAGAAGAGAGGAGAGAGGAGGAGGAGAGAGAGGAGAGAGGAGAGAGTGAGAAAGCGAGGAATGGAGGACGAGAGGATGGGACAGCGGGCGATGCCTGGAGTGCCCCCCCCCGGGAAGAGGTATAAAAGAGATTTAGGAAGAGAGGAGAAGAGACGAGGAGATGTGCAGGGAAAAACGGGGGTGAAAAGAGAGAGAGAGAGGGAGAGAAGGAACGGGAGAAGGGGGGGAAGGGGGGGGAAAGGGAAAGAAGAGGAGAGAAAGAAGGACGAGGAGGCACAGAGACGACAACAGACGGAAGAAGGAACGCACCAGTGAAAACGGGGAGGGAATGGGGAGTGGTGTGAGGGGAGGGGCGGAGGTGGTGGTCGAGGTAGAGGGGGAAGAAGGTGAGTGCAGCAGAAGGGGTGGGAGAGGCGGGAGGGGGGGGCATGGGAAGTGGGGGTCACGGGACAATCAAGGGAGGGGGGGGAGGGAGGAGAGGCGGAAAGAGAGGAAGGAGGGAGGAGGGAAGAGAGGAGGGAGAGGAGGAGGGAGGGAGAGGGGGAGAGAGGAGAGATGATGGAAAAGAGGAGGATGAGAGAGGAGGAGGGAGGAGGAGAGAGGGAGAGGAGAGAGGAGGGGTACGTTCTGGTGGGAAAAGAGGTAGAGGTAGAGAGAGTGGGGGGGATGGCATGGCACAAAATGAACAATATTTAGAGAAAGATAAATATTTAGAAAAGGCGTGAATGTCTCCGGGTTCCCCCCCCCCGTTCCCTCCCCCCCCGGGAAAAAATGATTAGAACCTACTGCAACAAACAAACAACATGCAATCCCCAAAAAAGGCGCGTCAGCGGCAGAAGCGACAGACTGACGTCATCGTCATTAGAAGAGGAGGAGGGGGGAAACCAAAAAAAAAACCCAAAAAAAAAAAACCCCCCCAAAAAAAAAAAATGAAAAATTTAAGAAAGATGGGAAGGTTGGAAGTGTTTTGGGGTGGGGGGAAAAAGGGGGGGGGGCCGGGTTAAAAAGGGGGGGGTTTGTAAGGGAGGGGTGAAAATGAGAAAGTAAAAAAGGGTTATAATTTTTAAAAAAGGGGGGGGGAAAAGGGGAAAAAAGGGGGGAAAGGGGGGAGGGGGGAGGAAAAGGGGGGAAAAGGGGAGAGAGAGGGAGGGAAAAAAGGGGGAGGGAGGGGAGGAAGAATGAAGATAAAATGGAGGGAGAGGGGGGAGGGAGAGAAGGGGGGGGGGGAGGGGGGGGGGAAGGGGGGAGTAATTTTTTTGTTTTGGGGTTTGGTCAGAGTTAAAAAAAATTTTTTGGGAAAATGAAAAAGAAAATAGAAAATTTTAATTTAAAGAAAAAAGTTTTTTCAAAAAAAGTAAAATTTTTTTGGGTTTTTTATGGCGTTGGGTTTAAAAAAATAGTTTTTTTTTTTCCCCCCCCCCCCCCCCGGGGGAGTATTTCAAAATGATTTAAGTGCCTCGTACTGCAACAGAACGAAACAAATTCATTTGCATTCGCACCTTAAAAAACGGCTGTTCAAATGACAGACAGACAGACAGACTGACGTCATACACGCATACATTCAGACACAGAGCGAGCGCGCGCGCACACACAACACACACACACACACACACACACAAACACAACAAACACACACACGCACACACACACACACACACACACACACACACACACACACACACACACACTGAAACACACTTTGTCCAAGACAATGATCAGTTGGCTCCTTATTAGTGCTTGTCGAAGTGTTTGGACACTGCCGTTCTGTGGTGTCAACGAAGCGTGAGAAACAACGGCTCTGTTCCTCACAACAGGGAACGGCTCGCGGCTTACGTCACGTGGAGGGGATGACCACACATGTACGTACACAGTCAAACAAACTCGCAGAGCCTTAATAATTGCATTCGCAAACACAAGCGCGCGTGAGAGAGAGAGAGAGAAGACGAGAGGAGAGAAGAGAGAGAGAGAGAGAGAGAGAGAGAGAGAGAGAGAGAGAAGAGAGAAGAGAGAAGAGCAGAGAGAGAGAATGAATGAATGCATGATATAATGGAGGAGAGAGGAGAGAGAGTGAGAGAGAGAGAGAGAGAGAGAGAGAGAGAGAGAGAGAGAGAGAGAGAGAGGAGTACCATTTCCATTTTGTTCTTGTACCTAATATGGTCAGATGTTTAAAGAATATTTTGTGTAAGAATGCACATCCAGCACAAACTATGAATCACATTCCTTAAATTCACGGAAACGACCAAATCCACAGTTTTTGTTACAAAAATTCCGTAACAATGTACTGACAGAAAGTTTACATTTACTGCGCGCTCTGGTTTTCAAATACATAGTTTCCTTTCCGCGCGAAAAAAAAAACGAAAGCAAAAACCACCACACACACACACACACACACACACACACACACACACACACACACAAACGCGCGCGCGTGCGCGCGCATGCACGTACGCACACACACACACACTCACTCACTCACAGAGAGAGAGAGAGAGAGGAGAGAGAGGGAGAGAGAGAGAGGAGAGAGAGGAGAGAGGATGAGGAGAGGAGAGAGAGAGAGAGAGAGAGAGGAGAAAAGAGAGAGAGAGAGGAGAGAGAGAGAGGAGAGAGAGAGACGAGATAATAGAGACAGAGACAAAGAGACAGAGAGAGAAACCAAGCTATTTTAGAATTTGTTGTCGAAAGACCCACTATTTCACTGGTCGGAGAGGCATATACACAAATTCAGTAGTAATCCCCCCCCCCCCCCCCCCCCCTCTCTCTCTCTCTCTCTTTCTCTTTTCTTCGTTTAGGTCAGAGCAATATTCCTCTGGTGTTTTCAAACTAGAACTGAAGAAGGCAGCAGAAGGGACTCACCAGAGATGAACCGAAGCGTTGTCGCGGGGAGCAAGAAGAAAAAAAATGGGGACAAACGCGGAGACAAGCTTGTGTATGCTACTGTCAGGCAATGCAATCCAACAAAACACAGTCACTGAACTACCGCTTGCCGCATACCTCATGTGAGGTTCTATTTTTAGACTGACATCGTGACACAAATCCATTTTAAGGTTGTACGGGGGCGGTAGCGGGGTGGTTAGGACACTGCAGTCTTCACTCAAGCTGAGGGTGTCCGGTTTGAACCTAGTAGGGTAGGGGGGGTGGTTAGGACACTGCAGTCTTCACTCAAGCTGAGGGTGTCCGGTTTGAACCCTAGTAGTGTCTGATACGGCGAGTTACGTGTGGAGCTGAATTTGCCAGACCTTCCAGGTCATCGTGTGCGCAAACTTCCCAGTGTCTGAGCGCTCTTCGAGTGTCTACGTATGCAGATCAAATACGCACCTTAAATATCCTTTAATGCTCAGTTGGTAGAGCGACTGACTCGTAATCTTGGTGATCCTGGGGTTGCGGGTTTGAACCTCCGCCGGGGCGTTTCGGTACAGGGGGATTTTTCCCTCGGAGTTAACATTGGTTCTGACTCCATTTCCCATACAGTCCTTCGAATGAGACTATAAACCGAGGTTCCGTGTGTGAACGCATGCATAACATCTTGCACACACGTAAAATCCCATCACCAACTTTCGGAAGAGTAGGCCAGTTTGGCCGTTGGTATGGATGACACGTTACACATAGCATGCACCCTGCGTGAGAAATGGAAAGAATGAAGGAAGTAAGGAAAATGAGTGATCGCTATTGAACGATACTGACTGGATGACACGGGAAACGACTAAAATGAAGCGCCAGCTGGCAGCTCTTCAGTCGGCCCTACCCAGGTAGGCAGCCCGTTGTGTAAACGAGTGTTGATTGTAAAGCGCTTAGAGCTTGGCCTCTAGCCGAGAATAGGCCCTATATAAGTATTCATTATTATTGTTATTATTAAAAGATGTCGTAATCAGCTTTTAGTGAATCATAGAAACATGAAAGCACCCAGAATGCAACTGGCTTCTTAGATTTAGTGTTTGTTATTCATAGTCCAGCTCGCCACACAGAGCCTTTTCAGGGCTGTCAAACTCATCATGTGAAGAAAGGTCACATCCCGAGAAAAGGTCGCATCCAGAAAGAGAAATAACGCAAACAGTTCATGACATGGTAGCTAAACTACTTCCATTGGTTTAAGACTGGGCCTTGCTGAAAACGTCAGCTATTCCGTTTTGATTCCTCAGCCCAGATTTTAGGGGGGGGAGGGGGGAGGGGGGGGGGGGGGGTAAAAAATAATAATAAAAAAACAATCAAAAGTTACAAAATTCAAAGCAGAACAAAAAAAAAGAAACATTGTAGAGGTTAATGGACACTACAGAATGGATATTTAGTGTCCACCTTGGACAATGCGTACGGTTGTCACTACCTAGTCGCCAGATAAAACAAC
>CM031610.1:78992141-78999641 GCA_018398815.1 Conus ventricosus | reverse complement strand
ATTATCATTATTATTATTGATTATTATTATTATTATATAACAAAAGTAATTCTGAAGAAAATAGTATTGAAATGACATTCATCTGCATGTCGATTACGTTGTGCAATGTGTACTGCAATAGAATAATTGTGAAGTATGCAATATAGTAGAGTGCATTGCAATATTACACAAAACACGTGTAACACTGCACAATGCTTATGGCACTTTTGCTCTAGAACAGCAGTATGAGCATTGCATCACTGTACACCATAGTATAGCACAGTTTGCTACCATGTGGTGTTGCGACCCAGCGCGAACATTTTATGGAAAAAATGGATGCAATGCTTTCATTGACAGGAAACAAGGAATCAATTATACCTTTGACAGAAAACATGGACACACTACCATGATTTACAGACAACATGGACACACTGCCATGATTTACAGAGAACACGGACACACTACCATGATTTACAGACAACATGGACACACTGCCATGATTTACAGAAACATTGACATGGACACACTACCATGATTGACAGAAAACATGGACACAGTACCATGATTGACAGAAAACATGGACACAGTATCCATGATTTCAGAAAACATGGACCACTACAATGATTTACAGAAAACATGGACACAGTACCATGATTTACAGAGAACATGGACACACTACCATGATTTACATTAAATATAGACACACTACCACGATTTACAGAAACATGGACACTACTACCATGATTTACAGAAATATAGACACACTACCATGATTTACAGAGAACACGGACACACTACCATGATTTACAGAGAACATGGACACACTACCATGATTTACAGAGAACATGGACACACTACCATGATTTACAGAGAACATGGACCCACTACCATGATTTACATAAATATAGACACACTACCACGATTACAGAAAACATGGACACACTACCATGATTTACAGAGAACACGGACACACTACCATGATTACAGAGAACATGGACACACTACCATGATTTACAGAGAACATGGACACACTACCATGATTTACAGAGAACATGGACCCACTACCATGATTTACATAAAATATAGACACACTACCACGATTTACAGAAAAACATGGACACACTACCATGATTTACAGAAAATAGACACATACCATGATTTACAGAAAATATAAGACACACTACCATGATTTACAGAAAATAGACACACTACCATGATTTACAGAAAATATAGACACACTACCATGATTTACAGAAAACATCGACACAAAATCATGTACAATGAACATGAGTACTACGTAATCTATAAACAGTAGACATACTCGTAATTCTACCGGTTACATCAAAATGGACGCAACACATCATTAACAGCAAACAATTTCATCATGTATGAACTGGGATGCATTACAACCTTTCACACAGAACGTGAACATATTGCTGCTGTTATTATGGGAAACATGGAATCAGTACAAGCCATCAGAGGAAATAAGTACAATAAAGAAAACAGTCAATGACAGTTGACACGGAATTTAATACCTCGTTACCGGAAACATGGAAGTAATGCAGTCATTTACAGGAAGATACTCAGAATATACAATAAATGTGTGTCAATGCGAAACATGCTGAACAACCATGTACAGGAGCAATGGACACAATTTAGTTATTTTCTGGAAATGTGGATACAGGAAAAACACAACTTTGCAGGGAAGAAGGGTTCAATACAGCATTTACACTTTTTTTGTTGTTATAGGAAATGGATCCAATGTTATTATCTATACGAAACATGCACAAAATATAATCAAATACAGGAAACATGACTTGACCTACAGCATAATACACATCGCATATTCTTTTGGCGTGAAGAGAAGTCCTGCATACCCACTGATGTAGTTTTTATA
The DNA here is from genome assembly GCA_018398815.1 of Conus ventricosus. Classification (NCBI taxonomy): domain Eukaryota; kingdom Metazoa; phylum Mollusca; class Gastropoda; order Neogastropoda; family Conidae; genus Conus; species Conus ventricosus. The sequence continues at coordinate 78,997,765 of CM031610.1, read as the reverse complement.
GCGTGCTGGTGTGTGTGTGTGTGTGTGTGTGTGTGTTGAGTGTGTGTGATGTGTGTGTGTGTGTGTGTGTGTGTGTGTACGACGTGAATGTCACCATTATTACTGTTGATAACCGCCACCATAAAGCCACTCCACCCATCGCCAAAACAAACAAACAAAACAAAACCAGAGTAAGAGCTCAACGACCAGAACTGTATTCAATGCACTACTACTGTGCCTTGTCATTTTTTCTGTTCAACTTTATTCTTAATTTCTTTTTGATGCTACTTTCACAATCCTCCCTTCTTTCCTACAATTAAGTACTTGTTCCTACACTTCAACTTCTTTACTATTTAGAAAATTTGAGCTTTTACCACTTTCACCCCCCCCCCCCCCCCCCCCCCCCCCCCCCCCCCCCACCTCCAACTGTTTCCTTATATATATAAAAAAAAACTACTTTCTACGTTTTACTCCTTTGATACTTGTAAGTTTTCACCTTTTTCTTTTTTACTTTTCCTTCTTCTTCCTATTATTTCAACCACTTTTTTAACAGATATTTTTCGTTTCTTCTCTTTCTTTCTTTCTTTCTTTTTTATTTTATGGTTAGTTTTGTCTCACTACTTCATCCACTTTTCCCTATGTTTGACTATACTCTACTTGTCACTTTTATTCTTTCGTTTTTTTTTTTCTTTTTTAACCCCCCCCCTTGACATGCATTGACAGGAAACAAGGAACAGACTACGAAACATGATTTACAGAGAACATGGACACGCTACCATGATTTACAGAGAACATGGACACGCTACCATGATTTACAGAGAACATGGACACCTACCATGATTTACAGAGAACATGGACACGCTACCATGATTTACAGAAAACATGGACACACTACCATGATTTACAGAGAACATGGACACACTACCATGATTTACAGAAACATGGACACGCTACCATGATTTACAGAGAACATGGACACACTACCATGATTTACAGAGAACATGGACACACTACCATGTTTACAGAGAACATGGACATACTACCCTGATTTACAGAGAACATGGACACACTAAAATGATTTACAGAGAACATGGATATACTACCATGATTTACAGAGAACATGGACACACTACCATGATTTACAGAAAACACGGACACACTACCATGATTTACAGAGAACATGGACACACTACCATGATTTACAGAAAACGCGGACACACTACCATGATTTACAGAGAACATGGACACACTACCATGATTTACAGAGAACATGGACACACTACCATGATTTACAAAAACATGGACACACTACCATGATTTACAGAGAACATGGACACACTACCATGATTCACAGAAAACATGGACACATACCATGATTTACAGAAAACATGGACACACTACCATGATTTACAGAGAACATGGACACACTACCATGATTTACAGAAAACATGGACACACTACCATGATTTACAGAGAACATGGACACACTACCATGATTTACAGAGAACATGGACACACTACCATGATTTACAGAGAACATGGACACACTACCATGATTTACAGAGAACATGGACACACTAAAATGATTTACAGAAAACATGGACACACTACCATGATTTACAGAGAACATGGACACACTACCATGATTCACAGAAAACACGGACACACGACCATGATTTACAGACAACATGGACACACTACCATGATTTACAGAAAACACGGACACACTACCATGATTTACAGAAAACTCGGACACACTACCATGATTTATGGAAGACATGGACACACTACCAGATTTACAGAGAACATGGACACACTACCATGATTTACAGACAGCATGGACACACTACCATGATTTACAGAAAACTCGGACACACTACCATGATTTATGGAAGACATGGACACACTACCATGATTTACAGACAACATGGACACACTACCATGATTTACAGAAAACAGGACACACTACCATGATTTACAAAACATGGACACATACCATGATTTACATGAACATGGACATACACATACTACCATCATTTACAGAGTACATGGACACACTACCAGTTTACAGAAAACAGGACACACTACATACTACCATGATTTACAGAAAATATGGACACACTACCACGATTTACAGAAAACATGGACACACTACCATGATTTACAGAGAACATGGACCACTACCACGATTTACAGAGAACATTGACACACTACCATGATTTACAGAGAACATGGACACACTACCATGATCTACAGAGAACATGGACACACTACCACGATTTACAGAAAACATTGACACACTACCATGATTTACAGAAAATATAGACACACTACCATGATTTACAGAAAATATAGACACACTACCATGATTTACAGAAAACATCGACACAAAATCATGTACAATGAACATGAGTACTACGCAATCATGAACAGTAGACATACTTGTAATTCTACCGGTTACATCAAAATGGACGCAACACAATCATTAACAGCAAACAATTTCATCATGTATGAACTGGGATGCATTACAACCTTTCACACAGAACGTGAACATATTGCTGCTGTTCATTATGGGAAACATGGAATCAGTACAAGCCATCAGAGGAAATCAAGGTACAATAAAGAAAACAGTCAATGACAGTTGACACGGATTTAATACCCTCGTTAACCGGAAACATGGAAGTAATGCAGTCATTTACAGGAAAGATACTCAGGAATACAATAAATGTGTGTCAAGCGAACATGCTGAACAACCATGTACAGGAGCAATGGACACAATTTAGTTATTTTCTGGAAATGTGGATACAGGAAAAACACAACTTTGCAGAGGAAAGAAGGGTTCAATACAGTCATTAACACTTTTTTTTGTTGTTATTAGGAAAATGGATACAATGTTATTATCTATACGAAACATGCACATAATATAATCAATACAGGAAACATGACTTGACCTACAGCATAATACAATCGCATATTCTTTTGGCGTGAAGAGAAGTCCTGCATACCCACTGATGTAGTTTTTATATGCGTGCTGGTGTGTGTGTGTGTGTGTGTGTGTGTGTGTGTGTGTGTGTGTGTGTGTGTGTGTGTGTGTGTGTGTGTGTACGAACGTGAATGTCACCATTATTACTGTTGATAAACCGCCACCATAAAGCCTACTCCACCCATCGCCAAAACAAACAAACAAAACCAAACCAGAGTAAGAGCTCAACGACCAGAACTGTATTCAGACTGCACTACTACTGTGCCTTGTCATTTTTTTCTGTTCAACTTTTTTTTCTTAATTTCTTTTTTATTGCTACTTTTCACAATCCTCCCTTCTTTTCCTACAATTAAGTACTTTTCCTAACTTCAACTTCTTTTACTATTTAGAAAATTTGAGCTTTTTACCACTTTCAACCCCCCCCCCCCCCCCCCCCCCCCACTCCAACTGTTTCCTTATATAAAAAAAAAAACTACTTTTCTACGTTTTACTCCTTTTTGATACTTGTAAGTTTTCACTTTTTCTTTTTTACTTTTCTTCTTTCTTTCCTATTATTTCAACCACATTTTTAACAGATATTTTTCGTTATCTTCTCTTTCTTTCTTTCTTTCTTTTTTATTTTTATGTTTGGGTTTGTTTTGTCTCACTACGTTTCACTTTTTCTATGTTTGACTATATCTCTACATTTTGTTTCGACTTTTATTCTATTATGTTTTTGTTTGTTCCAGTTTGTTAACTTTTTCATTCTTTCAACTTTCCATTTTTATTTTTATTTTTTGTGTGTGTTGCTAATGTTTCCCATCTTGCCCAGGTTGCTACGGCTTTCCTACCTGTTATTACTTTTAATCACATTTTCTACTGTAGGAAACAGAACAAAAAAACAACAACAAACAAACTGAAAACAGTAGAGGAACAGATTGGGAACGGTAGGAAAAGTTTGAAAAACCTAGAGACGGATAGTGAGCAGTACAGAAAGGTAGGGATCAATAGAAATGAGTAGAAATCAGTAGCACAAGGTAGAAAAACATGGGAACAAAAAGTTGGAAACATTGGAACTAAAGGTTGGAAACACTGGAACAAAAACATTGGAACAAAAGGTTGGAAACATTGGAACAAAAACATTGGAACAAAAGGTTGGAAACATCAGACAAAAGGTTGGAAACATCAGAACAAAAGGTTGGAAACATCAGAACAAAAGGCTGGAAACATCAGAACAAAAGGTTGGAAACATTGGAACAAAAGGTTGGAAACATTGGAAGAAAAGGTTGGAAACATCAGAACAAAAGGTTGGAAACATTGGAAGAAAAGGTTGGAAACATCAGAACAAAAGGTTGGAAACATCAGAACAAAAGGTTGGAAACATCAGAACAAAAGGTTGGAAACATCAGAACAAAAGGCTGGAAACATCAGAACAAAAGGTTGGAAACATTGGAACAAAAGGTTGGAAACATTGGAAGAAAAGGTTGGAAACATCAGAACAAAAGGTTGGAAACATCAGAACAAAAGGTTGGAAACATTGCAACAAAAGGTTGGAAACATCAGAACAAAAGGCTGGAAACATCAGAACAAAAGGCTGGAAACATCAGAACAAAAGGTTGGAAACATTGCAACAAAAGGTTGGAAACATCAGAACAAAAGGTTGGAAACATCAGAACACAAGGCTGGAAACATCAGAACAAAAGGTTGGAAACATTGCAACAAAAGGCTGGAAACATTGGGACAAAAGGTTGGAAACATTAGGCAAGGCAGAGAAAGTCGGAAAAAAAAGGAAACAACTTTAAAAAAAATAACAGACAGTAGGAAAGCAAGGAAACAGAAGGAAAGGTAGAAAACGAGAGAAAAAGGCAGAAATTCGAAAGCTTTTTTCTTCTTCTGAAGAATACCCAAATGTAGAAAAGAGTAGGTTTAAGAAAAATAGGGAAAATACTGGAAACAGTAAGAAGATGTCGACATATCATGAAAACATAAGAAGCACTGGTAAATACAGGAAACAGTACAAAAACCATAGAAAACATTGGGGAAAAAAAGTTAGTTGTAAAAACAAAAAAAGATGAGAAACAGTAGACAAAGGAAGACAACACTAGAAAATATAGGAATCCGTAGGAAAACAACAGGAACAAAGTAGCAAACAGTAGGAACCAGTAGTGCTGGCCGAACGCATGTCTAAGCTGTTTGCGGTCGTCTGAGCCTTTCTTGGGGAGGGGGTTAATGAGGGTGGGAGTGGATGCACACTTGCATGATTACATGAGGTGAAGACAACAACAAATCAAACACCCCTGAATGTTCAAACTGACAAGTCCAAAGGTTGACGAACATTCTGCAATCGCATGCATTATGTTGTTATGATATGACTTGTTACTTGCATAGTTCAAATACAGTTTGACATGCCCTCATATACGCATAAAGTCATACCCATGTGGAAGTTCACATGAATTAAGTCGTATGTTACAACCACACACACACACACACACACACACACACACACACACACACACACACACACACACACACAACGTGTTTACGTGAATTCACAGATACATACACATTGCTAAAAAGATTGAAATACATGTGCTGTTACACATGAACACACATTAACACGTACACAGTCCACATGAGCACGCGCGCATACACATTGACGCGCGCGCGCGCACACACACACACA
>CM031610.1:78979641-78989641 GCA_018398815.1 Conus ventricosus | reverse complement strand
ACACACACACACACACACACACACACACACACACACACACACACACACAGTACTCTATTCCTGTCCTATCAGCGGATCCTCACCCTCTTTGCGCAACCTTCCTCCCCACCACCACCACCACCACCCTCTCCACCTCCGAGTCCCCCACCCTTTTCCACCCCGTCAAGCGCTGTGTAGTGAAAACCAATACCCTGTTTGCCGTACAGATAGGAGCCAGAGCTTGTGTCCAAGTCCTCGCTTAGTTCCCCAATAACAATGGAGGCGTCTTAGACTGCTGGGCGCTAATTAATGGGTATTGTCAGGGGAAGGAAGCCACTATCCACCCCTCGCCCCCACCCCCGCCCCTTCTACTCCCTTCCCAGTCCACCTCCAGTTAATTTGCAAAGTTGGTGTTGTTGGTGGTAGTGATGTGGTGGTGGTGGTGGTGATATGTGTGTGTATGTGTGTGTGTGTGTGTGTGGGGGGGGGGGGGGGGGGGGGTTAGAAGGGAATGTAGTGGAAAGCGATGGGGGTGGGGGAATAGAGGATGGAGAAAGATCAGTTAATGGATTTGACTGGGGAAAAATGAAAATTTAATCAGGCAGTACGCGCGCGCACACGCACATACACACGGACGCGCACGCGCACACACGCACGCGCACACACGCGCGCGCGCACACACACACACACACATTGCTACACCTTTGTAAGACGCAAATACACAAAAACAACAAAAAAACTCAATTACACATACGCACTCACACACACACACACACACAACACACACACTAACCAAACGTAGAATCAAAGCTATCTTCGGTGTTGTCGATTTTCGGCTTGCTGCAGTTCGCTGGCGTTTTCGAGGCGGCGGGTTTCGGGAAATCGCACGCGCGAGTCGACCCGAGCGAACTCGCGCGAGGAATGTTGCTATTTTCGGTTTGCAAGTGTTCATAGAGGACGCGGGTCTCTCGAGGCGGCAAATCTGCCAACCGGCGTGAAAATTACCAGAAAGAGTTGCCATTTCTTGTACGCGGGGACGCGCCGAACTGTGTGTTGGCTGTACTTTTGGTGGCTGTGTTCACAGACATCTCACGTCCATTTGTTGATACACGACGGCTCAAGATGGATGTTGTCCAGCCACACAAAAACGCAAACGATTTTCTAAAATGTTAAACTTGATTTTAATCGGTAATGTGCCCCTGCATATTCAGATAAAATATAAACCTTCTCCATTTTTGGTTATTGAGTAAATCATTGTTTTAAAAAAAAATGAAAACGTTTTAAATTAGCCTCAATAAAAATTCATCAAGAAAAGAAGCCATTTTGTCTGTTTTGTCTGTTTGCTACTGCAAGGCCTGGACTGCATGTGAAGTGTGTGTTGTCTCCTCTCGTCTCGTCTGGCTTTTTCCTGCTTTTGCTATAAACACCAACCGCGCGAATGATTAGGCGCGGGTTTTCTAGCGCGAGTAACCAGCTCGCGGCAACCCGCTACCCGCCGTCTCTATAAACGTACACTTAGGCAAAATCTCTCCCTGAACTTCACATCGTGAACCTATGAACAGTTGCATTTGCAAACACCGTGACATAACCCCCGCTTTAAAATCACGTAGCAAATGAGAAAAGGCACAGCCACTTCAAATCCAATACACGGAAAGAGGTTCGTGTCTGATGGATTTATTGGAAGACCACGTGACCCGCAGTGTGCAGTAGAAAAACTCCGAAAACAAATGGAAAAAGAACAAGCCACAAAATGCCAGGGACAAAACGACACTTACTCCCCTTACGACATGAATTCTCTCACACGTGTTTCTTTTTCACCAAAGATCAAACCAAATTTAGTTGTTTTTTTTAAAAGAAAGTAGATGTTCTACAAAGGCTAAATAAAAATACAACATGGCATACCTCTACTAATCTGACTTTTGTGTTTTACTTACAAAAGCCTTTCTCAAAGCTAAAATAGAACATATCTAATGTGGAAGAGGGCAGGGGTGGGAAGGGGGGGAGGAGGGGGGCATGTACTACGTGGAGCTTTTCACCTTAGTGTAACAAACTACGCATGCCGGCCTCACAGACAGTTACTGTTGTGCACTAGTCGGTCTGTCGGTGGTGCAGTGCATTTTCTTAAACTGAAGGCGTTTTACCGTGGGCATTTTATTGTAAGACATGATTTTATTGTAAGACATGCTTTTCTTTTAACAAAACAATTTCCAAATAATCACTGCTCTCTTTCAGACTTAGAGCGCGTGATTTACCCGAAAACCTGTAGTTATAACCTTTACACTGCATATATATCTTAAAAAACACGAAACTGTAGGACCATACCACCTTTATAAATCGATTTCCTGCTATCGCCGTTTTCAAGGAAATGAGTAGCCATTTTCCTTAGGAAAAGAGGGACGATGCTTATCTTCCTGAAAGAAAAATGGGGAGGAAACGGTTATGACCCCCCAAAGGGAAAACAGCTATCATCCGATGGAAAACGGGCACAACTATCGTGATCCCAAGGAAAAACAATTGTGATCCTCAGGGGTCACATCAATTATATCTGTGCTCCCTCCCTACTTCTGCCGTTACTTGAGGGGATAACGGTTGTTTTCCCCGGGGCAGAACCGCTATTCTCGCCTTCACACGCTACCGTGCTCCCATAGGAAACGTTTTGACCTGAACTTGATTCGCTCAAGAGAACAGCATGGAAAGTTCATTACCTGGGTTGTCAGCTATCCAGGCACAGTCAAACCGCGATAAGCAAAAACCTTGGGGGGTGGGGGGGGGGGGGGGGGGGGTGGAGGGGGAGGTGACAGGGGGGAAGAAAAGAGGGGATAAGTGTGTGTGTGTGTGTGTGTGTGTGTGTGTGTCTGTGTCTCTGTGTGTTTATGTGTGTGTGTGTGTGTGTTGCGCGCGCGCGCGAGTGAGTGAGTGAGTGTGTGTGTGTGTGTGTGTGTGTGTGTGTGTGTGTGTGTGTGTGTGTGTGTATGTGTGTGTGTGTGTGTGTGTGTCTGTCTGTCTGTCTGTATCTCTGTGTGCGTGTGTGCGAGTGAGTGAGTGAGTGTGTGTGTGTGTGTGTGTGTGTGTGTGTGTGTGTGTGTGTGTGTGGTGTGTGTGTGTGTGTGTGTGTGTGTGTGTGTGTGTGTGTGTGTGTGTGTGTAGTAAGGAAACCGGAGGAGGTAGAGAGAAGAGGGGTGGGGTGGGGTGGACACAACACGGTATAGGCTTTTCTTCTTTTTATCGAATGGCTTTCTCGTTTTTCAGTCTCCGGTGATTTGAGTAACATGAGTCTCTCTCTCTCTCTCTCTCTCTCTCTCATCTCTCTCTCTCTCTCTCTCTCCACACACACACACACACACACACACAGAGGCGCGCGCGCGAGGGGACTTAGAACTACGAGAGAGAGAGAGAGAGAGAGAGAGAGAGAGAGAGAGAGAGAGAGAGAGAGACAGAGACAGAGAGACAGAGAAAGAGACATGACAACCAGACAGATAACCTAACGTTGCTCAGCGTGTCTCAATAAGTCACTGTCTTTAGCGTGAACAAAAGGTTTTCAGCCATTGTCATAACGTCGCTAACCACACGATACCGGCTTTTATGGAAGCGAACACTCGTCAGTGCAGTACCGCTAGGTTTCAAGGGACATAACCATATTCTTGGGTCTGAGTACTCTCCCCTCCGATTTCTTTCAATGACTAAAGAACCCAGTATTGTGATCCATATTGTGTTGCTGGTGTTGTTTTGTTGACGTTTTTCGCGGAAGACTATTTTCAGTTAAAAAAAAATGTCTGGAATGTGCTCAATAAATCTGAGATGAAAAGTTATCCTTCCAAAACTAGTTAATCTTTACTCCCCAATGTGTGTGTGTGTGTGTGTGTGTGTGTGTGTGTGTGTGTGTGTGTGTGTGTGTGTGTGTCAGGCTGGGGAACAGCTGATCAAAAAATCTCTGAAAATAGGCCGGGGTTCAGGGGCCGCCTAGGTGGGGTCCAGGGGCAACGGCCCGGTGGGGGGTCCAGGGGGGCGAAGCCCCCCGGCCGAAATTGATTTTGAGCACTTTTGAAGACCCTTTCGTGGCTTCTCGTGATAGGCAAATTACCCTGTGGCATGCAAAGAAACCAAACTAAAACATCTTATTTACATGCAGCATGCAAAGAAATTATTAAAAAAAACTTACTTTATTTCATTTTCTTGATGTGCTGTAGTGCCTTGCTTCATAAGTTCAATAATTCAGTCTTCACAAATTGAGTCCCAGTAATGTTCAGTGTATGTCTCTGCTAAATGAAGCATCACCCACGGATATATTCAAAGTCAAATACTGACATCAGTCTAGTATATAGTCAACACTCACTCCACTTTCTTAGTGTAATGAAGCGCCTGCTTTAACTGTTCAGTCTTCACACACTGAGGCCCATAAACAGGTAGTTCTACTAATGAGGCATCAACCTCAAAGTAAAATTAATGGAAATAGTTTAATGCAAAAAAAAAAAAAAAAAAATATATATATATATATATATATATATATATATATATATATGGTGGATTCATTCATTCAATCATTTATTTTTTTAACTTTTTTTTTATAGAAGGAAACTGGAAACCCTCTGGCTCTAGTGCAGGGTTTTTCTTCAACCTTTTGAAGTTGACTTTTTTCCCCAGAGTGAAAAAGCATGGAATAAAAAATAATGGAATGAAAAAAAAACACAAACACACTCACAAACGAAGTTGGTTGTCTGCACAGAAACACACATTCCATGTCAACTCACCAGGCAGTCTGCTCTGACTGCCATGAAGTCCTTTCGAAGCTTCAACATGCCTTTTGGAATGCATGTGTTCAAAGAGCGCTGTCAGTCCACGATTGGAATAGTTCTCTTTTGCACACAGTAGGCAGCGAGCAACTCCAGCCTTGTTCACTTTGCAAATGCAGTTGAAACTCGCTGATCGTAACCCGCCACTTTCGTTGATTTTTCAGTCCAGTCCCATCTCCATTTGTTGGCAATCGATCCTTCATCAAACGACTCGCCACGATTTACGATGCGTGATACACACATTTTGACTCGTGAAAGATGCAGAAAATGGCTGCGAATATTGCGTTCGCAGACTGATGCGCCGCCTCGGCAATGGCTTCCTAAAGCTCGCGGAAATACCCTAACAACCGCGGGCGGAACTGCCTTATACCTGGATTGGAAATACTGGATACGGAACGGTACTGGACTCGGAGTGATCAAGTCCTTCGCGATTTATTTTTTTTCTCGGTGGATTTTTTTTTCCTCGGACGATTTTTTTTTTCCTCGGAAGTCATTTTAAAAAATCTCGGAAATCCTCGATCCGAGGAGAGTTCCCCAGCCTGGTGTGTGTGTGTGTGTGTGTTTGTGTGTATGTGTGTGTGTGCATGCGTGAGTGAGTGTATGTGTGTATGTGTGAGTGTGTGTGTGTGTGTGTGTGTGTGTGTGTGTGTGTGTGTGTGTGTGTGTGTGTGTGTGTGTGAGGATGATCGGAGGAGGGGTGGGTAGGCGATCACTGTCTATCACCACAGGTACGACAGCATGCACATGTGTGTCATGTAAGTAAATCATGTTTTACAGTCGGGCCGACCACTGAGGCCACCTTGGGGCCTGAGGCCACCCCACCATCACGTGTAGTCTGACTTCACACTATTATTATTATATTGGGTATTTATACAGCTTTATATGACTTTACACTACCGAATGCTTCATACACGCATCCACACTCCCCATTCCCGATCGCTCCGTGCATTCGTGTGGTGGAAAATGAGGGTCCAGCAAATACTTATGAAAGCAAAGTGATAAGAAAAGAGCGCTCACAGGAAGTTATGAGGTGTAAAGGGCAAGGGGTCAGGACTGTCAGGGTAGCCTCCCTTTTCCCAAAACGCCCCTCGGCCATGGTGGTGAATCCGGGTTATCTGCACACACAGCGGCCTGGTTAAACCATGTAGTTTACAGCCCGGGCGACGACAAAGGCCACAGCTGGGGTAGTAAGTTAAACACAGAACTATGTACATATTCAAACGTCAAAGCTAAAAGTCAAAAGCGAGTCACTGATTACAAAACTGAACTAAAACAAATGTGTATCAGGAACTATGCTTAGTCAGATGAAATGAAAAATATGGAATTCCTTTTTTTTTTGGGAAAAAAAAAATCACATAAGGCGGAACATCTCAGAACAACGTCTTCACGGAATCCACAGGGAAAAAAAAGGTTCTTCCTCTGCTCATCCGTATCACAACAGCAATAAAATGGTGTTTGATGCTGAATAGCTTGATACGAAATGCACCACGCAACCTCCTCGCTTTTTGAAAGAAAAAAAAACACGATTAATCAAAATACTAGTCCGTATTTTACACAAAACGGTTCCGATTGGTTTCTGGAGAGAGGTGGAAGAAATCCCTTTCCGTCAGAACGGATGTGAAAAGTTTATTGTCTGTGTGTCGCATTCTTCTTGACAGATTTTACCTAATTTGACGTTGCTTTGAATCGTCACTTTGAATTCCTGGACTGAAATGGGCATTTTTGAGAATTCATCTCTCGTGGCATTGTCGGCAAGCCTCGCTGTCCTGAATGCTAGCATGACCTGGAATCCACGCGAGAACAATACTGTTAGCGGGCTTTTTTAGACAGGGTAAGCCTACAGTTCGTGAAAATCCAAGAGACCAGGATGGTTTATCTAGCGGGTGGCAATGGCCTCGAGAACAGAAAGACTTTCGGAGTGGTCTGTTGACTGAAGAACCAACCGTGCGCAGAATGACCTATGACCAAGGGACGGGCACTGTAGAGAGAAACTTTAGTGCCAATGACATTCATACACACAAAGAGCAGATCACAAGCTAAATCTGTTTAAAACACTCGTTTGCTCTCTGTTTCCAACTGATGAAGAGAATGCTGAACGACAGAGGAGGCAGAGACTTACAGAGGGACAAACAACAACATGGCCTAGCTAGCCACTGATAGACAAAGGGGAATAATCTGCTCGTTTTACATCGAATCCCGTCGGAGGCACGTGATTGTGATTTTTTTTCCCCGACCCCGTTTAAGTTCTATCCAGAGCTGTTGTAAATACTATTGGCTCAAAGAGGAAGATCAAAACTTTGCGGTGCAGTTTCAGAGAGGCAATCTGTAGCGTCTTCATCACCCTCGTCCTTTCTTCCAGATTCAGAAAACTGGAAACCCCAGCGGCGCTTTCAGACCGTCCACAACGTAACTCCTGAAAGTATGCCCATGCGTGTAAAGTTGTGAGATGGAACATGCACAACAAGCCCATGAAATGACCAGCCAGAAGCTTCACCTCACATGCTACAAGACTGTAAGCAGACATACTGCAGTTTCTGGAATGGGACTATTGGGGAAAGACCAGCTGGAACAAGTTGGGGTCACAAGCGAGTAAAAGGCTTAGAGTCTAACGCCTATAAAGAATGGTTTTAGAGTCTGTTTGTATTATGAGTTACCTACAAAAAAAAGTAGTGAAATGATTGGTGCTGGGTGAGTGAATTGAATCATCAACATGAACTAGCAATGTATATGACAATCTCTTCCATTTTTTTAAAATATCTTAATCGAGAGAAATACAAACGAGAGAAGAGGAGAGAAGAGAGAGAGAGAGAGAGAGAGAGAGAGAGAGAGAGAGAAGAGAGAGAGAGAGAGAATAAAACAAGAATTTCCATGACACACTGAAATAGAAAAAAAATGGTAATGGTAACCCTTTACCTGATTTGTTGGGGTTTTTGTTTGTTTTGTTTTTGTTTATTTGTGCTTTTTAAATGCGGTTTTTATGAACTGATTTTGTCTAAGTGAACAGGTTCAGATGTCAGTTTCGATTTGTTGCCAAACTTTCAACATTATAATAAAAAGCGCAAGGAGTAATCTTGCAATGCATCGTGCAAGACATGGCTGAGTGATCTTTGTATCATAACCATGCTTAAAATGTCTATGCAAGCTGCAAACTAGTACACCATAGACTTACTTAACGTCCGACCGCTGAGGAAAACTTGATTCCTGACGGACCTGTAGTTGAAATCCAACAAAGAACGAATACTCGGGGAAGTACAGGGTATCAATAATATGAACTTCTCCAGGATTGGTGTGATACCACGTGCAAATAGGTCTACGCGTGCACACACACATAAATATACATATTCTATTTCCCTGACCTCTCTTTTTAATACTAATTTTAGTCAACAGCTGTAAACGAACTTTCCAAATACGCGCACGCCCCCCCCCCCCTCTCTCTCCTCTCACACACACACACACACACACACACACACACACACACACACACACACATGCCCACAACCACAGACAAAGACAGTGATTCATCTTTACAACTGTTTAAGTGCCCACAGACAAAGACAGTGATTCATCTTTACAACTGTGTAAGTGCCGTTTTATGTTGTTCTATCGACTACACGCTATCTCCATCAAGGTCGTCCCAAAGGTCTGGCCAAAGCCACCAGTATGCGCTTTTCCAGAACACAAAAATACAATAATGTAATATATAAAACAATATATTCAGGGCTTCTGCTGGGGTGAAAATCTTTCCGGTCCCAGGGACCCCTTCATCAGATTTTTAAGGGGTCCCAGGCTAACATTAAGGGGTCCCTACACCACAATAAAAACAACAAAATATACGTTAAAAAATTGCATCCCTGCACGCGCACTCCAATTGTCACAGACACATCGTCACAATAAAAACAACAAAATAAACATCAAAAATTGTATTCGTTCTCGATCTTGCTCCTCTGCTACGCTTTTTCGCTTTTGTGATGATGATTTTGTTAACCACGCTTCGAGAGACATGTTGGAAACAAAGGCTTCGCGGAAATGCCTCTCTCCTGCCGGGAAAATGAAAAGCGTCATCGTGACATCACATGGCTCAAAGTAGGAAAATTCGGTCAACTGAAAACGATGCTGTGGCCTAGCGTTAAGCTTAGTCAGTCAGCCTCAGCAGACGACAAAAGTGACCGACGTATGTTGTTAGGAGGCTGCCCTACTCGCTTTGTTACTGTTCAAACTCGAAAAGGGATGAGTTCGGTCCGAAGTGTAGCAGACCTACGATGTTACGGCACCCAACTTACGATGTTGAAGGCAGTCTTTTCTCACTTTATTGTCTGACTTCACCAAAATTTGAAGGGGTCCCTGGGGACCCCTTACACGGACACCCAGTGCGTCCGGTAGAGTTTTAATGCGTACTGTACGCAATTTTTTGCGTTTTCAGAAGCCTGTTATAATAATGCAGTTACTGAAAATACTTAATCTGGATTGAATATTTGTTGAAGATTGATTCTTTTTACACTGTTCATTAATTTGTTCGCAAAAGGTTTCTGCTGTACAGACTTAAAACTAAGGGAATGAAGACACTAACGGGTGGTGTCAACCTTTTTTTTTTAATTTTCAGTTTTGTGTCTAAAGACGTGCATAAGTAAATAACTGATCTCTCTGATAAGTCTTTTTTTAATTTGTGTCAAAAAAGCAGAAAGAACCAGCAGTCCAGAAGTTATGATAATAATAATAACAACAATAATAATTATAAGAAAAAGAAGAAGAAAGTGGTAGCATGTAAAGAAGTAAAGAAATCCTATAAAGACATAATGAAAGGGAAGAAAGAAACACTGACAGAAATAATGAAAATGAAAAGACAGAACGAAGAAAGGAAAGGGGGAAAAAAGCGTGTGTGTGTGTGTGTGTGTGTGTGTGTGTGTGTGTGTGTGTGTGTGTGTGTGTGTGTGTATGTGTGTGTGTACACGCGTGTGTTTGTAAAACAGAGACTGACACTTTTAATTTCCTTTTCTTTCTTTTTTCCCCCTTTTCGTTCCTTTGTTTTTTTATGTTCCTAATTATTTCCTTTGCTTTTTCCCCTTTCCTTTCTTCGACTATGCTGCTAGAGAAAGAACTGTTACTGGGGCAGCGCTTACTCACTACATGACGCGGAAGTGAAGAGAGTCAGTTCACTTTGGTTATACACCAGGACGAAGAGAACAATCAAAAACAAAAGTATTAAACAAATCTCTTCTGAAGTTCGGATCTAA
>CM031610.1:78959641-78964641 GCA_018398815.1 Conus ventricosus | reverse complement strand
ATCTCTCTGGAAGGCACATTTATTTGTATTGCCTGCTCCTAGGCTTTCGTCCGCTGGATGGGACTCATCAGGGAGACACGGCTGATTGTGTCTGTGCTCTTGGTGTCAAATAGGGGACACACCACAGCCATAATTCTTGGTGTTCTCACCGCCAAGGGTTCAAAAAAAGAATCCACAGCACCCCAAAGCAGCCAGCAAAAGGTAGTAAAATGGAACAAAACAAAGGTGTGGAGAGGAAAAAAAGTTGCTGAAAAACTAAAAGCATTATTCAAACAGTATAAAATGTAAGGGACAATCTTTGCCATTCAAGGAAGGTCAAAAGATATGGAACAGTCTGAGTGGTCAGCTCTGCTGTTCAATAACCCAAGCATGAGAGTGGCAAAGAATTGTACAGAACAACCTTTACTTGGATCTCTTAAGAGATGCAATCTCTCACTGATTGACCAAACAATAGAATGCTGACAATTAATTTAGTGAGGGAAAACATGTGCAGGTTAACAATTTTCAGTCGTTATAGTAATGACTTGGCAAAGATTTGAATTTTAAAAAAAAAAAAAAAAAAAAAAAAAAAAAAAAAAATTGAAGATGAAGAAAATGGGGGAATATATTATAACTATGAGAAGCCCTTCCCTAGCTGCCTGAGGGAACCATCATAATCTCTCTGGAAGGCACATTTATTTGTATTGCCTGCTCCTAGGCCTTTCGTCCGTGGATGGGACTCATCAGGGAGACACGGCTGATTGTGTTTTGTGCTCTTGGTGTCAAATAGAGACACACCAAAAGTCCAAAATTTCTGTGGTGTTCTCACCGCCAAGAGGTCAAAAAAGAATCCAACAGCACCCAAAGCAGCCAGAAAAGGGTAGTAAATGGAAACCCAAAACAAAGGTTTGGAGAGGAAAAAAGTTGCTGAAAAACTAAAACCCATTATTCAAACAGTATAAAATGTAAGGGACAATTTTTGCCATTCAAGGAAGGTCAAAGATATGGAACAGTCTGAGTGGTCACTCTGGCTGTTCAATAACCCAAGCATTGAGAGTGGCTAAGAATTGTACAGAACAAACCTTTACTTGGATCTCTTAAGAGATGCAATCTCTCACTGATTGACCAAACAATAGAATGCTAAAACAATTAAGTAGTGAGGGAAAACAAGTGCAGGTTAACAATTCTTCAGTCGTTATAGTAATGACTTGGCAAAGATTTGAATTTAAAAAAAAAAAATAAATAAAAAAAAAATTTTAAAAAATAAAATTGAAGATGAAGAAAATGGGGGAATATATATAACTATGAGAAGCCCTTCACTAGCTCCCTTTGAGGGAACCATCATAATCTCTCTGGAAGGCACATTTTTTTGTATTGCCTGTCCTAGGCCTTTCGTCCGCTGGAGGGGAAATAAATCAGGGAGACACGGCTGATTGTGTCTGTGCTCTTGGTGTCAAATAGAGACACACCACAGCCATAATTCTGTGGTGTTCTCACCGCCAAGGGTTAAAAAAAAGGGAATCCAACAGCCCCCAAAGCACCCAGCAAGGGTAGTAAAATGGAACAAAACAAAGGTGTGGAGAGGAAAAAAGTTGCTGAAAAACTAAAAGCATTATTAAAACAGTATAAAATGTAAGGGACAATTTTGAGCCTATGCTTGAGGATCCATTAAAGGGATGCAAGGGAGGTCAAAAGATATGGAACAGTCTGAGTGGTCAGCTCTGCTGTTCAAAACCCAAGCATTGTGAGTGGCTAAGAATTGTACAGAACAACCTTTTACTTGGATCTCTTAAGAGATGCAATCTCCCACTGATTGACCAAACAATAGAATTCTGAACAATTAAGTAGTGGGGGGAAAACAAGTGCAGGTTAACAATTTTTCAGTCGTTATAGTAATGACTTGGCAAAGATTTGAACTTAAAAAAAAATATAAAAAAAAAAAAATATATATATTATATATATATTATCAGTCAAGTGGGAAGATATAAGGTTTTCACAGTTGATTTAAAAGAGGGCAGAGAGGCAGAGTATCTATTTGATATGGGATGAAAGAGATTCAATTTTCACACATATGTGTCAAAAAATGAAGGTGTGTGTGTGTGTGTGTGTGTGTGTGTGTGTGTGTTTTGTGTGTGTTGTGGCGGGGTGCGCGCGCGGTGCGAGAGGAGAGAGAGAGAGAGAGAGAGGAGAGAGTAGAGAGAGAGAGAGAGGAGAGGAGAGAAAAGGAGAGAGACGCTCTGGTGACGGAGTACTCTAAAACAAAAAGACTCCGGGGGCCAGACAGGTATAATAGGCGAGACAGAGCGAGGGACGCTGTCACACGGGGGAAAGTGTGAAGCCATGGAGAACAAGATTTTTGGGCCTTCACGTTTTCCCTGTTATCCTTTGTATTTTGGGCCCTCAGGTGAGTCGTGTGTGTGTGTGTGTGTGTGTGTGTGTGTGTATGCGCGCGCGCGGGCGAGCGTGAGCGTGTGTGTGTGTGTGTGTTGTACTGTGGTTTTATATATGAAAGAAAACAGAAGAGACGTTTTCGGAATGTTAGGGTTTGTTTGATTTGTTTTAGTGACTCTCCTCCTCTCTCTCCCCCCCATCACCACCACCGCCCATCACCACCCCACCCCCACCAATCACCCCCCCCCCCCCCCAAAAAAAAAAAAGAAAAACTTACAAAAAAAAAAATAGCAAAAACATTAATGAGTGTTCATTTAAGTATTGAGATTTGCAATTTGCTACTATTACACAAATCACACCCAAAATCAAGGCAACTTTGTTGGTAAGATGTTAGGCCTATTCTCGACAAAACTTTGCTTTTATTTAACTTGACCCCCTTCTTTCATTTGATGGCAATCTTCTCTATTGCGATTTGGAGGATGCAAAAAAAAAAACCCAAAAAAACCCCAAACAAACAAACAAGGGTTAGGGCCTTGCCCACATTTCGCTCTCAAGTCCAATCCTTTAGTTCGCGTCACAGTGCATGTTTGGAGCAAACATGGGATGTTTTTTTTTTTTTTTCTGATTGATAATGGAATAGACCTCTTCTCTTATGTTGTTGGAAACTGGTTTCCCTGACTTTTCCTTTATGGAAAGCGGTTCCACTTTTGAAAATAGTGATGATAGCAGCCACTACTATTGCTACTACTACTATTACTAATACGCTGCTACTTTACCCCCGGCAGCACCAGCACACTACTACTAGTACTATTACTTTCGTTACTACTACCCTACTGCTGCTACCACCACCTCACAACACCACCACCACCACACCACCACCACCACCACCACCATCACCATCATTCCTACTACTACTGCTGCTGTTGCTGCTGCTGGTATTTCTACTGCTACTACTACTACTACTGCTACTACTGCTAATGCTACTGTTACTCCTACCACCCTCTCCACCACCACCACCGCTACCACCACCACCACTCTACTACTACTACGGCTACTACTACGACTACTATCACTATCTCTACTACTACTACGGCTACTACTACGACTACTATCACTATCACTACTACTACTATTACTACTACTATTTCATGAAAGCCGAGGCGTGACCTACATGCAACCCTTGTTTAAACTTGATAAATGAGATAATATAATCTGCACCTTATCTCTTTCCCCAAAACAGTACGTCGCTTACTATTCAAAAGATGTAATGCATTATCTCTGGGTCTAAAGGAAGGGGGAAAGTTAGAACTTGAAGAGGAAGGGAGGGACGGAGAAATCGACACAAACACACTTCTTTGGCATCAGCTTTTTAATATCGTTCAAGTGTCGATTAAGTCCATGATACCTTATGATAGTAATGAATAGAATAGACTTTTCTTGACCGATGATAAGTAAAAACATGGGGTCAAAGTACAGACAAAATGAACAAGCTCAAGTACTCTAACCAGTACTGATTTGTATTCTAATTAGTGTCATGCATATTTCAGCACTCAAAGCAATAATAACTTCTAGATGGATGGCTATGTCTTCCGTGTGAAACTAATCATAGAAGTCCATGGATATCAAACATTGTAAAGATGCAGTTGTTCATTATAGTGTTCTTAGAGTTTGCTAACAACCAGAGAGAGATACATTTGTGATGATCATTTTGCAGACTTTTTGTGATTTAGTCAGTCTGTAATGTTTCTACTTTTGGGGTCATGAATACAGATTCAAGGATGTTATATTTTCTGGACCGCAAGAAGCAAGACAATCCATTCCATCAAAATGTTGGTACCCCGGCCAACAACCTGCTCACCAAGAGAGAGAGAGAGAGAGGAGAGAGAGAGAGAGAGAGAGAGATCTGCGGGCGCTTTCACTATTAGAGTGATTTTCTCGCAAAGAAGCCAATCAAGCATTTACATGTGTGAAAACGACATATCAGGCTGGTAAACTCATCTTGTTTCCCGTCATAGGATGTCAGAAATGTTTTCCTTTTGTTGTAACATATCTGACGTCATCTCTATCGTAACAACCCACTGAAATGTGTCAGTCATGTTTGAAGCGCCGCGAATTTTCCCCGCAAAGAGTCAGCGTATAATCTTTTCATGTACATTACAGGAAGTTGTTCAACACCCAGATATTTTCCAGAACTCTGCTCCATGTGAAGTTTCACCTTTGCTGCGTGTCAGAGAATTTATCAAAGAACTGGCCTTTTCAGTTACAATATTGTATGAAATCAACAAAATGAACGCCACTCTACAACGGCAATTTACACACATTTTTGTTGTACGGCCAGGTATTACACTTCCTTATGTCAATTTCAGGCCTTCTAATCCGGCGTGGGATTTGCCATGCTTATAGGCCTATAGACTCCCACAGTCATTTAGAGTAGAGGTCTTTGACGTCAAGAGGTTGTGGGAGGACTGGTACTCCCACAGTGTTTTTTTTTTCTTCAAATGACATGAAAATGTATTGGAAATCTGTGACAAAAGGAGGGCCATTTTTCACGCCGAGTCAGCGCTAGAAAAAAAGGAAATAAAACAGCAATTTAGAAACAAACCTTTAAATCGATCTCTCTTAAAAACAAC
>CM031610.1:78922141-78954641 GCA_018398815.1 Conus ventricosus | reverse complement strand
CCTCTGTGTGTGTGTGTGTGTGTGTGTGGTGTGTGTGTGTGTGTGTGTGTGTGTGTCCTCCCCGCCCCCTTCACCTCTGTGTGTGTGTGTGTGTGTGTGGTGTGTGTGTGTTCAAGTGATCCCAGTGTGGTGTTGAATAGCTCCCTCCCCGCCCCCTTCCCCTCTGTGTGTGTGTGTGTGTGTGTGTGTGTGTGTGTGTGTGTGTCTCCCCGCCCCCTTCCCCTCTGTGTGTGTGTGTGTGTGTGTGTGTGTGTGTGTTCAAGTGATCCCAGTGTGGTGTTGAATAGCCCCTCCCCGCCCCCTTCCCCTCTGTGTGTGTGTGTGTGTGTGTGTGGTGTGTGTGTGTGTGTGTGTGTGTGTGTGTGTCTCCCCGCCCCCTTCCCCTCGTGTGTGTGGTGTGTGTGGTGTGTTCAAGTGATCCCAGTGTGGTGTTGAATAGCTCCCTCCCCGCCCCCTTCCCCTCTGTGTATGTGTGTGTGTGTGTGTGTGTGTGTGTGTGTGTGTGTGTGGTGTGTGTGTTGCGTGTGTGTCTCCCCGACCCCTTCCCTCTTTGTGTGTGTTGTGTGTGTGTGTGTGTGTGTGTGTGTGTGTTCTCCCCGCCCCCTTCCCCTGTGGTGTGTGTGTTGTGTGTGTGTGGTGTGTGTCTCCCCCGCCCCCTTTCCCCTGTGTGTGTGGGGTGTGTGTGTGTGTGTGTGTTCGTGTCCCGTGGTGTTGTGTCTCCCCCGCCCCCTTCCCCTGTGTGTGTGTGTGTGTGTGTGTGTGTGTGTGTGTGTGTGTGTGTGTGTTGGTGTGTGTCTCCCCCGCCCCTTCCCCTGTGTGTGTGTGTGTGTGTGTGTGTGTGGTGGTGTGTGTTTGTGTGTTGTGTCCCCCGCCTACTCGTGGTGTGTGTGTGTGTAGTGTGTGGTGTGTGTTGTGCTGTGGTGTGCTCCGCGCGCCCCTACACTCTGTGTGATGGTGTGTGTGTGTGTTGTGTGTAGCTCCCCGCCCCCTTTCCCATGGTGAAGGTGTGGGTGTGGTGTACGTAATCCCCTGCCCCGCTATTCCCTGTGTGTGAGTGTGTGAGTGATTGTTGTGACGTGGGCAGAATAACTCTCCCAGCCCCTTACCCTGTGAGTGTGTGTGCGTGTGTGTGTGATGCTGTTGGCATTAAGCAGATGTGTAGGTTTGAATAGCGGATGCATCGACGCCGCACCCGCACTTCACCCGGTAAACTTGTGTGTGGTTGTGTGTGATGCGAGAGGTAACAGCCTTTTAAAATATCAATGGTGCTTTTAAACATAATACCTGCCAGGGCCACTAAAGACTTCGAGATGTTGCAGTTAGAAATTCAGATCAGTGATAAACCTGAAGACCGCTCCCCCCCACCCCGTTCTAACAATCCCTGCGGAACACTAAGACGTCCAGAGGAAGAGAGCCGTAAAACAGCCATTGATAATTAAACGAGAAAGAGAAAATACGGTCCACACGACACACACAACACCATGCCTTCTAACCATGACAACATCTGCAGTCGAGATACCCTAATAACTCCATGTTCTCTAAACTATTAATTCAATAGCAACACGTAGAACGATAATTTGCAACAGTTAGAAATCATACGACACACACCCCACAACCCACGACCACCCTCAACCTACAACATCTAACTACACAAATGAACATGTGGCTCACAGGAAATGCTTTCGATGAATACAAAAAATTATCCCACTGACAAACACTACGTACTTATCTTGCGCCCAGTCTAGAATTCTAGTTACTCCCTCCCTTTCCCAAAACCGCATTTCATCCCCTTCCCTCAAAACCACGTACCTAGCTGACACTGTCAACTTGAATTTCCCACGATGTCACAAGACATTCTTTGTTAAAGTGCCCTAGCATGCATAAAACATCATGTCTAGTCTTCCCTCCCACACCAACACATCTCACACAATTCACAAATTCACTACACACAAGGCTCACACATGCACACCCCACACAACCACACCACCCACACCACAACCAGCACACCACAAACACCACACAACACACACACAAACACACGACGCGCGCTAATCTTGCCCCACCACACACAGCACACACACAACACACACACACACACACACACACACACACACACACACACACACACACGCATACTTAGGTGCGCGCGATCATTTTTTTCATTTATACGTAAGTCAAACACAAGGAAAGAATCACCAATTTTTTTTTCTTTCCAATTTGTACGTCTCTGTTGAACACGAATTAAATCTCTCTCTCTCTCTCTCTCTCTCTCTCTCTCTCTCTCTCTCTCTCCCCTCCCTCTCTCCCTCTCTCTCTCTCTCTCTCTCTCTCTCATCTCTATCTCTCTCTCTCTCTCTGTTTGTCTGTTGTCTGTCTGTCTGTCTGTCTGTCTGTCTCTCTTTCTCTGTCTCTGTCTGTCAGTCAGTCTGTCTGTCTCTCTCTCTCTGTCTGTCGCTTTGTCTCTCTGCCTGTCTGTCCGTCTGTATGTCTGTCTCTGTCTCTGTATGTCTGTCTCTCTCCACCACCACCCCTCTCTCTCTGTCTCTGTGTCTCTGTCTGTCTGTCTGTCTGTCTGTCTGTCTGTCTGTCTCTCTCTCTCTCTCTCTCTCTCTCTCTCTCTCTCTCTCCTCTCTCTCTCTTCCCCACTATCCTCCCCCACCCCCCTTCACGTTCCCCACTTTCCAGCTGATTGTTGGGTGTGTGTGGTCCGTGCACTCAGCGCTGTGTACTTCAGCCCAGCACTTGGTGGTGTGGTAGGAGGAGAGGACAGCATGCAGAGAGGAGGGTGGGGCCAGGGTGGTAGTGTTATGTGTGGGTGCATGATACGGATGGGAAGAAGGGTGGGGGCCAGGGTGGTATGTTACTGTGGGTGCATGATACATGGAAGAAGGGTGGGGGCCAGGGTGGTAGTGTTACTGTGTGGGTGTCATGAACGGATGGGAAGAAGGTGGGGCCAGTTCTGGTAGTGTTACTGTGGGGTGCTGATCGGATGGGAAGAAGGTGTGGGGCCAGGTGGTAGTGTTGTACTGTGTGGTGCATGACGGATGGGAAGAATGTGGGGGCCAGTGTTAGTGTTACTGTCTGGGTGCATGACTACGGATCGGAAGCAAGTGTGTGCCGGGTGTTGTTGTACTGTGTGGGTGCATGATACGTGTCTGAAGAGTGGGCCGGGTGGTGTGTTACTGTTGGGTGCTATACGATGGGAAGAAGGATGGAGCCGTGATATGTTACTGTTGTGGTGCCCATGACACGGACTGGGAACAAGGGTGGGGGCCAGGGTGATAGTGTTACTGTGTTGGGTCATGATACGTGGGAGAAGGTGGGGGCCTAGGGGTAGTGTACTGTGGGGTCAGAACGGAGGAAGACATGGTGGTGGGCAGGGTGGTAGTGTTACTGCGGGTGCAGATAGGATGGGAAGAGGGTGGGGGCCAGGTGGTAGTGTTACTGTGTGGGTGCATGATACGGGTGGACGAAGAAGGGTGGGGGCCAGGGTGGATAGTGTTACTGTGTGGGTGCATGATACGGGTGGGAAGAAGGGTGGGGGCCAGGGTGGTAGTGTTACTGTGGGGTGCATGATACGGATGGGAAGAAGGGTGGGGGCCAGGGTGGTAGTGTTACTGTGTGGGTGCATGATACGGGTGGGAAGAAGGGTGGGGGCCAGGGTGGTAGTGTTACTGTGTGGGTGCATGATACGGGTGGGACGAGAGAAGGTGGGGGCCAGGGTGGTAGTGTTACTGTGTGGATGCATGATACGGATGGGAAGAAGGGTGGGGGCCAGGTGGTAGTGTTACTGTGTTGGTGCATGATACGGATGGGAAGAAGGGTGGGGGCCAGGGTGTAAGTGTTACTGTGGGGGTGCATGATACGGTGTGGGAAGAAGGGTGGGGGCCAGGGTCCTAGTGTTACTGTGTGGGTGCATGATACGGATGGGAAGAAGGGTGGGGGCCAGGGTGGTAGTGTTACTGTGGTGGGTGCATGATACGGGATGGGGAAGAAGGGTGGGGGCCAGGGTGATAGTGTTACTGTGTGGATGCATGATAGGTGGGAAGAAGGGTGGGGGCCAGGGTGGTAGGTTACTGTGTGGTGCATGATACGGATGGGAAGAAGGGTGGGGGCGAGGGTGTAGTGTTACTGTGTGGTGCATGATACGGGTGGGAAGAAGGTGGGGGCCAGGTGTAGTGTTACTGTGTGGTGCATGACACGGATGGGAAGAAGGGTGGGGGCCAGGGTGATAGTGTTACTGTGTGGGTGCATGATACGGATGGGAAGAAGGGTGGGGGCCAGGGTGGATAGTGTTACTGTGGGGATGCATGATACGGGTGGGAAGAAGGGTGGGGGCCAGGGTGAGTAGTGTTACTGTGTGGGTGCATGATACGGATGGGAAGAAGGGTGGGGGCCAGGGTGGTAGTGTTACTGTGGGGTGCATGATACGGATGGAAGAAGGGTGAGGGCCAGGGTGATAGTGTTACTGTGTGGGTGCATGATACGGGTGGGAAGAAGGGTGGGGGCCAGGGTGGTAGTGTTACTGTGGGGGTGCATGATACGGATGGGAAGAAGGGTGGGGGCCAGGGTGATAGTGTTACTGTGTGGGTGCATGATACGGGTGGGACAGAGAAGGGTGGGGGCCAGGGTGGTAGTGTTACTGTGTGGGTGCATGATACGGGTGGGAAGAAGGTGGGCCAGTGGTAGTGTTATGTGTGTGCAGAACGGGTGGATAAGGTGGGGCCAGGGTGGTAGTGTTACTGTGTGGGTGCATGATACGGATGGGAAGAAGGGTGGGGGCCAGGGTGTAGTGTTACTGTGTGGATGCATGATACGGATGGGAAAAGGGTGTGGGGCCAGGGTGGTAGTGTTACTGTGTGGGTGCATGATACGGATGGGAAGAAGGGTGGGGGCCAGGGTGATAGTGTTACTGTGTGGGTGCATGATACGGATGGGAAGAAGGGTGGGGGCCAGGGTGGTAGTGTTACTGTGGGGGTGCATGATACGGATGGGAAGAAGGGTGGGGGCCAGGGTGATAGTCTTACTGTGTGGGTGCATGATACGGATGGGAAGAAGGGTGGGGGCCAGGGTGTAGTGTTACTGTGGGGTGCATGATACGGATGGGAAGAAGGGTGGGGGCCAGGTGATAGTGTTACTGTGTGGGTGCATGATACGGATGGGAAGAAGGGTGGGGTCAGGGTGATAGTGTTACTGCTGTGGGTGCATGATACGGGTGGGACGAGAGAAGGGTGGGGGCCAGGGTCCTAGTGTTACTGTGTGGGTGCATGATACGGATGGGAAGAAGGTGGGGGCCAGGGTGGTAGTGTTACTGTGGGGGTGCATGATACGGATGGGAAGAAGGGTGGGGGCCAGGGTGATAGTGTTACTGTGTGGGTGCATGATACGGATGGGAAGAAGGGTGGGGGCCAAGGTGGTAGTTTTACTGTGTGGGTGCATGATACGGATGGGAAGAAGGGTGGGGGCCAGGGTGATAGTGTTACTGTGTGGGTGCATGATACGGATGGGAAGAAGGGTGGGGCCAGGGTGGTAGTGTTACTGTGGGGTGCATGATACGGATGGGAAGAAGGTGGGGGCCAGGGTGATAGTGTTACTGTGTGGGTGCATGATACGGATGGGAAGAAGGGTGGGGGCCAGGTGATAGTGTTACTGTGTGGGTGCATGATACGGATGGGAAGAAGGGTGGGGGCCAGGGTGGCAGTGTTACTGTGTGGGTGCATGATACGGATGGGAAGAAGGGTGGGGGCCAGGGTGGTAGTGTTTACTGTGTGGGTGCATGATACGGATGGGAAGAAGGGTGGGGGCCAGGTGATAATGTTACTGTGGGGGTGCATGATACGGGTGGGAAGAAGGGTGGGGGCCAGGGTGGTAGTGTTACTGTGTGGGTGCATGATACGGGTGGGAAGAAGGGTGGGGGCCAGGGTGATAGTGTTACTGTGTGGGTGCATGATACGGATGGGAAGAAGGGTGGGGGCCAGGGTGGTAGTGTTACTGTGGGGGTGCATGATACGGATGGGAAGAAGGTGGGGGCCAGGTGGTAGTGTTACTGTTGTGGGTGCATGATTCGGGTGGGAAGAAGGTGGGGGCCAGGGTGATAGTGTTACTGTGGGGGTGCATGATACGGGTGGGAAGAAGGGTGGGGGCCAGGGTGATAGTGTTACTGTGTGGGTGCATGATACGGGTGGGACGAGAGAAGGGTGGGGGCCAGGGTGGTAGTGTTACTGTGTGGGTGCATGATACGGGTGGCACAGGACACTCGTGTGGACCTGTCTTAGGTGTGATAAACAGCTGACATGCCAGCTGTAAGGCTGTTCTGAGTTGATGCACTCCTGTGCTGATAATGTTGTTCTCTCTCTCTCTCTCTCTCTCTCTCTCTCTCTTCTCTCTCTCTCTCTCTCTCTCTCTCTCTCTCTGTCTGTCTCTTGCTCTGTTTGTCTGTCTGTCTGTCTGTCTCTCCCTCCCTCCCCTCCATCCTCTCTCTCTCTCTCTCTCTCTCTCTCCTCTCTCTCTCTCTCTCTCTTTCCCTCCTTCTGTGTATCTGTCTCTCTCTATGTCTGTCTTTCTGTCTCTCTTTCTGTCTTTCCGTCTTTACAACCCCTCTCTCTCTCTCTCTCTCCTCTCTCTCCTCTCTCTCTCTCTCTCTCTCTCTCTCTCCTCTCTCTCTCTGTGTTTAAGGGCTGGGTGGGGAAAAAAAGCATTCTTATTTGCTCATCTCACTACCCGGTAAATTAAGATTTCAAAGAGATCAAAGCTAAGTGGCAAACTTGTTCATTTTTTATTGTCCTATTTGTTTGTGTCTCTTGCTTGAAGAAGACCTAAGAGGTCGAAACGCGCCGTGTTTTGTCATGTGACTCGTTTGTCCACGTTTCTCTTGGCGGTTCGCTAACATTTATTTCAGATTTGGTTAGATTTCCGCCTGCAGTCGTCTCACTTTGCACATAAACTGAGGAGTTCCGAGATCTGCGGCTATAGAGTGTAGAGCTATCGCACACATTCCGTGCCTGTCGGTGGGCGTTTTACCGGAAACAACCACAAAGAATAAATTCATAACTGAACAAACCAGTGGGACGCTTGCTACTTCACTTTTTTTTTTTCAGTATTCATTTTTGTTGTTCTTCTTTCGGGCTCCCCCCCCCCCCCCCCCCCCTCTCGAAATTTGACATGTGTCAACAGCAACTTGAGGTTGATTGTCCTACCGAGGAACGCTTTGTTTGAATTGGATCTACTCGTGTGACTCTCTCCTTTCCCGTTTGTCTCACCCGCCATTTGCACTCAAGGTTTCAAATTTTGATCATTATATCGCAGCCGGCCACGCGGAGTATTTTCAGAGTTGTCAAATTCACACAGGGAAAACTGTCATGTCATGTCAAGCGCCATCTGGCAGCTCTTCAGTCGGCACTACCCAGGTAGGCAGCCCGTTGTGTAAACGAGTGTTGATTGTAAAGCGCTTAGAGCTTGGCCTCTAGCCGAGAATAGGCGCTATATAAGTATTCATTATTATTATTATTATTATATTCGTCATCTTCTTCTTCTTCTGCGTACGCAGGCTGATACTCCTGCGCACTCCCTATATGGACAGACAAGTATTAATCCCATCTACCCAACAAAGGGAGTGGAGTTTTGTGTGTATGACTTTTTTTATCCCGCCTTTAAGACAGCCCTACTCCATCTTCGGGGAAGGTGCATGCTATGTGTGTCGTGTCATCCATACCAACGGCCAAACTGGCCTTCTCTTCCGAAAGTTGGTGATGAATTTTACGTGTGTGCAAGATGTTATGCGTGCGTTCACACATGGAACCTCGGTTTATAGTCTCATTCGAAGGACTGTAAGGGAAATGGAGTCAGAACTAATGTTAACTCCGCGGGAAAAATCCCCCTGTACCGAAACGGCCCGGCGGAGATTCGAACCCGCAACCCTTGGATTACGAGTCCGGCGCTCTACCAACCGAGTTATTCAGTATTCAACCCCCCCCCCCCCCCCCCCCCCCCCCCCCCACTATATGCATCAGATCATCGAGAAAAAAAAATCAAGAAAACAAACAAACTCTAAAAACAGTTCATAACATGCTGGCTACACTTGGTGCACCATGGTATATAAAGCACCGGGCATTCCTCTTGATTTATCTTATCTGCCCCAGATTTTTTTTCCAAATCGTTGAAAGGCTACGAAAAACGCTTAAATGCCGCCAAAAATACATTTAGAAAAACCATGCGTGTAAATGAAAACTACTAAATGGACAGTTAGCGCCCACTCTGGACAGTGTGGACAATGTTTACCCCCTGATTGCCAGATGACAACAGCAACAAAAAAGCTGTCATGTCATAAACTGCTATTAGATTGAAAAAAAAGTGCACTACACGCTTTATATTTCATAAACTACCATCAGATTGAATGGAAACATACACGAAACGAAAGCCGGCTTGTCATCAGATTGGGAAAAAAAAAAAGTATACGTTTCCAGAACAATGACAAGAGAATGGTGCGGAGAGGCGGGAACACAGTGGATCACTGTAAGGAAAGGGAAAAGTCTGTACTAAAAAAAAAGGCAGAGTCTAAGGGAGTAGTAGAAAAGAGGAAAGTACTGGCATAGGACTTTCAGAAGGCGTGGAAGCTGTTTTACTGAAGGAGCCCCCGCCATCGCCATAGAGACCTCAGCCTCCCACGGCATGCATTCCATCATATGATAGTCCAGTAGGCTTTGCCTCTCCTGGTAACTGTCTGGTTGTTCAGTAGGCTTTGCCTCTCCTGGTAACTGTCTGGTTGTCCAGTAGGCTTTGCCTCTCTTGGTAACTGTCTGGTTGTCCAGTAGGCTTTGCCTCTCCTGGTAACTATATGGTTGACCAGTAGGCTTTGCCTCTCCTGGTAACTGTCTGGTTGTCCAGTAGGCTTTGCCTCTCCTGGTAACTATATGGTTGACCAGTAGGCTTTGCCTCTCCTGGTAACTGTCTGGTTGTCCAGTAGGCTTTGCCTCTCCGGTAACTATATGGTTGACCAGTAGGCTTTGCCTCTCCTGGTAACTGTCTGGTTGACCAGTAGGCTTTGCCTGTCCTGTTAACTGTCGGATAGTCTAGTAGGCTTTGCGTGTCCTGTTAACTGTATGATATCCAGTAGGCTTTGCCTGTCCTGTTAACTGTATGATATCCAGTAGGCTTTGCCTCTCCTGTTGACTGTCTTCTTCTCAGCAAAGATTTAACTTTTTGCAAGTAAGAAGTAAAAAGACAACAACAACTGAGCGGAATGGCTGGCGACCTAGTGTGCCAGATTTGGTTGCAAATGACAGATAGGATATCAGTTACAGCCTCTCCGCCATGTTGTAAGAGTTCGGCTGACTCGGACTTACACACATGAGAGGGGTAAAACATGAAGGGAGAAATGTAAACAGGAGATGGCAAGTCAGTAAACATCCTGTGTGTGGAGTTTGGAGTGGCGACTGACGGCAAAAAGAAGAGTGGGAAGCGGAGAGGGGAGGGGGGGGGGGGGGGGGGGGAGACAAAACGAAGAAGGGTATGTGCGCGTTGAGTGTGTGCGTGCGTGTGTGTGTGTGTGTAGAGTTAGAGATTGCAAGCAACCGACCTAGAAGGCGGAATTCCGTCAGGGAGGTGGCGGAAAGAACGCAGTCGGGGAAGGGAGGGTGAGGGTGGGGAGTTTGGTGTCCCAACCCAAAATGCACTGCACCCCACTCGTACTCGGACAATATACGGTTATGCTCTGTGCACTCCCCCAGAATAAAATGACCCCTCCGGACAGTTTGGGCTCAGTCATACCTGAACTCATCTGCCCTCCCCCCGCCCCCCCCCCCCCCCTCCCTTCCCCATCTCCACCTTTAACCTCCATCACTCCGACTCCTACCACTCCCCACCATGCCCCTCGCCTGGACCGTGCTCCCAGCCTGTCCTGGTCAGTCGGTCAGTTTCATGGAATAAGTAACAAGTGAGTCGTAGTTATGTCCTAAATGAATTTAATGAAAAAATAACGAAAAGCCGGATGGTGGGCTCCATGCAATGTATACTAGGTAAAGAAAGCACTTCGGACACCTGTCTCACTACTCAAACTCAGTTTTGATGTGGTGCATGTATCTGAAATTCAAATTATTGGTGATTATGCGGCGGGGTTTCAAATGACCTACATGACGGCACTGATACCTCAATGAAGAACTGACGCTTCCATGATGAACTGACGCTTCAAAATTGAACTGACGCTGCTATGATGAATCTAACACCTTAATGATGGACTGATGCTGCTATGGTAATCTGACATTTCCATGATGAAACTGACACCTCAAGGATTAAACTGACGCCTGCATGATAAAACTGACGCCTGCATGATGAAACTCACGCCTGCATGATGAAACTCACGCCTGCATGATGAAACTGACGCACGCATGATGAACCTAAAACTGCTCTGTTTTGGGTGTCATCATGACGTGGCTAACCACAGACTGACAGGGGCTGAATTCGCCCCAGCTATTCCCGTATTGGGCTGTCCCATTAGAGCTCTAAGCCATTAGGACCCAGTAAAAATAATGCTCAGTACCAATTGGATCCAGTACCAATAGAACCCCGTACCAGAAAGACCCAGTATCAGTAGGACCCAGAATCAGAAGGACCCAGTACCAGTAGGACCCAGTACCCGTAAGGTCTAGGACCAATAGAACCCAGTACCAATAGAACCCAGCACCAGTAGGACCCAGTACCAGAAGGACCCAGTGCAAGTAGGACCCAGTACCAATAGGACCCAGTACCAGTAGGACCCAGTACCAGAAGGACCCAGTGCTAGTAGGACCCAGTACCAATAGGATCCAGTACCAATAGAACCCAGTGCCAGTAGGACCCAGTATCAGTAGGGCCCAGTACCCGTAAGGTCTAGGACCAATAGAACCCAGTACCAATAGAACCCAGTACCAGAAAGACCCAGTACCAGTAGGACCCAGTACCCGTAAGGTCTAGGACCAATAGAACCCAGTACCAATAGGACCCAATACCAATAGAACCCAGTACCAGTAGGACCCAATACCAATAGAACCTAAAACAAGTAGGACCCAATACCAATAGAACCCAGTACCAA
Source organism: Conus ventricosus (assembly GCA_018398815.1). Taxonomy (NCBI): domain Eukaryota; kingdom Metazoa; phylum Mollusca; class Gastropoda; order Neogastropoda; family Conidae; genus Conus; species Conus ventricosus. Next base: position 78,943,576 of record CM031610.1, on the reverse strand, counting down.
TAGAATCCAGTACAGTAGGACCCAGTACCAATAGAACCCAGTACCAGTAGGACCCAATACCAATAGAACCCAGTACAAATAGAACCCAGTACCAATTAGAACCCAGTGCCAATAGAACCCAGTACCAATAGGACCCAATACCAATAGAACCCAGTACCAGTAGGACCCAGTACCAATAGAACCCAGTACCAGTAGGACCCAATACCAATAGAACCCAGTACCAATAGAACCCAGTACCAATAGAACCCAGTACCAATAGGACCAGTACCAATAGGACCCAATACCAATAGAACCCAGTACCAGTAGGACCCAGTACCAATAGAACCCAGTACCAACAGAACCCAGTACCAATAGAACCCAGTACCAATAGGATTCACTACCAGTGGGTCCCAGTACAAATTGAATCCAGTACCAACAGGATTCACTACCAGTGGGTCCCAGTACAAATTGAATCCAGTACAAACAGGATTCACTACCAGTGGGTCCCAGTACAAATTGAATCCAGTACCTATAGGACCCAGTGCCAAAAGGACCCCAGTACCAGTAGGACCCAGTACCAATAGGACCCAGTACCAATAGGACCCAGTACCAGTAGGACTCAGTACCAATAGAACCCAGTACCAGTAGGACCCAATACCAATAGAACCCAGTACCAATAGGACCCAGTACCAATAGAACCCAGTACCAATAGGATTCACTACCAGTGGGTCCCAATACAAATTGAATCCAGTACCTATAGGACCCAGTACCAAAAGGACCCCAGTTCCAGTAGGATCCAGTACCAATAGCACCCAGTACCAATAGGACCCAGTACCAGTAGGACCCAGTACCAGTAGGACCCAGTACCAGAAGCACCCCAGTACCAATAGAACCCAGTACCAGAAGGACCCAGTACCAGTAGGGCCCGGGACCATCAGGCCCAAGAATCATCGGGATTCAATTCCATTTGGGCCCGTGGCAGTGGAGCCCAGGACAGAACCATTTCTTCGTGCAGCCGGTTGCTGCCTGCAGGCAGGTCAACACCGGGTCCTCATGGAACGACCTATCTTTCTGGCACACAAACATGAGGCGAATCTGAGTTGTTTAAGCTATACTCTACGACCACTGGATAGTGTGGTAAAGAAAGAAACAAAGCAGGAAACAAATAAACTACCCTCGGGGTCAGAACAGACCTTTTTATTTGGAGGAACACCTTTCTGGGTGTTTTCTTTTAACATGTCACCCAAAACCTTCATCATAACTGGATTTCAATTCTGGGTCAAGGAGTCTACACGGTGTGTTGGCGCCCTCCAGAGGTGGGAACACTAATGGATGCTGGGTTCGCAACTAAGCAACTGTCGTTGTCAATCGAGGGTTTAGCAGGTGGTGCCCTGAAGCAGAACAGACGGCACATGACACCACCGAAATGACTCGGCAACAGTTCAGTGTCTCCTCTGGTGGGCTGCCTCTTAATGTTTGGACACTGACTCTTCCCGTGGATTGCTGGCGCCGGGACTGCGCCCGTGGATTGCTGGCGCCGGGACTGCGCCCGTGGATTGCTGGCGCCGGGACTGCGCCCGTGGATTGCTGGCGCCGGGACTGCGCCCGTGGATTGCTGGCGCCGGGACTGCGCCCGTGGATTGCTGGCGCCGGGACTGCGCCCGTGGATTGCTGGCGCCGGGACTGCGCCCGTGGATTGCTGGCGCCGGGACTGCGCCCGTGGATTGCTGGCGCCGGGACTGCGACGAGACAAAGTGGCTGGGGATGGGGAGCCGGAATGAGCGTCGTGGGGAGAATGAGCGTCGTGGGGGAGAATGAGCGTCGTGGGGAGAATGAGCGTCGTGGGGAGAGTATTACTGGCGTGGCACAGAAGGTTAGACAGAAAAAAAAACAAACACTTCAAACGGATCCGAGCACCTTCTCATTGTTAAGAAGAGTGGTTCTTACTTCCTCAGCCCTCCGTGGAAAAACACCACCTGTCTACCTTCAGAGAATTGAACCTGTTCGTTGTACTCATGTGACAAGTGAAACATTTGCAGGAAGTTCTTTGTCACACACGCCTATTGATTCCAAGTCCCCTAAATTTTCAAGCTGGGATCTAAAAACTCTATGTGCCAAACTGCTGATAAGAAATACTAATATTGTTTGAGGCAGCTGTGGTCCAAGCCAAGCACCGGACAATATCCCAACACTGACCGCTGAGCCACCAAGCCATGAAAGAAGAACAACAGCTCAGGTGTTGTCAGCACCCAGTGGGCATCAAGACCTCCAAGGCCAGCAGCATTTACCTCCCTGCCATCCGGAACGTCACAGAGTTCAGTGTTCGCACAATGATGCCAGAACTCCCTGCGGCACACACAGAGGAATGGGAGCACAAACAGCCTTCAAAGTAACATCATTTTCACCAGACACCTATAAATTTACCCTGTAAATATTTTTTTTGTTTAGTACTGCTATTTCTATCAATGCCAAAGTCTGCATGAGCAAGCTTTTAGAGACCCAACCCTGAATTCTGTCATCCAAGTCACGGAATTCTGAAAGTTTTATTAGCGCCAGTTTCAAACAAAATGACAGCTTCAGTGATTCCACACTCAGTGCGCCGACGCACGGGCAGTTTGTAACAAAATATGGAAAGCCTTCTCAAAGATGGTACTCACCTTAGAAACATTCGCACACACCCTTAGACTGCACATGGACGAAGGTGTTGTTGTGATGGGCCACACTCTACTGACATTGCTGCATACACCAGAGGGAATAATCTTGTAGAACATAGCGTTTAGCACCGTTGGTTTGGCCCTTCTTGTGATTATGACTCTTTGCTGTTGCTGTAGAACGGACTCATACACGTAAACGTCTTCAATAAAGCTTCTGTGTGGCCATGACGTTGACGGCGTTCACATATTAGCTGAATGACTTCAGCCGATGTAATCAGTGATGCTGCAAATGCCACAGTTGCAATCTTCTTAAATCTTCCACGCCGTTTCCAAGAGACATATGCCGCTGGTGGGCATGCCCAACCCCCCCCCCCCCCCATCCCCCCCCCCAAAAAAAAAATCCAGTCACCTTAACAGTTCTGTCACAGAGAGGAAAATGCCAGACATTGGAGTGAAAGGGAGCATTTGAAATGCAGACAGTCAATATTCCATTGTTATCCCGGGGTGCTCTTCAAATGAAATATTCGACGCTCCAGGTCTATTTTCATTGACCCATAAACTGAGAAAAAGTCACTTTTTTTTGCAATGGATAGATAGGCGCTATCGTCCCTTTCTATTTTCTTTTTTTGAACAGGTCTATAGATCAAGTGAATCATTTTTCACGTCGCCATGAGTTACAGAACTTTGCCTGACGATGTGAGACTTTCCAGAGACGTTGCGCGATTCCGTTTCCCGCCCCTTCCCCCTCATCACCCCCTCCCCCCTCCACCATCCTTTCCCACGCTCCCGACCTATTCTCGACAGCACTCGCCTCTGAGGTGGAGATGTTGGGACAGTATAATTACGATCTTCTTCGTCTTGTCCCCCCCCCCCCCACTCTCTCTCTCTCTCTCTCTCTCTCTCTCTCTCTCTCTCTCTCTCTCTCTCTCTCTCTCTTACACTTAGCACTGACTCAGCTGTTCCCAATGATGATGGCCATATGCCGCGTTGTACTATGTTGTTGATGAAGCGGGCACGGGCGTGCATGAGTGTGTGCGTGTGCGTGCGTGCGTGCGTGCGTGGTGTGTGTGTGTGTGTGTGTGTGTGTTGTGTGTGTGTGTGTGTGTGTGTGTGTGTGTGTGTGTTCACAGTGTTGCAGTGTACGGGGGGACCTATCCATGAGGACAGGGAAGGACACCATCGTCATCGACGTGACGCGCCAACTCTGAACGACAGGACCGGATGTGGATCTGATGAGGTTGTGGACTGTGCTGCGCTGTGCTGTGCTGTGTTGCGCTGTGCTGTGCTGTGCTGTGTTGTGTTGCGCTGTGCTGTGCTGTGCTGTGTCGCGCTGTGTTATGTTTTGCTGTGCTATACTGTGCTGTGTTGTGCTGTGCTGTGTTGTGCTGTGCTATACTGTGCTGTGTTGTGCTGTGCTGTGCTGTGCTGTGCTGTGCTGTGCTGTGTAGCGCTGTGTTATGTTGTGCTGTGCTATACTGTGCTGTGCTGTGTTGTGCAGTGCTGTGTTGTGCTGTGATGTGTTGTACTGTGTTGTGTTGTACTGTGTTGTGTTGCGTCGTGTTGTGCTGTGCTGTGTTGTGTTGCGCAGTGTTGTTGTTTGTAGGTTTGCAATATTACTTGTTCTGCTATGCATTGTGCTGCGTTGTTTGTATCGTGCTTTACCTTGTGATATGTTCGGCTTTGTGTTGTGCGCTGTTAGAGTCATATCATATTGTATTCTGTCTCCTTTGCTGTGCAGCACCATATTGTGTGTCACTGGATTGCCTGGTAGTGTATCAAATCATGCTGAATCATAAAGTAAATTTACAATGTGTATAGTTTTGTGTTCTGTGGCATTGCTTCACATGGCATTGTCCTAAATCGCCTTGTAAAGTATTGTGCGTGTGTTGTAGTGTGTGTGGTGTGTGTGTGTGTGTGTGTGTAACCACAAGAATAACGCACTGCTTTGTAAACAGTACGAGAGTAGTTCAAACGCACGGGACAAGGGAGGCAACATCACGAGTTTGTGACTAAAGCACTGGACAAATAGAGTTATCACCCTCTAAAGTCGTCTGCGCTGTGCTGGTGTGCAAACCGCTCGGCAGACGATTAAAAAAAAAAGTAAGTTCTGCAGGTTTTCGCCAGCGCACAGTATACATTCCTACTGTTACTTTTATTGCCTGCCGCTCACTGTATATTTTTCAACTGATCAAGAAAAAAATTAAACAACAACAACAACAACAAAAAAATGTAAGAAAGCACTTATCAGCCCAAGTTTAACGTCGGTACAATTAACAAAATCTGTGTGTGCGTGCGTGCGTGCGTGCGTGCGTGCGTGCATGTGTGTGTGTGTGTGTGTGTGTGTGTGTGTGTGTGTGTGTGTGTGTGTGTGTGTGTGTGTTGCCAGGAATGGCCGGCTACGCGGGTGAACACGACCCAACGTCTGATAGACCTGAGAGCGGCTATGGCTGATGTCGGTGTTGACGCGTTCCTGATCTTCTCTGATGATGCGCACGGGGTAGGTACAACGGTCTTTTTTTCTGGTTTGTGTGTGAACTTTTATTTTTGTGTTTGCATCGTTTTCATTTATTTATTTTTTGCTTTTTGTGTGTGTGTTGTTGTAAAGTTTATTCAGGATCAGGATCAGGATCAGGGGCGTTGTATCAAATACAACTTAGCCTATTTAGGCTTTTTACGCCCTTCTGTATGTATATATCCTTTTTTTTCGTACCCGTTGGTCCAGTCATAGGCTAGCTCGGACCTATTATCCATCAAATTCATATCTAATTTTTGTTAATAATTCATGTTTATCTATGAGGTTCTTAAAAACATTAATACTAGGTGCACGTTTGATGTTAAGTGTTAGTTTATTCCAAAAGTTGGTTACTCTATTAGTAAAAGTAAATTTTCTTAAATTCGTTCTAGAATATTGTTTAAATATCTTATCTTCACTGTTCCTTGTAACATTCTTCTGCGGAGTACAAAAAAAGCATGCTTTATCAACATCATCAATTTTATTAAATATCTTGTATGCTTGAATCAAGTCTCCTCTTATTCTTCTTGCCTTAAGTGTTGGAAGTTGCAGATATTTTAATCTTTCCTGATATGAGTAATCTTTTATATTATGAATCATCTTGGTTGCTCTTCTTTGTACCTGTTCTAGAGCTTCTGATTGTCTCTTTAGCATTGGATACCATACAGTGTTGCCATATTCAAGAACAGGTCTAACTAGTGTCTTATATAATTGTAAAAAAGTGTCCTTTTCCATAAATGTGAAGGTTCTTTTTATTATTCCAATCATTCTGTTAGCCTTATTAATACTATTTACAATATGATTGTCAAATAGTAAATTTTTGTAAAAAGTCACACCTAGGCCTTTCTCTTCTTCACATTTAGATACTTTTATTTCCTTGCCCCCAATTTTCATTATATACTCCTTTTGTGGGTTTGTTTACCAATATGAAGTATTTTAAATTTTTCTCATTAAAATATAGGTTCCAAGTATCAGACCACTGTACTAATGTTTCAATATCCTTTTGTAATTCCTTATGCAACTTTGGAGAGTTAAACAGTTTTGTGTCATCTGCAAAGATTTTACATGTACTCTTTAATTCTACAGGGAGATCATTTATAAACACCGTAAATAATATTGGTCCCAAAATACTGCCTTGTTGTATCCCACTAATAACATCAGCACTATGAGAGAAGGAACTACCAATCCTTACCTTCTGAGTTTTTTTTGATAAAAAGTCTCTAACCCAACCAAGTATATTTCCTATTATTCCATAAGACTCTAGTTTTTTTAAAAGTCTTTCATGTGGTACTGAATCGAATGCTTTTCTAAAGTCTAAATACAAAACGTCTATATTCTCTCCTTTATCTATCTCCTTTGTGAAGTCTTCCATCACTTCTAAAAGTTGAGTCACACAAGACCTTTTTGCACGAAATCCATGTTGACACACAGCATATAATTTATTTTCTGTCATATGTTTAATAATAGCCTCTCTATAAATGATTCTAAAATTTTGCATATAATGCATGTTAAACTCACTGGTCTATAATTTCCTGGATCTGTTCTTGTGCCTTTTTTGAATACTGGAATGACTGTAGCTGTTTTCCAATCTGAAGGTACTATCATTTCTTTAACAGATTTTGAAAAGAGTATATAAAGTGGGAAGGCCATCTCCTCATTTAGCTCTTTTAGTACTCTCGATGGGATGGCATCCGGACCACATGCCTTATTAGGGTGTAAAGATTGAAGTTTCTTTTTTATTGCATCTACTGAAATGTCTACATTTTCTAACACTATGCCTTTTGACCTTGAAGCTGGACTTAGAACAGGCATATTTTTAGTATCTTCCCTTGTGAATACACTAGAAAAAAATGTATTCAAAATATCTGCCTTACCTCTATCTGTCTCCACTGTGTCACCATCCTTAGTCACTAAAGGGCTCACTCCTGTATTCATCTTTGTTTTCGATTGTACATATCTCCAGAAGGCTTTTGGATTTTGTTTACATTCCTTTGATAACTTCTTTCAAATTCCTTTTTTGCTTTTCTTATTTTTTTATTACAAGTATTACGTGGCTTTAATATAATTTTGATAATCTTTCCCCTGCTTTGTGACTAAGAATCTCTGATACATATTATATTTCTTTTTTACAAATTTCATTGTCTTTGCATTCATCCACTTTGGTTTCTGTTTTTTTATTATTCTTAATAATTTGTTTTGGAACGTTGTTTTCTATAAAAGAATTTAAAATACTTTTAATTTCCACCCAGCATTGTTCTACACTAAGATCATTGAGTTTATTCCAGTCAATCTTCTTCAATTCTTCTTTCATTTGCATAAAATTTCCTCTCTTAAAATTATATGACTGCTTTGATTCTTCTTTCCCTTGCTCCTCTCCTAGGTACAAAGAGAACATTAAAACCTCATGATCACTTTTGCCTATAGGAGCTAAGTGCTTAATGTCTGATATCATATTTTTATCATTAACAAGTACTAAATCTAGTATATTTGATTTTTGTCCCTCCCTGTGTCTTGTTGGTTGTTTCACCATTTGGTTCAGAAATGCATCCTGTAGGTAGTTTATGAACTTTTGACCTCTTTCTCCAGAGCCAGTACCATGCCAGTCAATATCTGGGAAATTAAAATCTCCAGTAATACAAACATATTTGAATCTTTCTAATCTAATTTGTTTCAGCAACTCAAACATTTTTTCTTCATTTTCAGTTGTTGAGTTTGGACTTTTGTAAATAGTTCCAATCAGTATTTTCTGTCTATCCTTATTTAAAAAGGTAATCCACAAGTTTTCATCAAAGTCATTTCCTTTTGTAAACTTGTATACTTTGGCATTTATAGAATCCTTCACATATATAGTTATACCTCTTTTGGGATTTTCAATGAAAAATAGTTCATAACCTGGCATTGACTATTCGACAGAATTTACCCCTTTTTGGTTTTTCGCTATAGATTCTGTTACTACTATAATGTGAGGTTTATTTTCTTCAGCTAATAGAAGTAACTCATCTTTTTTGTTCAACAGTCCATCTGCATTTGTGTACAAGAACGTGTATGACAGTTCCTGCACAGATTTTCTATCTACATACCTTTTAAAACTATTCACATGTTCTTTGTTCTTGTATTTTGATTGTCAGTTTTCTTCTTTATCACCCTGGCCAGGCCTAGGTTTCCACTGTACTTTCACTATTTTCCCACCTCTGATTCCAATGTCTTTCTCTCCTTTCTCAATCCTTTTTCGAAGCTCTTCTCTTAGTTCGTTGTTCTTTTGTCTTTCAATTGGTGTGTAGTCTGGGTTTATATACATTCTCTTTTTTTGCTATGTCACCCCTGCATTTATTTTGTGGGCATTTCTCAATATTTCTTTTTTTACCTCCTTGTTTTGGACGCTTACTCTAAGCAGTCTCGGTTTTGTTCCGATGTTGTATTTACCAAGCCTCACTGGATTCTGGACAGTCTCGTCTTTCAATTGAGGACAAATCTTTCCCACCATCTTCTGTGTACTCTCCTTCTCCATTTTTATTCTCTCTTTCCTGTTTTCACACCCACACTCTGGAATATTAGTGAAAATTAGATTCAGCTCTCTTTTCTCTTTGTCAACCTTCTCTTCCCATAGTTCTGACACCTTCTTCTCAACAACCTCCTCAATCTTCTCTTCAAGAGCCTTTCCACTGCACCTTTTTTCTAGTCTCTCCAGCCTTTCCTCCACCCTTTCAAACAGTCCAATCAGTCTGTCTAATTTCATTTCCATTCCGCTTCTCTTTTCCCCCTCCCCTGCATAGCATCTTCGGCAGATCCATTCTATTCCTTCTGTCTCAGAATTTTGAAGGTAGCTGAAGTCTCTTTCTGTCAGTGTCGTGCATTCTTTATGGCACCACTGTTTACAATCGTGGCACTGTATACTTGTTTGGTCTTCCTCTACGCCCACCTCGCACTCCAGGCAAATAAAGAATTTATTGCCGGACGACTGTCAGTGTTTCAACATTAAGAACATTAATCATACATTCCCTATTATGAATGAGAGAGAAAATCTAATTGCGTTACAATACAAATACTGTATTCATTTATTCATTTATTTATTTATTTATTTATTTATCTATCTGTCTGTTAATTTATTCATTGTGATTTGATTATTTATTTTTGCTATCTTGATGCTTTATCTCTCTGCCTTTACGGTGGTCGTTGCTCTCAAACCACTCCCTCCGACTTCTGCCAACACAAAGCCACATCCCATAACGCTCCTACTCCCACTTCAGTGGTAACCGTGAATATCAGATTGCCTGTAAACAACAGACTACAGAGGACATTGCAATTCCTTGGATTGCTTTAGGGATGTCTAGTCCGTCACAATTATTTGAAGATGATGATGATGATGATGATGATGATGATGATGACGAAGATGCCATGGACTGCTATTTAGGTAGTGTCAGCTACAAGATGAGCCATGTTCTACGCCTCTTTTCATATAGATCTCGACGTCAGTAAGGCTCGGTTCTCTCTCTTCTCTCTCTCTCTCTCTCTCTCTCTCTCTCCTCTCTCTCTCTCTCTCTCCTCTCTCTCTCTCTCTCTCTCTCCTCCCCAGGAAGGGGAGGTATGGGGTGAGAGATGATCTCCAAATCGGCAGTCATCTGTGAGCTTCTGTTCTTTTTTTTTTTTCGTTTTCCTTTTTTCTTTTCTTTTTCGTTGTTGGTCAAATTGAGTATTTTGTCGTGTTTCCTCAGTTTTGTTACCTTGTGATCTTATAGACTGTGCAGCGGCAATCCTCTGTCAAGTCGTCATTGAGTGACCCACCAGAGGACACACTGCACTGCTGCCGAGTCACTTCGGTGGTGTTCAGTGGCGCCTGTTCTGATGCAACATACGTAAGACACGACCTGCTAAGACCCATGCTGACGACATTCATTGCTTCATCAGGGAGCCAACGTGAGTGAGCGGCCCCCTTTGGAGAGCGCCACCACGTCCTTCCAACGACATTAGCATCATCATCACTGACTATTACCCCTCCTGGGGTACAGGCCGCCAACCAAGGACCTCCAGGCATCTCTGTCCTGGGCTCTTTTCTTCAGCTGGTTCCAATACAAGTCATCTCCATGTTCCTGATGTCTGCTTCCAGGTCCCTGCGCCAGGTGTTCCTTGGCCGACCTCTTTTTCGTTTTCCTTAGGGTTCCATGTTAGGGCTTGTCTGATGATGTTGCTTGCATGCTTCCGCAGCATATGTCCAATCCAGCCCGTCCAACGACAGTCCCCATGACCTTGTCCATACGGCACCTCAACACATACTTACCAAAGACGTGGAGGGGATATAAAACTAAATTCAGCGTGATCTTAAAAAAAAGTATTTATAACAGCTCCGCCAAACAACGTGAAAGAACGACAAATTTGACAACGATAAGAGATTGCGTTTTCTTTATTTTCGTTGTCCTGAGTATTGTTTTATCTTGCCTGAAGAAGACCTAAGAGGTCGCAACGCTTCGTGTTTTGTCTCGTGATTCGTCTGTTCACCTTGTTCGGCGAAGCTATCATGAACACTTTAAAAAATGTGTTTAGATTTCCGCCTGCAGTCGCCTTACTTTGCAACTGAAGTCAGCATGAGAAAAGGGCGTACACACGACCACATCATTTGAGACATTCTATCATGCTGATCAATGATGAGGATGACAAACATGATGCAATGAGGTTTAATTCGGGTCTAAGTATGCATGAAATACCTGTACTGCACGCTTCCTTTCATGATAAATCCCAGCGTCATCCAGGCCCGAGAGATACAGACGCCTGGAGTGTTTGGTCAGGAAATCTGAGCAACGCTGTCAGAGACATGTCCATCAAGTGGATGAAACGCCCATTGTGGTCCCAGTCTTGCCAGCTGAGCCCTAAGCAAACTCTACTCCTACAAAGGAATGTGTCCAATGGGAACTGGCCATGCAAACCACTACACTGTGCCACAGCGGCTGGTGGCCCCTCTGATTCCTGTGCGGATCAATGGTGCGGATCCACGTCAAAGGGCAGATCCAGGGTCAGTCTGACTGTGGCGGAAGACTGCGCTCTCCTTAGTGCCCTTTTAACTCCTCATGTAATTGTTTTCAGAGCGAGTACCAAGCGGATGTTGACAAGAGACGGGCCTTCATTTCAGGCTTCATCGGATCGCAAGGTATGCTGCGTGTCGACGTCAACAGTTCCTGTGTTTTCGGTGTGTCTAAGCACAGTTTGTGTAAAACACTCTAAATGGCTCTGTTCACAAATGCTAGACGCAAGACAATCTACAGCACAGAGAATCACTTGTCCCACCATATAAATCTAATACACAAAATGCGTTCTGTCTGTTTGTCTGTCCGTCCGTCCAACTCTGTCTGTCTACGTCTGTTTGTGTGTCTGTCTGTATTGTTACTGACACAAATCCACAGTTTGTGTTTGATCTTCTCGAAACCGGCATGGCGACTCATTAGCACTCTGGGTAGACCAAGAGAGAGGCATTGTCAATGCGACTATATGAGGAAGCGAAGCGATGTTGGAATTCAAAGCGAGTTAAACACGCCTTGCCATTGACTTTCATTAAAAAAAACACACACACACACACACACACACACACACACACACACACACACACACACCAAAAAAACACCCCCCCCAAAAAAAAAAAAAAAAGAAAAAAAACAAACAAACACAACAACAACAACAACAACAACAACAACAACCGAAAACACTGCGCTTACTGTTCGCCGGAACAGCTCAGAGTGGAGAGCTTTAGATTGAAATTCTACAGGTGTCTGTTTCCATCTCTGGTTCCGACACGTTTCTTTTCTTTTCCTTTTCTGCAAGAGATTGAAGCAGGTCCAAGGCAAATGGTGCAGGAATATGGGTGGACGATGGGAGAGGGGTATGCGGGACGAAGGAGTTGACGGAGCAGGGGGAATGAGAAGGTTGTCATACACAAAATGCGTATTGACAACCCTGTGAGCTAACAGGCTATACAGCAGTGACGATGACCAAGGGAAATAACTGTGTAATGTTGTGTGCTGACAGGTTATGCAGAAGTGACGATAGACCAAGGGAAATAACTGTGTAATGTTGTGTGCTGACAGGTTATCCAGCAGTGACGATGACCAAGGGAAATAACTGTGTAATGTTGTGTGCTGACAGGTTATGCAGAAGTGACGATGACCAAGGGAAATAACGGTGTAATGTTCTGTGCTGACAGGTTATCCAGCAGTGACGATGACCAAGGGAAATAACTGTGTAATGTTGTGTGCTGACAGGTTATGCAGAAGTGACGATGACCAAGGGAAATAACTGTGTAATGTTGTGTGCTGACAGGCTATGCAGCAGTGACGGTGACCAATGGAAATAACTGTGTAATGTGTGCTGACAGGCTATGCATCAGTGACGGTGACCAAGGGAAATAACTGTGTAATGTTGGGTGCTGACAGGCTATGCAGCAGTGATGATGACCAAGGGAAATAACTGTGTAATGTTGTGTGCTGAAATGTTATGCATCAGTGACGATGACCAAGGGAAATAACTGTGTAATACTATATGCTGACAGGCTATGCAGCAGTGACGATGACCAAGGGAAATAACTGTGTAATACTATATGCTGACAGGCTATGCAGCAGTGACGATGACCAAGGGAAATAACTGTGTAATACTATATGCTGACAGGCTATGCAACAGTGACGATGACCAAGGGAAATAACTGTGTAATGCTGTGTGCTGACAGGCTATGCAACAGTTACGATGACCAAGGGAAATAACTGTGTAATACTGTGTGCTGACAGGCTATGCAGCAGTGACTATGACCAAGGGAAATAACTGTGTAATACTATATGCTGACAGGCTATGCAGCAGTGACGATGACCAAGGGAAATAACTGTGTAATGCTGTGTGCTGACAGGCTATGCAACAGTTACGATGACCAAGGGAAATAACTGTGTAATACTGTGTGCTGACAGGCTATGCAGCAGTGACTATGACCAAGGGAAATAACTGTGTAATACTATATGCTGACAGGCTATGCAGCAGTGACGATGACCAAGGGAAATAACTGTGTAATACTATATGCTGACAGGCTATGCAGCAGTGACGATGACCAAGGGAAATAACTGTGTAATACTATATGCTGACAGGCTATGCAGCAGTGACGATGACCAAGGCGGCGCTGTGGACAGACGGACGGTATTTTCTGGAGGCCGAGGACGCCCTGGACTGTAACTGGATCTTCATGAAGTATGGTCAGTTGAATAGCAATCAAGATTGCCCTACCAGCCCAACATGTGGTTTCCAACTCTGTGCAGAGACCCCTGTGTGTGTGTGTGTGTGTGTGTGTGTGTGTGTGTGTGCTACTAGGCGAGCTCACAACTTCTTACATGGTCTCCAAGAACTTAAGGGCTATAACGCTATACGAACAATAAAAGGTTTTGTCATTGTCCCTCTCCACCGTCTCTCTCTCTCACACCCCACCCCCTCCTTTCCTCTTCCCCCTTCGTTCTCTGGCTCCCCCCCCCCCCCCCCCCCCGCCTTTACCCCTTCTCTCTTTCGCTCTCCCTTTCTCTCGTTCTCTCAGTAAGTCTTTGTGTTTGTCTCAGTATCTGATAGTCTTCAGTTTCACAGATAGATCTGTTCAACAGAAGACGATTTCTTCTAGCCCATGCTCTTCCGGAGTCAGTCATGCATGAAATACTCAAATATTTTGTCAGTTTTTTTTGCATAGACTAATGGTCGGCTCTAGGATACAAAGACCAGGTACCACTTTTTCATGCACAGCATCTTTCGAGGAGATGACAATCACTATCATTTCCGTGTAGAATCCGGCATCATTTAATGACAGGCAAAGAGGTATGTGTATTTTTTTCACAATGCTGTTGAAAAAAAAATTAAACGAATTGGAAACCTCCACGATGAATGTCATTTAATTTCTGTGATCTGTATCCACAAGTCGGGTACCGGGTTTCAATCTCTACACATATTCCACAGCGACAGTTGAAACATTCGTATTTTGAAATTGTTCTATAAAATCATCCACCATGTATTTGTTTTCAAATCCTTGCTGTTGACATCCATTTATCCATAATTCCTACGAGTATAGAGACCTGTCAATCTTCGACATCCATTCTGAGCGTGTCAGTACCTCTGTGTGAAACCTGTACAGTTCAAATACTTTCTTATATGTTGCAAACAGTGCGTTTAATTTGTCTCAAGCAGCTTAAGTAGTTCCTTGGTGATTAATCATGTCAGAATGATGATCGTTAATACTCGATTTTGGTAAGATACTGATGGAGGATGTCATGGGTGGTACTGGATTCCCTTCACAACTCAGTCTGCCGTGTTGCTAATGATCTTGAAAATGGTGTGGGTCTTTATTCATCTCTACACTCTTGATGGCGCTGTGTAACTGCTTGGGTCAGAACAGCGGATCCGAATAATTCCACTGTTAGAGGCTGGAGGAACAATACTGACAGATTGGTTGTGTTAACCGTATTCCAGTTTCAAATTCATGGTAACATGTAATTCACTGAGTTCAGCAAATGATGAACGGGACAGAGTGACTTTGCTGACTGTGTAATTCACTGAGTTCAGCAAATGATGAACGGGACAGAGTGACTTTGCTGACTGTGTAATTCACTGAGTTCAACAAATGATGAACGGGACAGAGTGACTTTGCTGACTGTGTAATTCACTGAGTTCAGCAAATGATGAACGGGACAGAGTGACTTTGCTGACTGTGTAATTCACTGAGTTCAACAAATGATGAACGGGACAGAGTGACTTTGCTGACTGTGTAATTCACTGAGTTCAACAAATGATGAACGGGACAGAGTGACTTTGCTGACTGTGTAATTCACTGAGTTCAGCAAATGATGAACGGGACAGAGTGACTTTGCTGACTGTGTAATTCACTGAGTTCAGCAAATGATGAACGGGACAGAGTGACTTTGCTGACTGTGTAATTCACTGAGTTCAGCAAATGATGAACGGGACAGAGTGACTTTGCTGACTGTGTAATTCACTGAGTTCACAAATGATGAACGGGACAGAGTGACTTTGCTGACTGTGTAATTCACTGAGTTCAGCAAATGATGAACGGGACAGAGTGACTTTGCTGACTGTGTAATTCACTGAGTTCAACAAATGATGAACGGGACAGAGTGACTTTGCTGACTGTGTAATTCACTGAGTTCAACAAATGATGAACGGGACAGAGTGACTTTGCTGACTGTGTAATTCACTGAGTTCAACAAATGATGAACGGGACAGAGTGACTTTGCTGACTGTGTAATTCACTGAGTTAAACAAATGATGAACGGGACAGAGTGACTTTGCTGACTGTGTAATTCACTGAGTTCAGCAAATGATGAACGGACAGAGTGACTTTGCTGACTGTGTAATTCACTGAGTTCAGCAAATGATGAACGGGACAGAGTGACTTTGCTGACTGTGTAATTCACTGAGTTCAACAAATGATGAACGGGACAGAGTGACTTTGCTGACTGTGTAATTCACTGAGTTCAGCAAATGATGAACGGGACAGAGTGACTTTGCTGACTGTGTAATTCACTGAGTTCAACAAATGATGAACGGGACAGAGTGACTTTGCTGACTGTGTAATTCACTGAGTTCAGCAAATGATGAACGGGACAGAGTGACTTTGCTGACTGTGTAATTCACTGAGTTCAGCAAATGATGAACGGGACAGAGTGACTTTGCTGACTGTGTAATTCACTGAGTTCAGCAAATGATGAACGGGACAGAGTGACTTTGCTGACTGTGTAATTCACTGAGTTCAGACAAATGATGAACGGGACAGAGTGACTTTGCTGACTGTGTAATTCACTGAGTTCAGCAAATGATGAACGGGACAGAGTGACTTTGCTGACTGTGTAATTCACTGAGTTCAGCAAATGATGAACGGGACAGAGTGACTTTGCTGACTGTGTAATTCACTGAGTTCAACAAATGATGAACGGACAGAGTGACTTTGCTGACTGTGTAATTCACTGAGTTCAACAAATGATGAACGGGACAGAGTGACTTTGCTGACTGTGTAATTCACTGAGCTCAACAAATGATGAACGGGACAGAGTGACTTTGCTGACTGTGTAATTCACTGAGTTCACAAATGATGAACGGGACAGAGTGACTTTGCTGACTGTGTAATTCACTGAGTTCAACAAATGATGAACGGGACAGAGTGACTTTGCTGACTGTGTAATTCACTGAGTTCAACAAATGATGAACGGGACAGAGTGACTTTGCTGACTGTGTAATTCACTGAGTTCACAAATGATGAACGGGACAGAGTGACTTTGCTGACTGTGTAATTCACTGAGTTCAGCAAATGATGAACGGGACAGAGTGACTTGCTGACTGTGTAATTCACTGAGTTCAGCAAATGATGAACGGGACAGAGTGACTTTGCTGACTGTGTAATTCACTGAGTTCAGCAAATGACGAACGGGACAGAGTGACTTTGCTGACTGTGTAATTCACTGAGTTCAACAAATGACGAACGGGACAGAGTGACTTTGCTGACTGTGTAATTCACTGAGTTAAACAAATGACGAACGGGACAGAGTGACTTTGCTGACTGTGTAATTCACTGAGTTCAACAAATGATGAACGGGACAGAGTGACTTTGCTGACTGTGTAATTCACTGAGTTCAACAAATGATGAACGGACAGAGTGACTTTGCTGACTGTGTAATTCACTGAGTTCAACAAATGATGAACGGGACAGAGTGACTTTGCTGACTGTGTAATTCACTGAGTTCAACAAATGATGAACGGGACAGAGTGACTTTGCTGACTGTGTAATTCACTGAGTTCAACAAATGATGAACGGGACAGAGTGACTTTGCTGACTGTGTAATTCACTGAGTTCACAAATGATGAACGGGACAGAGTGACTTTGCTGACTGTGTAATTCACTGAGTTCAACAAATGATGAACGGGAGTTTGCTGACTGTGTAATTCACTGAGTTCAACAAATGATGAACGGGACAGAGTGATTTTGCTGACTGTGTAATTCACTGAGTTCAACAAATGATGAACGGGACAGAGTGACTTTGCTGACTGTGTAATTCACTGAGTTCAGCAAATGATGAACGGGACAGAGTGACTTTGCTGACTGTGTAATTCACTGAGTTCAGCAAATGATGAACGGGACAGAGTGACTTTGCTGACTGTGTAATTCACTGAGTTCAGCAAATGATGAACGGGACAGAGTAACTTTGCTGACTGTGTAATTCACTGAGTTCCGCAAATGATGAACGGGACAGAGTGACTTTGCTGACTGTGTAATTCACTGAGTTCAACAAATGATGAACGGGACAGAGTGACTTTGCTGACTGTGTAATTCACTGAGTTCAACAAATGATGAACGGGACAGAGTGACTTTGCTGACTGTGTAATTCACTGAGTTCAGCAAATGATGAACGGGACAGAGTGACTTTGCTGACTGTGTAATTCACTGAGTTCAACAAATGACGAACGGGACAGAGTGACTTTGCTGACTGTGTAATTCACTGAGTTCAGCAAATGATGAACGGGACAGAGTGACTTTGCTGACTGTGTAATTCACTGAGTTCAACAAATGATGAACGGGACAGAGTGACTTTGCTGACTGTGTAATTCACTGAGTTCAGCAAATGATGAACGGACAGAGTGACTTTGCTGACTGTGTAATTCACTGAGTTCAGCAAATGATGAACGGGACAGAGTGACTTTGCTGACTGTGTAATTCACTGAGTTCAACAAATGATGAACGGGACTTTGCTGACTGTGTAATTCACTGAGTTCAACAAATGATGAACGGGACAGAGTGATTTTGCTGACTGTGTAATTCACTGAGTTCAACAAATGATGAACGGGACAGAGTGACTTTGCTGACTGTGTAATTCACTGAGTTCAGCAAATGATGAACGGGACAGAGTGACTTTGCTGACTGTGTAATTCACTGAGTTCAGCAAATGATGAACGGGACAGAGTGACTTTGCTGACTGTGTAATTCACTGAGTTCAGCAAATGATGAACGGGACAGAGTAACTTTGCTGACTGTGTAATTCACTGAGTTCCGCAATTGATGAACGGGACAGAGTGACTTCGCTGACTGTGTAATTCACTGAGTTCAGCAAATGATGAACGGGACAGAGTGACTTTGCTGACTGTGTAATTCACTGAGTTCAGCAAATGATGAACGGGACAGAGTAACTTTGCTGAATGTGTAATTCACTGAGTTCCGCAATTGATGAACGGGACAGAGTGACTTTGCTGACTGTGTAATTCACTGAGTTCAACAAATGATGAACGGGGCAGAGTGACTTTGCTGACTGTGTAATTCACTGAGTTCAGCAAATGATGAACGGGACAGAGTGACTTTGCTGACTGTGTAATTCACTGAGTTCAACAAATGATGAACGGGGCAGAGTGACTTTGCTGACTGTGTAATTCACTGAGTTCAACAAATGATGAACGGGACAGAGTGACTTTGCTGACTGTGTAATTCACTGAGTTCAGCAAATGATGAACGGGACAGAGTGACTTTGCTGACTGTGTAATTCACTGAGTTCAACAAATGATGAACGGGACAGAGTGACTTTGCTGACTGTGTAATTCACCGAGTTCAGCAAATGATGAACGGGGCAGAGTGACTTTGCTGACTTTGTAATTCACTGAGTTCAGCAAATGATGAACGGGACAGAGTGACTTTGCTGACTGTGTAATTCACTGAGTTCAACAAATGATGAACGGGACAGAGTGACTTTGCTGACTGTGTAATTCACCGAGTTCAGCAAATGATGAACGGGGCAGAGTGACTTTGCTGACTTTGTAATTCACTGAGTTCAGCAAATGATGAACGGGACAGAGTGACTTTGCTGACTGTGTAATTCACTGAGTTCAACAAATGATGAACGGGGCAGAGTGACTTTGCTGACTGTGTAATTCACTGAGTTCAACAAATGATGAACGGGGCAGAGTGACTTTGCTGACTGTGTAATTCACCGAGTTCAACAAATGATGAACGGGACAGAGTGACTTTGCTGACTGTGTAATTCACTGAGTTCAACAAATGATGAACGGGACAGAGTGACTTTGCTGACTGTGTAATTCACTGAGTTCAGCAAATGATGAACGAACAGAGTGACTTTGCTGACTGTGTAATTCACTGAGTTCAGCAAATGATGAACGGGGCAGAGTGACTTTGCTGACTGTGTAATTCACTGAGTTCAACAAATGATGAACGGGGCAGAGTGACTTTGCTGACTGTGTAATTCACTGAGTTCAACAAATGATGAACGGGACAGAGTGACTTTGCTGACTGTGTAATTCACTGAGTTCAACAAATGATGAACGGGACAGAGTGACTTTGCTGACTGTGTAATTCACTGAGTTTAACAAATGATGAACGGGACAGAGTGACTTTGCTGACTGTGTAATTCACTGAGTTCAAAAAATGATGAACGGGACAGAGTGACTTTGCTGACTGTGTAATTCACTGAGTTCAGCAAAGGATGAACGGGGCAGAGTGACTTTGCTGACTGTGTAATTCACTGAGTTCAGCAAATGATGAACGGGACAGAGTGACTTTGCTGACTGTGTAATTCACTGAGTTCAGCAAATGATGAACGGGACAGAGTGACTTTGCTGACTGTGTAATTCACTGAGTTCAGCAAATGATGAACGGGACAGAGTGACTTTGCTGACTGTGTAATTCACTGAGTTCAACAAATGATGAACGGGGCAGAGTGACTTTGCTGACTGTGTAATTCACTGAGTTCAACAAATGATGAACGGGGCAGAGTGACTTTGCTGACTGTGTAATTCACTGAGTTCAGCAAATGATGAACGGGGCAGAGTGACTTTGCTGACTGTGTAATTCACTGAGTTCAACAAATGATGAACGGGACAGAGTGACTTTGCTGACTGTGTAATTCACTGAGTTCAACAAATGATGAACGGGACAGAGTGACTTTGCTGACTGTGTAATTCACTGAGTTCAACAAATGATGAACGGGACAGAGTGACTTTGCTGACTGTGTAATTCACTGAGTTCAGCAAATGATGAACGGGGCAGAGTGACTTTGCTGACTGTGTAATTCACTGAGTTCAGCAAATGATGAACGGGACAGAGTGACTTTGCTGACTGTCCTTAACCTTCACCTGTCTGGTGTACAGCCTCCAAAACTGGTCTTGAGTGCTGCATGTGATGCGTTTCTCTTTTTCATGTGGAGATGAAAACTGTTGAGTGTCACCACGCTAACATGTTGATCGTTAATGCTTAGCACTGATTTGGGAAAGACCCATGTTTTGTTTGGCACATAGCACTTTGTTTCAGAAGTACAAGCTCGGCTTGCTTTCTGGATAGGAACATGCGTGCTTGATTAGCGGACGAGTTCAGTTTGAGACGACTGCGAACAAATGCAGTAGTTTGGTCTTCAAACGTTTACAAGAAAACTTTGTTGTTGTTGTGAATTTCTCTTTACTGTAAAAGAAATTTTGCTGTGAAGATGGAATGCCATTCACAGCATCAATTTTCTTGCCAAGAGTATGTGAATTTTCTTGAAGTGCTATCTTTCACATTTCTCACTGACTTGCACAATATATTTTAATTCCAATGTTCCAGTCAGAACCCTTTGGAAAGCAAGTCAGGAGCATGGTCTGTCTTTTCCATTCATTGGTAACTGGAAAACAAGACAGGAGCATGGTCTGTCTTTTGCATTCCTTGGTACATGGAAAACAAGTCAGGAGCATGGTCTGTCTTTTCTATTCATTGGTAACTGGAAAACAAGACAGGAGCATGGTCTGTCTTTTCCATTCATTGGTAACTGGAAAACAAGTCAGGAGCATGGTCTGTCTTTTGCATTCCTTGGTACATGGAAAACAAGACAGGAGCATGGTCTGTCTTTTCCATTCATTGGTAACTGGAAAGCAAGACAGGAGCATGGTCTGTCTTTTGCATTCCTTGGTACATGGAAAACAAGACAGGAGCATGGTCTGTCTTTTGCATTCCTTGGTACATGGAAAACAAGACAGGAGCATGGTCTGTCTTTTCCATTCCTTGGTACCTCGTGTCCTTGCACAGTGACATGAACGTCGTCAGTTCTGTCCCTGGATGTCCAGTCAGTTCGTTGTCCATGAACAGTCGCAAACTTCGTACGTTTGACTTCCATTCCAATGTCATAAAGGAACGCTTCGGTCTTGTTCATCATTTCCTGAAGTTTCTCTTCACTATGAGTGTTGACATAGAGGTAATTCATGCACGCTTGACACTGAGATGGGAATGAATGCAGTGTAAATGAATGATGCTCG
>CM031610.1:78904641-78919641 GCA_018398815.1 Conus ventricosus | reverse complement strand
ATTAACGCTTTGGACATGAAATACACCAATACGTGATTTTTTTTCTAACCCATTGACACTGTTTTCTTAGGGTATAGGGTATTGAAAACCACCCAAAACACCCATTAACTTTTTGGATACGAAATACGACGATTTGAGGTTCGCTTTGTTTGCCTTCTGATTTCTTTTAATGGAGTATTAATGAACACAAGAATATACCCACCAAAACTTTGGATTGGACATCAACTATGTTGGCACATGATCTTTTCCACTGACATTTTACTAGCACAGTATTGAACACCATTCAACACCCCTAGCACTTTGAACATGAAAAACGCTGAAAGTTGGGTTTTTCTTTTTTTTTTTTTTTTTTTTTTAATTTACTGACTTTCTTTTAATGGAGACTTTCGTTCTGTGGAGCATTTCTTACCACCTGAACACAACCAACGGTTCAGACTTGAAGGAAGCCTGTTCGTAAGTCTGTTTTCATCTTTACCCGCTGGCATTTTTACAGAGTGTTTTAAACCACTTATACACGTTACAGAGTGTTTTAAAAAACGTATACATGTTACAGAGTGTTTTAAAAAACTTATACACGTTACAGAGTGTTTGAAACCACTTATAGACGTTACAGAGTGTTTTAAAAATTTATACACGTTACAGAGTGTTTTAAACCACTTAAACACGTTACAGAGTGTTTAAAAAAAACTTACACACGTTACAGAGTGTTTAAGACCACTTACACACGTTACAGAGTGTTTGAAAAAAAACTTATACACGTAAAAACTTATACACGTTACAGAGTGTTTTAAAAATCTTACACACGTTACGGAGTGTTTTAAACCACTTATACACGTTACAGAGTATTTCAAACCACTTACACACGTTACAGAGCGTTTTAAACCACTTGTACACGAAGTACGCCGGTATATGATTTTCTTAACTACTCACATTTAATGGGTGTTTTATAACCACACGAAACACACATCAAAGCTTTGGCTGCCTGCGTGTGATTCCTTTTTTTTTTTTTTACATCTTCTAACATCCTTTCAATCGGATGTTTGAAACCACTCAAAATACCCATCAACACTTTATGCACCAAATACGGAAACGTGCCATCTTTTTACCGCTTGACACTCTTTTTATGGAGTATTAGAAATCGCCTAAAATGCTCATTCGTCTTCTGGACATGAAATACTCCGTTACGTGATGTTTTTTTAATCACTGACATTGTTAGTTGTCATGGAGTTTTCAAAACCTCTCAAACCAACCTTCACCACTTTGGACATTAAATACGCCAGTGCGTGATGTGATTTTTTCTCTCCAACCACTTACATTCTTTAAGCAGGATATTCAAAACCACCCAGAGCAGCCGTCAGCACTTTGAAAAGGATGCTTTGTTTTCTTTTACATAGTCAATTATTGACATTGTTTGGCATGTGTGTGGTGTTGTGGTGTGTGTGTGTGTGTGTGTGTGTGTGTGTGTGTGTGTGTGTGTGTGTACATGCAGGCAGAACGTGGCAGGACAAAGTGGGGGATGTCCGTCAGGCCATGGAGGACATGAAGATTCACGGGGCCTGCATCGTCACCAGTCTGGATGAAACCGCCTGTACGGGCTGTTTGTTTTTGTGTTTGGCTGTTTGTTTGCTTGTTTGTTTGGTTGTTTGTTTTTTTGAGATGTTTTTTTGTTTGCTTCTTCGTGTGGCTTAGAAAATTGGTTTAGTTTTTCAAGAGGTACTTGAAAGAAAGTTGCTTTCCTTTCGGTTTTGATTTTGTTTGTTTGTTTGTTTTGAGAGAGAGAGAGAGAGAGGGGAGAGAGAGAGAGAGAGAGAGAGAGAGAGAGAGAGAGAGAGAGTGAGAGAGAGGCAAACAGAGACAGAGAGAGACAGAGACACAGAGAGAGAGAGGAATGGGAGAGGGATGGGGTAAGCAATCATAAACGTTTTCTCTTTTGTCAATGTCTGTTCATACGAAGTGAGGGCGGTCCTGATCAACTAGCCAAGAATGCCACAAATATACAATTGTGCAGATTCGCGCGCGCGTGTGTGTATCTGTGTGTGTGTGTGTGTGTGTGTGTGTGTGTGTGTGTGTGTGTGTGGTGTGTGGTGTGTGTGTGTGTGTGTGTGTGTGTGTGTGTGTGTGTGTGTGTTGTTGTTGTTGTTGTTGTTGTTGTTGTTGTTAACTCCCGCCATTAAAAGTCTTTTGATCATCTCGGTATTGTCCCCAGCAGTCACAGTATTGTCCTGGAACTAGTAGAAATGATAGCAACATCAACTTGGGTAGCAGCAGCAGCAGCCGCCGCAGTACCCGTTCTAACCGTAATGGAGTAGCAGCATCAGGACCAGCAGCAGTAAAAGTCATGGTCGCGCTGTTAGTAGAACAGCAATAGCAACAGTACTGGTATTAGTAACTTTTGTTTTCATTCATAGGAATAGTGTTGTTTTTGTTGTTGCTGCTGTTGTGTTCTTGTTCTTGTTCTTGTTGAGACGGGAATGTGTAGTTCTGATGGTGAGAAAATGTGTAATAAATAATGAGTTTTCATTGGTCAGGAACTGGTTTTGAACCAGCGAAAGCATCAGGTACAGTTGTTCTTTGTTATCAACATGATAATATTTATGTTCAATCCTGTCAAGGGTTGTTTAACCTTAGGGAATTAACATAGAGTGCATCCCTTTCTCATATCCTATGCCATCATAGTCTACTTTTTGGTGGTGGTTTATATTTTGTTCAAGTTTTTTTTTTAAATCTGCGCACCAGTCAGAGAGAGTACAAACCCTTTTTCATCTCCTTTGTCATCATTGTCCAGTATGCGTCTATGTCCTGCCCAGGGATGTTTAACCTGCCGAGCTAGTACACCCCCTTCATCTTCTACGTCATTACTGTCCATTAGGTGTTGCGGTCCTGTCCAGGATGATTTAAGCTGCATCATCATTGTCCAATCTATATTCATATCGGGTCAAGGGTTACTTATCCTAGGTCCACGGAGTTGATGCTGTGTTTATTATTCTGTCCAGGGCTGTTTAACCTGCGGGCCAAAGACGTAGACTACAACCCTTTCTTCATCTCCTACGCTATTGTGGAGTACTATGGAGAATCCAACGTCAGCAACAAAGTCAGGTAAAACACCGACTGGTCATACAGCCGATCCAAAGTGAAAGAGAGATGGAAGTTTCTGATAGATAGATATGATAGATAGATAGATAGAGATAGATAATAGATAGATAGATAATAGATAGATAGATAGATAGATAGATAGATAGATAGACAGACAGACAGGTAGATAGAGAGAGATGGATATATAGATAGACAGACAGACAGACAGATAGATTAGACAGATAGATAGATGAATAGATATGCCCATGTCACTGAATACCAGTTACAACAAAGAGAACGAATTCAACCGTACTTTCAGTTTAGAGTTCACTCCGCCAGTTGAGCGTGAAAGAACGTCAAAATGTCATCTAATCTTCAAGCCAATGTTTAATTCAAGCATGTCATCAATCACGTATGGCTGCATTCTTTCGATCGTTATTGTCCCGCTGGAGGAGGGTGCTCACTCACGCTGGCTCTGAGACGAAGCAGTTGCTGTGTGCTGGATCAAAGCAGATTCCGTTGAAATGGTCAGCAGCATTGCCGGGTCTCCTCCACTGGGTTGCCTGAGGACAACGTGATATTGGTACTTGCCTAGGGCCCTGGGACAGCTACATAACGTTGCTGTGACCGGCTTATCCCGAATGAGTGGCGTGGGAAGATCTGACCTTGACTGACAATTTGTTAATGACAGGGCTCTCAGTTCACCTGCTCCCCCCCCCCCCCCCCCCAAACACACACACACACACACACACGCACACGCACACACACACACACGCACTCACGCACGCACGAACCACGCACACCACACACACACACACACACACACACACACACACACACACACACACACACGCACGCACGCACGCACGCACATACACACACACACACACACACACACACACACGCACACACACACACACACTCACACACACACTCATGCGTATCTTGTAATTTCCACTCAATATCAAAACAATTATTTGTGGACATGAATACCAACAATACCTTTTCGGGCAAAAAAGTCAAAGAAGTCTTAAAGCGTATATAACGAAGAATATTACTGTGCTGAATAAAATGGCCTGAAAAGCAATGGATTTTTAATGCTTATTTGATTATGAAATCGTACTATTTTAACTACCGAAAGTATTTGATGTTCTTCGTATTGTCAGGTGATACTGTTGTTAGCCACGGGTGTGTTTCATGCTATTTTTAATCATTTTATCTTACTGATAGTAATAACAGTGGTGTGTGTTCTCTCTCTCTCTCTCTCTCTCTCTCTCTCTCTCTCTCCTCTCTCTCTCTCTCTCTCTCTCTCTCCGTTCATCGTTTCATCAAGTTACACTGATGTTACTGACAGCGGTATTGGATGATGTTTCAGTCTGTACATCTATGACAAGAATACCCGCCTGACTGCTAACCCCACCGACCCAGAAACAAAGGACAAGCTGCACGTGCATCTGAATACTAACCAAGACGGTACTTGTGATGGGAAAACTGGCATGTGTGTGGAGGTGAGTAGATCGTCGTAGTTTTGTGGTTTCCCGTAGCCTATAGCTGAGTAATGTTTAAAACTGGACCCTCAATGTCAGGGTCGTAAGGTCCATTCCCAACAGTGACCAGCGCTAGCGGATGACATTCTTCCAATCTGTCATGTCTACCGAATTATAGACAAACTTTCTTATGAATGAATCCTTCCGCACGCAGAAAATCAAATATGCGCCTTCAGATCCAATACTTGATGTCAGTAGCTGAAAGTTTATTCCCCACAATCAGTCAGCCATTCCCCTGACCGCTGGGGTTGTTGGGGGACGTGATGAGGCAGCCGCCGTTTCTCTCCAAGCTCTTCTGTTTGTAGCTGTCGTGAGGAGATCTGGCATGGTCATTTTGGTCCAGTCCTTTATATTTTCGGACAAACTCTTTCTCTGCCGTCCTCGTCTGCGCCCTCCTTCAACGGTACCTTGAAGGATGGTTTTGGAGAGGGTGATTTTTAGTATTACTTATATTGGTGGATTTCTGTGTTAGCATGATGTCAAAACGACGGCGTGTATTGGCCTGCAATTAAGCGCACGTAATCTTCGGTCCCCATGTTCGCTCAGACTCCAACTTTCAGATTGTGATCACTTTTCAAATCAGAGCAAACAGAGTAAATAGCCTCAATTTATTCCTCGAACAGCTGCATTACCTCGGACAACATTGTAAGGAGAATGGGACAAGGGATCGGACGGTGCAGCAGAATCAAGCAGTCCCTGGGGTGGCTCAAACGTTTTTTCTTTCTCCCTTTCTGCGTACGCAGGCTGATACTCCTGCGAAAACTTCCTATATAGACAGGCAGTGGAGTTTTGTGTGTATGGCCGGTTTTTTTTTTATCCCGCCATTAAGGCAGCCATACTCCATCTTCGGGGAAGGTGCATGCTATGTGTAACGTGTCATCCATACCAACGGCCAAACTGGCCTTCTCTTCCGAAAGATGTGCGTGCGTTCACACACGGAACTTCGGTTTATAGTCTCATCCGAAGGACTGTATGGGGAATGGAGTCAGAACCAATGTTAACTCCGAGGGAAAAATCCCCTTGTACCGAAATTCGAACCCGCAACCCCAGGATCACGAGTCCGGCGCTCTACGAGTTGAGCTATTCCGGCCCCCGGGTGGCTCAAACTGAAACTGGAAAAATGGGAGGTGGTGGTTAAGGGTGGACGGGCAGCGGGGAGAGGGAGTGGACTTTAGCCTGAGCCCTTTAGAAAGATGGCTTAGAGTGAACATCGGGAGGTGGAAGTCGGTCTTGGAGGAGAGGTAGTAGGGGCAGACAGTCTGAGAGGGGCAGAGGCAATGACAGCCGTCCTTTTTATACTGACAGAGAACAAGAGAGAACAATTGTTTGTGTGTTCGTTTTTTTTTTTTTTTTTTTTTCCAAATAAAGTTTTATACATTCAAAACAGTTTCAGGGCAAGCGATAGGGTAGGTGAGGTTAGGGTTAGAGACTTCTGGACCTGGATAGTCTTCTTATCTAAGCTCCTATCTCTAACTGATGAACAAGTTGCCGGGAAAGAATACTACGGCTACCACTGCAGTGTTGTGGAAAGAGAGAGACACAAGAGAGAGAGAGAGAGAGAGAGAGAGAGAGAGAGAGAGAGAGAGAGAGAGAGAGAGAGAGAGAAGACAAGACAAGACAAGACAAAATTCTTTATTTAGGAGGATAATAGATAAGCACTGATGTGCTTTTTTACATCCAGTCCTCGCCCTGAGTAGGGTCAACAATATAAAATAAAAGGTAACAATGGAAGCATGCAAAAGTGACTAGAACTACAATACGGGATTAAAATTAAAGAGAGAGAGAGACAGAGAGAGAGAGAGAGAGAGAGAGGAGAGAGAGGGGAGGGGGGGAGAAGGGGGTAATGGACCAGGCAGAGTCAGGTTAACGTACTAGCCACAAATGTTTCCAAACACTGTTTATCATGCCTAGGCCGCACACGGTCCGACTTCAGTCTCTACCTATCTTTCATCTACCCCACTCTCAACTTCAGCGTCACGGGACCATATCACAACGTAGGTTTCCCCTTGATGTGCGTTAGACACCTGGTTACATGAATACATGCTGGTTCAACAGGGAGGTTTGTCGGCTTCTGTTACCAATCGCAAAGAAATTTATGTCGCTGGCGTGTTCATTACTGTTTAGGAACAAAAAAAAGACAAAGATGAAAAACAAGAACCAAGTTTGAAGAAACGAGTTTTTTTTTTTTAATCCCAGTTTCTTTCCATTGACAATCCTTTTCGTCTTCGATGACAACAAAATATACTAGTATAGAAAAGGTAGAGAACATAAAGCAGGTCTTCTCTAATTATGTCCAGACATGATAGTTTTCATCATGCGCCACAAATAGTAACGTCCACTAACTGGCAAGAAGAGCTGTCGGGATTTATATATCATGTTTTCAGATTGCATTTGTGTCATTGGTGGTGGTGGTGGTGGTGGTGGTGGTGGTGGTGGTGGTGGTGTGTGTGTGTGTGTGTGTGTGTGTGTGTGTGTGTGTGTGTGTGTGTGTGTGTGTGTGCATGTATGTGTGTGTGTGTGTGTGTGTGTGTGTGTGTGTGTGCATGTGTGTGTGTGTGTGTGTGTGTGTGTGTGTGTGTGTGTGTGTGTGTGTGTGCTTGCATGGTGTGTGTGTGTGTGTGTGTGTGTGTGTGTGTGTGTGTGTGTGTGTGTGTGTGTGTGGTCAGGTTCGTGAATACAATTCGACCCAAGTGGTGGCAGACATCACAGCCCTGGCCTCGGCTTCGTCAGACAACAAGATCTGGGTCACTGACGTCTGCAACTTCGCCATCTTCGACGCCATTCCTGAGGTAGTTCATCTGTTGTCAACACACCCTGAACAGTTATGCGAGTGCGAGTTCAAATCTACAGAGAGAGAGAGAGAGAGAGAGAAGAGAGAGAGAGAGAGGAGAGAGAGAGAGAAGAAGAGAGAAGACGAAGAAGGAGTGGGGGGGAGATAGGATGTGAAAAGTGCTCACGTTGGGAGAGGAGTGAAGGAGGAGAAGAGAGAGAGAGAGAGAGAGAGAGAGAGAGAGAGAGGAGAGAGAGAGAGAGAGAGAGAGGTGGTGAATAGAAGCGTTCAAGTCCAGAGAGAGAGAGAGACAGACAGACAGACAGACAGACAGACAGACAGAGAGGTGTTCGAGCCCAAAGAAAGGGGAGAGAGAGAGAGAGAGAGAGAGAGAGAGAGAGAGAGAGAGAGAGAGAGAGAGAGAGAGAGAGAGAGAGAGAAACAATAGTGTTCACGTCCGAAAAGAAGGAACGTGAGAGGAAAATATAAAAAGTGCTCGAGGAGAGAGAGAGAGAGGAGAGAGAGAGAGAGAGATGAAGAATTTCTAGATACTCTGTCAATCTCTGAAGTGGATCGACAATATTGTCTTGGAGTCATAAAGCAGTGATTAGAATTCCTTGAAATTTATGTAAAAAAATGTATGTAATGTGATATACCTGACGCACAAGGCAAGATAAGCTGTTAACCAAAAAGTTTATGATGGATCAGATACGGTTTATACTCCCATACTGTCTTCGAGAGAAGAGAGTAACAGAATGTCGGCGCGCGTACGTGCGTACGCATTCATTCAAATGCGCACGCACATGCGCACATGTGTGCGTATATTAATAATTAATGTGTTGACGTGTTTATTGACGCATTGTTTCAGAGTCAACGAGTCCAAGCACGGTCGTATATCGCGTTGGCCAAGGCACAGAAAAACCCCACAGAGAGACAGGGCATGCAGAACTGCTATGTGAGTCTGTGTGCCTGTCAGTCTGTCTGTGTCCCACCTACCCCTCCCCCTCCTGTGTCCCCCTATCCCCCCTCCCTCTCTCTCTTCTTCTTCTTCTCCTCTTTCCGTCTCTCTCTCTCTCTCTGTCCGTCCCTGTCGCACTAGCACTTCCGTATTCATTTTCTCTTAACTATCTTATTTTCAGTAGGGCCCACGGGAACAATAAACTATGTAGGAAAGCCCACTGCAAAGAAGGCTTAGCTGAAATGAGCGTCAATATTCAGCTTGACCCTCACGTCTTCATGTGCCTTTGAATACAGGTCCGGGAAAGTGGTGGGGTCCGCTATGTCAAGGCAGTGGAACATGGCCAGAATACTATGTCAAGGCAGTGGAACATGGCCAGAATACTATGTCAAGGCAGTGGAACATGGCCAGATACTATGTCAAGGCAGTGGAACATGGCCAGAATACTATGTCAAGGCAGTGGAACATGGCCAGAATACTATGTCAAGGCAGTGGAACATGGCCAGAATACTATGTCAAGGCAGTGGAACATGGCCAGAATACTATGTCAAGGCAGTGAAACATGGCCAGAATACTATGTCAAGGCAGCGGAACATGGCCAGAATACTATGTCAAGGCAGTGGAACATGGCCAGAATACTATGTCAAGGCAGTGGAACATGGCCAGAATACTATGTCAAGGCAGTGAAACATGGCCAGAATACTATGTCAAGGCAGCGGAACATGGCCAGAATACTATGTCAAGGCAGTGGAACATGGCCAGAATACTATGTCAAGGCAGCGGAACATGGCCAGAATACTATGTCAAGGCAGTGGAACATGGCCAGAATACTATGTCAAGGCAGTGGAACATGGCCAGAATACTATGTCAAGGCAGTGGAACATGGCCAGAATACTATGTCAAGGCAGTGGAACATGGCCAGAATACTATGTCAAGGCAGTGGAACATGGCCAGAATTTCTATGTCAAGGCAGTGGAACATGGCCAGAATACTATGTCAAGGCAGTGGAACATGGCCAGAATACTATGTCAAGGCAGTGGAACATGGCCAGAATACTATGTCAAGGCAGTGGAACATGGCCAGAATACTATGTCAAGGCAGTGGAACATGGCCAGAATACTATGTCAAGGCAGCGGAACATGGCCAGAATACTATGTCAAGGCAGTGGAACATGGCCAGAATACTATGTCAAGGCAGTGGAACATGGCCAGAATACTATGTCAAGGCAGTGGAACATGGCCAGAATACTATGTCAAGGCAGTGGAACATGGCCAGAATACTATGTCAAGGCAGTGGAACATGGCCAGAATACTATGTCAAGGCAGTGGAACATGGCCAGAATACTATGTCAAGGTAGTGGAACATGGCCAGAATACTATGTCAAGGCAGTGGAACATGGCCAGAACACTATGTCAAGGCAGTGGAACATGGCCAGAATTCATGCAAAGCAACGCTGACCCAAGGAAAGTACACAAGAAAGCACAGACAAGTGCTTAGAAAGATCGTACAAGCGGCTGGTACTGCATGTGGCAACCACTACCAGAAGCTCCAGCAACACCGCTCTACATGGCAGGAAGCTGGAAATGAAAGTCTGGAACAGCTGTGAAAATCATAGCGTAGAAGCAAAGGCTGATGAAATGGATGACTGAGATGACACAGATCGTGCAGAACGGGAAAACTATCCATTGACCACCATGAAAAATGGCATGAGGCCGGATGCAGCACCTCACTCAGATTCATTAAGTTGGGTAATTCTGATAGAATAACTGCCATATGAAAGTTGAAGGAAGGAAGCTCACAACTACCTGACTGAGATTGCCATATTAGCCAGCAGCTGGAGGGAGTTTGGCTTCCACGCCAGAGCCTTCGCCTCATCGGTTGGAGCAAGGAGGCTTTAAGGCTCATCTGCCTACGATCCCATAAAAACAGATTTTGGTAAAAGAGGACCAAAGCCCTGGAGGCAACGGAAAATGAACTTGATTATGTTCGAATTTCCCAACGTAGAACTTGTCTTCGATAGCTATGAGGTTAAGACATGTTCCACCGACATGGCCTTGAAGTGCCCAGCCATACAGGTGCAGGTCCAAAAGGTGTGAGGAATACCACCGACATGGTCTTGAGGTGCCCAGCCATACAGGTGCAGGTCCAAAAGGTGTGAAGAATACCACCGACATGGCCTTGAGGTGCCCAGCCATACAGGTGCAGGTCCAAAAGGTGTGAAGAATACCACCGACATGGCCTTGAGGTGCCCAGCCATACAGGTGCAGGTCCAAAAGGTGTGAAGAATACCCCCGACATGGCCTTGAGGTGCCCAGCCATACAGGTGCAGGTCCAAAAGGTGTGAAGAATACCACCGACATGGCCTTGAGGTGCCCAGCCATACAGGTGCAGGTCCAAAAGGTGTGAAGAATACCACCGACATGGCCTTGAGGTGCCCAGCCATACAGGTGCAGGTCCAAAAGGTGTGAAGAATGGTGGTGGACAGAGCAGGAGGTGGAGAGGAGGGGCGTCCTTCTCTGAAGACCTTGTGCTGTCCAACTCTCCCTAGAGTTGGAGTCTTCATGTATTGTCTGTTGCTACCTCTATCCCTCCCTCTCTCTCTCTCTCTCTCTCTCTCTCTCTCTCTCTCTCTCTCTCTCTCTCTCTCTCTCTCTCTCAAACGCACGCACGAACGCACGCACGCACGTACACACGTACACACACACACACACACACACACACACACACACACACACACACACACACACACACAAAACACACACACACACACACACACACACACACACACACACACACACACACACACACACACACAGTTGCCGCAAGTCTTAAACATATCCACTGTCTGTGACCATGTGTTTCAGTATCGGGATTCCGCCGTTCTTGTGGAATTCTTTGCCAAGATGGAGAAGGAGGTCAGTGAATTGACAATGACGATGACGACAACGATGATCATCATTTGAAGGAATTTCTTTCATAATCAGATGTAGACCTGTTGCTGACTGCCGGGTTGATCATCTTCCTCCTCGTCTCCTTCTTCTGCCTTTTTCTTCTTGCTCTCTTCGCTCGTCCCCTCCCTCGCTCCCTCACTGCCCACCCTCTATTTCTCATTCAAAACAAAAGAGTCCATTTTTCGTTTCGACAGCAGATTTTCTTTCACTATCCTCTTCCTCTGTCCCCTTGTCATTTATTCTTTTCCTCCAATCTCTTATTCTTATTTATCCTGTTATTTTCCCTGTCTTTTAAAAAAAATGTTTTCTTTCTTTTGTTCTTCATTTTATTCTTTTTCTCCTCATCATTTTATTCTTTCTCTCCTCATTCTTCACCATCTTTTTATTCTCTCCCAACCTCGTCTTTCTCTAGCTGTTCTTTCCTGCTTCTTGTCATTATCTGACAAGTTATTCCGCTGAGTCGTAGCCACGAGACCCTCTTCTTCGATTATCTCATCTTAGTTGTTAATTCATTTATCCATCAGCTTCAAATCATGCGTAATGTGGTCTCAAAACTTAGCGGATGTGGTGTAGCGTATATTGACTAGTCCGCACGCAGTGACGCCTCCTTGATGAAACTGAAACTGAAACTGAAAATGTCATTATCTTCGTAGCCTTCCACCTCCTCTCCTTCCCATCCTCTTATTATTTTTCAGTTTTTTTTAACATCGTCTTCTTCCTTAGCTTTTTTTTCTCTCTTACCCCCTTGTTGTCCATGTTTCCTCTTTCATTTTTCTATTCTGCTTCTACATATTCCTCGTCGCTGTCATCCTTTTCTCGTTCCCCATTCTTTCGTTAACTTGTTCCACATCTTGTTCTTTCTTATCCTCTTCTTCGCAGTCCGGCTACTTTTCTCCCTTCTGTTCTCCCTGGTTCTTTTATCCTTCTTTTTCTCATTCTCTCTTGGTCTGTGACTCTACACCATCCTGTTCTTCCCCATATTCTCTTCATGGTCATCGTCCTCGTCCTCGTCGCCTTGATCTTCTGTGTTCTTTTCTTCTCCATCTCATTTCTTTTTCTTACTCTTCTTCCTCATACTTCCTCTCGCTTCTTCTTCATGTTTTTTTAAAAAACGTTTTAAAGAAAACTTTAGTGCAGTGTCTATTGCAACATGGTGCTGATCTGTTTCTTCCTTTCCTTCTCTCTTTCTCTACTAGATGGCATAGTTGTTGCAATATGTGCAAAGCTTCTTTCTCACGTTCCGTTTTTAACTTTATGAAATAGCGTTGCTGTAACATGTAGCAGATGCTATTCTTTCTCTAATTCTTCCTGACCACATGGTGTTTGTAATAGGCAGCAGATCTTGCTTTTACTATTTTATTTTACCATATTGTGTTGTTGTTGTTGTTATGATACGCAGCAGATTTGATTCTTCCTCTTGCACGCTTTTTGTACTCCGTCGCACAGTATCGTAGCATTCTTCATTCTTCCTCTTGCTCGTTTGTGTAATGTACGAAATAATGTTGGACTTTGTAGCAAGCTTTATTCTTCCTCTCACTTTGTCTTTGTGACAGTGTTGTTGTTACAACGAGTAACAGCTTTCCTTCTTTCACATTTTCTCTTTTTTTGTTTTGTTTACAACATAATGTTGTTGAAGTATTCAACAAATCTTATTCTTTCTCTTTGCTTGAGTGTTTACTTTACCCTATAGTGTTGATGTTGCAATGAATAGCAAATGTAATTCTTCGTCATGCTTTTCTTTATGACTTTACCACTTAATGTCGTCATAATATGAAGTAAACCGTACTCTTTCTCTTTTTTATCTCACAAAATGACGTTGCTGTGATTTATTGCAAATCTTTTGGTTCTTCTTATCCTTTTTTTCCAAACTTTATCCCCAAAGTGTGGTATCTTTAGTATATAGCAACAGAGCGAGCTTCTTGATGGTGACGTAAGTGCTGACGTGTACCGCAGGTCAAGTCGGGCAAGAAGTGGACAGAGCTGAGCGCGGCTGCTGAGCTGCAGAGAATGCGTGGGTACGTGTGTGTGTGTGTGTGTGTGTGTGTGTGTGTGTGTGTGTGTGTGTGTGTGTGTGTGTGTGTGGTGTGTGTGCGTGCGTGCGTCGTGCGTGCGTGGTGCGTCGTGGGGT
Source organism: Conus ventricosus (assembly GCA_018398815.1). Lineage (NCBI taxonomy): Eukaryota > Metazoa > Mollusca > Gastropoda > Neogastropoda > Conidae > Conus > Conus ventricosus. The sequence goes on along the minus strand of CM031610.1, from coordinate 78,906,215 downwards.
GTGTGTGTGTGTGTGTGTGTGTGTGTGTGTGTGTGTGTGTGTGTGTGTGCGTGCGCGCGCGCGCGCGCGGCGTGTGTGTATGTGTGTGTACGTGTATGTGTGTGCGTGTGTTGTGTGTGTGTGTGTGTGTGTGTGTGTGTGTGGTGTGTGGTGCGTGTGGTGTGTGTGTGTGTGTGTGTGTGTGTGTGTGTGTGTGTGTGTGTGTGTGTGTGTCCCCTTGTGTAATGTTTGTTCTCGTTATGGGATCATAGACAAAAAAGATGGGAGGATCTAATGTCAGTGGACATGGCTACAAGAATGACCGCACATCGATTAAAAATGCAGATGATATTAGTAGCAAAGATGCACCATCTGCACTTCATCACGGGAAAGCAAAAAATCGGACTTTGGGTGAATGCTAATGCATTGTCGCATGTCAGTAAAGAATTATTCAAACCCTCTTCTGGAGAAGATTAGGGAGAACGGACGAGCACAATGTCACATGCTTACAAGAGAAAATGACATCCATATTCGATACGCTTTCGATACAAAATGCAGTTTAAGTTCATAGCAATTTTTGTTGTAAAAGCATTAACTTTATGTTTGTGAACCAAAGAGGTCACTGACCTTTTATCATGTCAACTATAACGGTTTTTTAAAATTCTTATCATACCGTGGTGGCTGACTCGCATGAGTGGGTCAAAAAGTAGCCAGAATCTTCTGTTTTTTGTTGTTGTTGTTGTTGTTTGTTTTTCCAAGTGCTCAACGTGTTTTGCTGCACGAAAGTCTTTCACGGCGCTAGCACCTTTCACTGTATGCGAGTGTTTGTTGCTGCAAGAGTGTCTGTTGCATGGTCTCGGCTATTTCATGGTTCCCTGTAATGGTCAGAAGATGCATTCCCAGCAATATGGACGCTCAGTCTGCAGTCGTGTGAACTGAGATTTACAGGAAACTGGGCATCAGCATCGTCTGATGTATCACAATAAAAGACTTTTTTTTCCACTTCTATTTTTTTTTTCTATATTTTTTTTTCTCTTTTCTTTCCCAACCAATCTCTTACACACCGTACATAGTCTGTATGTTCTCTTACAAATGGACATATTTTTGCTGATTTTAGTGTTTTGGCAATTGATACAAAGTGTCTGGGTTTATATAATGTGTGATGTACTGGCACACTCACTCTGATGATGTGTTGCTTATACAAAGGAAACAACATGGATGAAACAAAGGACCCAGCAAAAAAATTTTCCCGCTTTTTGGTGAGTGCTTTTTTTTGGGGGGCAGATAAAGAGGACGGTGTGAAGCACCAACAAATGAAGAGGTGGATTTTGGCCTTAGGGAAAAAGAAAGAAAAAGTACAACAAAAAAAAATCCCCACTTTAGGTGTTCCATTGATCCGAGAACTGATGCCACCAAAAAAATAAATACATAAATAAAAAAAAAATTTTAAAGTAAAAAGAGACTTTTTTTCAGCGAGGCCGACAAGAACCGGGGTCCGAGCTTTGAGACCATCGGAGGGTCAGGGCCGAACGCGGCGGTCATCCATTACCGGCCTACTCCAGAAACTAACCGCCAGCTGACCACCGATGAGGTGT
>CM031610.1:78897141-78899641 GCA_018398815.1 Conus ventricosus | reverse complement strand
ACGGCGCCTCGACTGGCTGGGTCATGTCTTGAGATTACCCACATCAAGACCTGCAAATCAGGCCATTAAATGGACCCCAGCAGGCCAGAGAAAAAGAGGACGACCCAGGATGAGCTGGCAACAGACAGTGGAGACAGACCTCAGACTCGTTGACAGAGGATGAAGTGACACCAGCAGACTGGCTGAGGACCGTGCACAGTGGAGCGCTTTGACTGCCTCTTGCGTCGCAAGACGTGGGAGCATGTAAGTCTACGTAAGTAGTCTTTAACTAACATCTCCAAGCGGCAACTTGACAAGCTGCTGTCCTAATGGATTGTTAAGGTATAGTTGTGGTAGTGTTAACAGACTGTGATTCTGATGACAGCCAGACACGGGCACTGTGTTACAGGACCGGGCTTTATTGGGCGCTCCGAGGAGCCTTCTACACACAGGAAGAATTACTCCCTATATGTATTTCTCGGACGGTGAGTTAACGTAGGTAATTGCATGTTGCGCGCGCGCGTGCGTGTGTATGTGTGTGTGTGTGTGTGTGTGTGTGTGTGTGTGTGTGTGTGTGTGTGTGTGTGTGTGTGTGTGTGTTGTTTGGTTATTTTTTGCTTCCAGCGCTTCAGCTTACTCGGCTTTAAAATATACAATGCAACAGACAGTGAAATATACCATGCAACAGACAGTGAAATACGAGTACCATGCAACAGACAGTGAAATATACCATGCAAAAGACAGTGAAATCTACCATGCAACAGACAGTGAAATATACCATGCAAAAGACAGTGAAATCTACCATGCAACAGACAGTGAAATATACCATGCAAAAGACAGTGAAATATGCCATGCAACAGACAGTGAAATACACCATGCAACAGACAGTGAAATACACCATGCAACAGACAGTGAAATACACCGCGCAACAGACAGTGAAATACACCATGCAACAGACAGTGAAATACACCATGCAACAGACAGTGAAATACACAATGCAACAGACAGTGAAATACACCATGCAACAGACAGTGAAATACACCATGCAACAGACAGTGAAATACACCATGCAACAGACAGTGAAATATACCATGCAAAAGACAGTGAAATATGCCATGCAACAGACAGTGAAATACACCATGCAACAGTGAAATACACCATGCAACAGACAGTGAAATACACCATGCAACAGACAGTGAAGTATACCATGCAACAGACAGTGAAATATGCTATGCAACACACAGTGAAATACACCATGCAACAGACAGTGAAATATGCCATGCAACAGACAGTGAAATATGCCATGCAGCAGACAGTGAAATACACCATGCAACAGACAGTGAAATACACCATGCAACAGACAGTGAAATACACCATACAACAGACAGTGAAATATGCCATGCAACAGACAGTGAAATATATCATGCAACAGACAGTAAAATACACCATGCAACAGACAGTGAAATATACTATACAACAGACAGTGAAATACTCCATGAAATCTACCATGCAACAGATAGTGAAATACACCATGCAACAGACAGTGAAATACACCATGCAACAGACAGTGAAACATACTATGCAACAGACAGTGAAATATGCCATGCAACAGAGAGTGAAATATGCTATGCAGCAGACAGTGAAATATATTATGCAACAGACAGTGAAATACACCATGCAACCGACAGTGAAACATACTATGCAACAGACAGTGAAATATACCATGCAACAGACAGTGAAATACACCATACAACAAACAGTGAAATACACCATGCAACAGACAGTGAAATACACCATACAACAAACAGTGAAATACACCATGCAACAGACAGTGAAATACACCATACAACAGACAGTGAAATATGCCATGCAACAGACAGTGAAATATACCATACAACAAACAGTCGCAGAAATCTCGGGGAGGGCGTCTAACATTGACTTATCACTGAAGATGTGACAGACAGGATCAGAAGTGCAATTAACAAAAATGAATCATTGGTATCTGATGTAAAATCCTTGCCTTTGAAAGACTAGTCACCTGTCATGTTTGATTATACAGTTTATTTCATCGACAAGGATTCTGAGGAGTCGCACTTACATCAATAGATGAAAAATAGTAGAATGTTGGTTGTCGATTTTGAATTTACCGAGGAATGGGAAACAATGTTCATCCAGACAGGGGAGACTTTAAACACCCAGCTTTCCCAACGTCAAATCTTTGTGGAGGAGAAAGAAACAGAAATTTGCACAGGATAAGTTCAGCCAGTTCTAACTGAATCATGGCTCTTCTCTGAGGTTAATTACGTTCCGGTGTTTCTTGGTAATGTTGGCCTAAAGAAACCACGACTGAATGAAAAGCAGATCTCTTTCGTCATGGCTAATCGTGGGGTTCCACTAACTGGTGTTTTAAATCTCAATACGCGAAAGACCCGTGACGTATCAAAATGCGTCAGGGCCGTATTCTGCTGTCTTATTAAAGTCTTGGAAATATGTCAATCGCCAGTCCAGCATTTTGGCTGGT
>CM031610.1:78877141-78879641 GCA_018398815.1 Conus ventricosus | reverse complement strand
CAGGGGATCTATCAACAAGGGGAAACATGGAGCAGGGGATCTATCAACAAGGGGGAACATGGAGCAGGGATCTATCAACAAGGGGGAACATGGAGCAGGGGATATCAACAGGGGGACTTGAGCGGGGGAGTATGGAGCAGGGATCTATCAACAGGAGGGGGAACATGGAGCAGGGGATCTATCAACAAGGGGAACATGGAGCAGGGGATCTATCAACAAGGGGGAACATGGAGCGGGGTAGTATGGAGCAGGGGTCTATCAACAAGGGGGAACATGGAGGGGGTAGTATGGAGCAGGGGATCTATCAACAAGGGGAAATGAGCAGGGGATTTATCAACATGGGGGATCATGAAGCGGGGTAGTATGGGGCAGGGGATCTATCAACAAGGGGGAACATGGAGCAGGGGATCTATCAACAAGGGGAACATGGAGTGCGGGATCTATCAACAAGGGGGAACATGGAGCGGGGGTAGTATGGAGCAGGGATCTATCAACAAGGGGTGGTAATGGAGCAGGGAATCTATCAACAAGGGGGAACATGGAGGAGGGGATCTATCAACAAGGGGAACATGGATCGGGGTATATGGAGCAGGGATCTATCAACAAGGGGGAACATGGAGCAGGGGATCTATCAAAAAGGGGAACATGGAGCAGGGGATCTATCAACAAGGGGGAACATGGAGCAGGGGATCTATCAAAAAGGGGAACATGGAGCGGGGTAGTATGGAGCAGGGATCTATCAACAAGGGGGAACATGTAGCAGGGAATATATCAACAAGGGGGACCATGGAGCAGGGATCTATCAACAAGGGGAACATGGAGCGGGGTAGTATGGAGCAGGGGATCTATCAACAAGGGGTAGTATGTAGCAGGGGATCTATCAACAAGGGGGAACATTGAGCGGGTAGTATGGAGCAGGGGATCTATCAACAAGGGGGAACATGGAGCGGGGTAGTATGGAGCAGGGGATCTATCAACAAGGGGGAACATGGAGCAGGGGATCTATCAACATGGGGGGAACATGAAGCGGGGTAGTATGGGGGCAGGGGATCTATCAACAAGGGGGAACATGGAGCAGGGGATCTATCAACAAGGGGGAACATGGAGTGCGGGATCTATCAACAAGGGGAACATGGAGCGGGGTAGTATGGAGCAGGGATCTATCAACAAGTGGTAGTATGGAGCAGGGGATATATCAACAGGGGGGGACATGGAGCGGGGTAGTATTGAGCAGGGGATCTATCAACAAGGGGGAACATGGAGCAGGGGATCTACCATCAAGGGGGAACATGGAGCGGGGTAGTATGGAGCAGGGGATCTATCAACAAGGGGGAACATGGAGCAGGGGATCTATCAACAAGGGGGGTATGGAGCGGGGTAGTATGGAGCAGGGGATCTATCAACAAGGGGAACATGGAGGAGGTGATCTATCAACAAGGGGGAACATGGAGCGGGGGTAGTATGGAGCAGGGGATCTATCAACAAGGGGAACATGGAGCAGGGGATCATCAACAAGGGGGAATATGGCGCGGGGGTAGTATGGAGCAGGGGATCTATCAACAAGGGGGAACATGGAGCAGGGGATCTATCAACAAGGGGGAACATGGAGCAGGGGATCTATCAACAAGGGGGAACATGGAGCAGGGGATCTATCAACAAGGGGGAACATGGAGCGGGGTAGTATGGAGCAGGGGATCTATCAACAAGGGGGAACATGGAGCGGGGTAGTATGGAGCAGGGGATCTATCAACAAGGGGGAACATGGAGCGGGGTAGTATGGAGCAGGGGATCTATCAACAAGGGGAAACATTGAGCAGGGGAATCTATCAACAAGGGGGAACATGGAGCGGGGTAGTATGGAGCAGGGGATCTATCAACAAGGGGAACATGGAGCAGGGGATCTATCAACAAGGGAAACATGGAGCGGGGGGTAGTATGGAGCAGGGATCTATCAACAAGGGGGAATGTGAAGGTGACCCCGCCTGTCACTCCACGCGGGGAAACTGCTATGGTTTATAACGGTGTGGATCACACACCGAGTTGATATGCAAGATATTTCGCTATATACATAATATCATTATTATTATTATTAGTAGTAGTAGTAGTAGTAGTAGTAGTAGTAGTAGTAGTAGTAGTAGTAGTAGTATCATCATCATCATCATCATCACATCATCATCACATCATCATCATCATCACAACTCATCATCATCATCATCATCATCATTGTTATTGCTATTGTTGTTGTTGTTACAACAAAAGAAAAGTAAGAGAGAAAAAACAACAACAAAGAAACAAGCAAAGCAAGAACCAAAGAAACAAAGAAAGAAGGAAAAGAAAGAACCTGAGTCTAAGCACCACATTTAGCACTTTCTGTTCTTTCACGTTCCTTTGCATTTTCTTGTGTATGTACGATCTTGCCTTTGTTTCAACTTCGAAAAGGGACGTCAAAAACTAGCCCCCCCCCCCCGCCCCAACACCCTCCCCCCATTAAATAAAAAAC
>CM031610.1:78868936-78873936 GCA_018398815.1 Conus ventricosus | reverse complement strand
AATCTTATCACTCAATCAAAACTATATAAGGCTTTCGTTAGACCACATTTGGAATACGGCAATACAATTTGGTATCCTCGATTAAAGAGGCAGTCTGCTGCCTTGGAGACCACATTTGGAATACGGCAATACAATTTGGTATCCTCGATTAAAGAGGCAGTTGCGGCCTTGGACAGAGTACAAAGAAGAGCAACAAAGCCTGTAAAGAATATACAAAATCTTTCCTATGAAGGTAGGTTAAAAGCGCTTGGACTGCCTACCCTAAAAACAAGACGAATGAGGGGCGATTAGATCCAAGTATATAAAATATTTAATCGTATTGACAACATTACTGTATCAAGAATTGATACTACCAGAAATAGTGAGGATAAAATCTATCATGAATATTATCGCACTAACCTAAGAAATTTTCTTTTAGTAACAGAGTAACAAATCTTTGGAATAAACAAACCCTAATATGTGAGCAGAGGCAGAGTGAGAGGAAGTCGGTGGAAGGGACGATGATAAGAAGTGAGTTGAATGTGAGAGAGACAGAGACAGACAGAGAGAGAGAGAGAGAGAGAAGAGAGAGAGAGAGAGAGAGAGAGAGAGAGAGAGAGAAGGGGGTAGAGGAAGGGCAGAGGTGAGAGAGGGACGTAGAGAAAGGGAGGCGGGGTAGCATGGGAAACCTAGGTCCAAAAGTCCATACAAATTTGTACTGTAACGAACAACAATGTACAGTATTCTTTAACCACACATGGTGCACAGTCAACTGCTGGAGTATAGCAACACAGGAAGAGTGAGATCAAAATACATACTGAGTGAACTGAAGTTAAGCGTGGAAAGAGGAGAGAGAGAGGGGATCGGTCGTCTGTGGGTGACTTTGTAGGTTGCCCTACCCGGCGAAGGTTTGGCTCAAACAGAAAATTGGGATATTGATGTTGAAAAGGACGACTGTGAGTATCAGGAGACGATCCACGGGACAGTTACCCAGGGATCTCTGGACCCATCCAGCCCCACCTCACCCCCACTCTGTTCCCATCCCCCACCCCTAAACAGGGAGGAGGGGGGGGGGGGGGGGGGGGGGGGGGAGGTGACGAAGAAGGAATGCGCAATATCAAAACATTCAGGTGATGACATCATTGTGTGTGTCTTCCTGAAACTGCAATTTGGGGAGATGTATCAGGTGATGACATCATTGTGTGTGTCTTCCTGAACTGCAATTTGGGGAATGTATCAGGTGATGACATCATTGTGTGTGTCTTCCTGAACTGCAATTTGGGAAGATGATCAGGTGATGACATCATTGTGTGTGTCTTCCTGAACTGCAATTTGGGAAGATGTATCAGGTGATGACATCATTGTGTGTGTCTTCCTGAACTGCAATTTGGGGAGATGTATCAGGTGATGACATTGTGGGTATCTTCCTGAACTGCAATTTGGGGAGATGTATCAGGTGATGACATTGTGGGTATCTTCCTGAACTGCAATTTGGGGAGATGTATCAGGTGATGACATCATTGTGCGTGTCTTCCTGAACTGCAATTTGGGGAGATGTATCAGGGGCAAAACTTTGTTCTGGTCACACTGCTTCTTTGAATCAACACGTTTTCTTGGGGAGGGGGAGAGGGGGGGGGGGGGGGGGGGGGGGGGGGGGGGGGGGGGGGGGCAGGGATAGTGGGTTGGGAGTGGCGGGGGGTGGGGGGGTGGGACGGTAGTGAGTATGAAAGCCGAAAATAAAAACGTTGTCCTTGAATAATTCGCCAAGAACCTTGACAGCAGTTATGGTGCGGTTTGAAAAATGAGAGCCCCCCCCCCCCCCCAGCCCTCTTTCCCCTCTCCACCCCCCCCCTTACACCCCCACCCAACCCAATCCCGCGTTGACACAATTTTGAAGATGATGCAATAATGGCATACAGTCCTGTCAGAAGTAGAATCCGATCATGGATGGATTGACAGACCATTTCAATGGTACTAAAAGCCGGATATAAGCATTAATAAAAGTGTCACTACTAGTCGGGTAGTGTTCCTTGTTCGCCAATGAACTGGCAATAGAAGTTGTTCCATGTAGGATACATGGAGCGCAGTTCGTGTGTGATATTTGTTTTGATCATTCAGATTACTTCTAGCAGATGACGTGGCTTTGTTGTCTAAAACCGTTATGTAATACCGGACATTTTTAAATACCCCATATTGTGCCTCAGAACTTCATTACAGCAAACATGGCTTGGAAGAACCTAGTCGTTTTTTGAAAATGATGGTTATTTCAAAAATCGATTTTTTGAGAAGTTTAGTTTAAATGCAACAAGTCGGAGTCTTGTAAGCAGAGCCAAAATGCCTCTTTAAGTTCATAGTAAAATGTGTTAGAAATCGAAAACGAAAATCTGTATCTTCATAAAAAAAATTGATGCGAAAATTTCAATGCATATTTCAAACGGTACTGAGATAAGATGTCTTTAAAATGCAGCTCCTAGTCCTGAGAAAGTGCACATGTTCGCACTGCAAAAGGTTTAGCGAGTTGAGATGCAAGCACTAAATGGTCACATCTACGGGGAAACAAATGTTTAAATTGTAAAATTTCAGTTGAAACTATATTCGGTTTGGGTATAAGAAGCAAAAGTCTTGCTGCTTCTACGCAAACTGGACAGTTGAGATCACCACAGAAAGGCCTAAACTATTATCTGGATGCACGTGGTAAAAGGAGTTGAGTTTCAAATATTCGATGAATTTCTTTTAAACCTGCGACTTTGGTATTGATGAACTAGTGAATTATACAATTTTTTGATGATTGTAAAGAAGTTAATATTGTTGAAATAGCAAGATTTTCAAACAGTGAATGTTCTCTTCTCGTATGTACATTATACACACACACACACACACACACACACACACACACACACACACACACATATATTTATATATATATTTATTTATATATATTATATATATATAAAAATCAGAGTTAAAAAGCCACTCAGAATTTTAAAAGTGCTCGACCATGTAGGGAGCGACATACAGTTTAAAATAGGATTTTAAAATGGAAGAAATAAAAACCAACAAATTTGTTTCGAGCCGGCGCCTCGTCAGGGTGTACAATTTGGGCACGCCACCGGTTTTATATGGTGTGGCGTGTGGGCGCCTGAGCTCTGCGCGTGCGGCACGTGGCCTGCAGATTTTTTCATCCTTTGGGGGACACGCTCAGGGGGGGGGGGGGGGGGGGGGGGGGGGCAGGGGGGGGGGGGCGGGGGGGGGGCAGGGGGGGCGGGGGGGGGGCAGGGGGGGGGGCAGGGGGGCGGGGGGGGGAGGGGGGGGGCGGGGGGGGGGAGGGAGGGGGGCGGGGGGCGGGGGGGGGGGCAGTGCCCTCTGACCAGTGCCCTTGACCAGTGCCTCTGAACAATAAATGTCTCTACAACAACATTGTGTACCAAGCTACGGTAACAACAGACAGTGATAAAGAAACATACATAGGGATACGGCAAACCATTTTAAAACCAGATATGCAAACCATAAACAGTCCTTCAAAAATGAAAAATATAAAAACCAACAGAACTAAGCAAATATATTTGGAAGCTTAAGAGATAAGAAAATAGATTACAACATATCATGGAAAATTATAAAAGAGCAACACCATACAACATTTCTAAAAAATGCAACTTGTGTACTACAGAAAAGTGGCTGATATTATGTAAACCCTATCTAGCATCTCTGAACTCTAAAGTAGAAATGATAAACAATTGCAGGCATAAAGGAAATCCTTGTCAATGCACCATTCCTATATATATATAATGCTGAACAATTAAGTAGTGGGGGAAAGCAAGTGCAGGCTAACTATATATATATATATATTTTAGATAGATAGATAGATAGATAGGTGTGTGTGTGTGTGTGTGTGTGTGTGGAATGAGAATTAAAAAAAAAACTTTTGAAGTTGCATTCTCTGAGAACAATTTATCACAAGAAAGTGAAGATGCCATGCATTGCAACCCATCAGCAATACTATTGGTTCTTTCTTCATTCAGACGATGTCACAGAGCAAGAATGCATACAACTCGATGTTCAACTCCTTTCAAACAACCGGTTTCCAACATTCAAAAGTGTTGCATGCGCACAGCAAGTCCACAATCATTCACCCGAACACGAAGCTGACAGTAGCAGTCCATTTCACTCGTTAAAATCAATGTTCTTAGCACAACGCAGTGGCTGCCGCGAGGTAAGGCCTGAATGTTAATTAAAACACCGCAGCACACAGAGAACACAGGGTTACTCTGAGGGACGGAACAACAAAGAGGACGTTTCATTGAAAGCTAGCGACGCCGCCCTGGCATACACACAAACGACAAGTATACGGTTACACAGCAGGATATTTCTCTGAGCGCAGTCGTTCAACACCGAAATATTTTACACGCCCTGTTTCTCCAAGTGTCACGTGGCTTATCCTTTTGAACGTACACTCAGCGTTTGTCTAATATTTGAATTTTAGGAGCATACGTGCTTCTTTTATATCTTTTCGTCATACAGGGGCGGACACGAGCGGAGCGGGGGTGGGGGGTGGGGGATGGGGTGGGGGGGGGGGGGGTGCAGTCCAGTCAGCTTCCAAACAGTCGAAAAAACCCACGGTGGAATGTATTGTCTAAATCGACACTGGATTGTGTTTATATAGAATTGTTCAATAGAATTGTTCGATCCATTTTTTTTTTAATTCAAGGGTGTATGCCTTCTATTACCGCCACTCTTTCCACCCCCATCTCCAAGTCTGCCCTCTCAAACAATACGGAAGCGCCACCCTCCCAAGTTATTGCCGCCCTACTCATACCCACCCCCCCCCCCCCCCCCCCCTCATTCCTCCCCCCTTTAAAACTTGCTGATCTGTCCCTTCTGTAGAATGACGTCCGCACTATCTTTTAAACATTGCTTGTGCTTTCAACACACGCACGCACGCACGCATCAGCACGCACGCACACATACACACACACACACCACACACATCACACAGCACGCACGCACGCACGCGCGCGCACGCA
>CM031610.1:78838936-78863936 GCA_018398815.1 Conus ventricosus | reverse complement strand
AGAAAGATTTCAGCGAAGTTTCTGGTACGTTTTTACAAGGTGTATTTTAAAGAGATGTGTGAAAGGTGGTGTGTTTTTTTAATGACTTGTGCGTTGATTTTAACTGTGCTGACAGCCCTGATATGGCCCTTTGCGGTCGGCTGGGCTATAAGCAACATGACCTTACCTTACCTCACTCCAGCCTCATATGCGGAGAAGGGAGTTGGGGGTGGGGGGTGGGGGGGGGGGAGTTCGGGTAGGTGACCTGTCTAACACTATGCTTAACACCACCAGAACGACAGCACACTGTCATTGAGAGGAAAGAAGCAAAGGAACAAAGAAATGAACATATAAATAAAGGATAGATGAATAAAACGCAGATAAAATTAGAATAAACTGATAAATAAATAAATAAAGGGATAAAGGATAGACAAATAAATGAATGAATGTGTGAACGAATAAGTTAATAAGTCAGTAAATGAATAAATGATTAGCCTAAATAGGTAAGTAAATACATGAATAACTAAGTGAATGAAATAGGAAATAAAGACACAAGATAAATGAAATAAAATAAAATGCCAAGTTTTTTTTTTATGTTGGGCATTGGCCGGGAACCTGCTTGGCCTGGTGGGTAATGCTTCAGACTCTCGTTCTCGGGTTCGGGGTTCGATTCCATTGGAAACGGACAGATTGAAAGTTGCAGTTTCATTTCAGTGTTGACGTCTGTGGACACTCCAGTCCCTTGCTAGTCTTCCCCGGATGAGGCTTCAAGCCGAGAGGTCCTGTGCGTGAAAGTATTTATGAGGAAGAAGAAGAAGAAGAAGACGAAGAAAGAAGACGAAGAAGAAGAAGAAGAAGAAGAAGAAGAAGAAGAAGTCTTGTACGCAGGTGAAATCCCATTTTTCCCGTCGGAGAATGGTCAGCCATCGTATGTCTGTGTGATGGATAACTAACACAAGAGCAAACCACATGCACGCTGGTGTTGTTTGTAGACATTCTGGAAGACAGTATGTGGCTATCTTTATTGTGGAACTGAATGCACATTCATACGAAAAACGAGAGAGAGAGAGACAGAGAGAGACAGACAGACAGACGGACAGACAGACAGAGAGGTTGGATAACTGTGGAGATAATGTGGGTTCTAGACACACTGAAGTACACACACACGCGCACACACACACAGACACACACACGCACACCTCCACTTGCCCTCCTTCCCATCCCCGTTTAAGAAATACTAAATCTGAAAGCACTTAAAAAGAATGCATTCTGGGTTTTGAGAGAGAGAGAGAGAGAGAGAGAGAGAGAGAGGAGAGAGAGACAGAGACAGAGACAGAGACAGACAGTCAGTCAGTCAGTCAGTCAGTCAGTCAGTCAGTCAGAGTCACAGACAAATGTCATCAGCAAACAATGTACAGTAAGTTGACAAGGTAGTCTTAGATTAGCTACGCGTGTACCAGCCTACATATGTATCCCTCCTGTGCGCAGGATAAAACTGGTGTCACCGGACGTCTTTGCCGAGGCGTCGGGCTAAGTACAGGCATCAAACCTCGGGAGGGGAGGGAGAGGGGGGACTGTGGGGGGGGGGGGGGGGGGGGGGGGGGGGGGGGGGGGGGGGAGGAAAAAAAACCCCAACAATTGCCAGCCGGCTGCCGATACCTTGACATTTCACACAGCGACGCGGCGTTGGCATTGATCAAACGCCGGCGAAGACGTTGGGAGTTCTTTCTCTCTTTGTCTCTTGTCGTAGTTTCGATCTGTTGTCTGTCAGCAATACTGTAAAACACGCACGCACGCACGCACGCACGCACGCACACACACACACACACACACACACACACACACACACACACACACACACACACACAACACACAGATAGACTAACAGATAGGCAGACAGTGCACAGCGCGGCCTTTGTTCAATTTGCCATACGCATCTATGGATGTTACGCTTTTGTAATACACACCGACCCGCAGCAAACAGCTGTGCGTGCGAAGCTGCCTTGCTCGTTTGCCGGACCAGGTTCCCCCACTTCCCCACCCCTCCACCTCAAAGGATTTGAATGTGCCGTAAAGGCTCACGTTGGGAGTGGCATCAAATCAATTTCAGCAGACACTGGTCGTGATTTTGTTCGGGATCCACTCAGTTTCGCTAGTTTTAATTTCTTTGTGTAAGAAAGTATTCAGTCATCTGTAGTTGCCGGGTGTATCTCGAAAGGAAAAAAAGAAAAAAATGCCTTATTTACGGACATTTAAAGTCTGATTTTGAAAAAAAAAAATAAAGAAAAAAAAAAGAAAGAAAAAAAGGAAGAAAAGAAAAGAAAGAAAAAAATGATGGAGCAAAGAAAAAGCAGACTCTGGTGTTGTTCTTATTAGGCGAGCCGCCTTTATTCACTTTACGATGGTTGGGATATTTATTTTGTATATGCATCTTTGCTGAATGAGAGACGATGTGAGGCTGATGAACTTCCTGTGCATCGGCATGATCCAGATGGAAATTTGCCCTGTTTCCTGCCCAGTTTGGAATGGGATCTGTATAAGACATCCTCGCCAATGATCCCATTCTCACACCAGCTACCTTCAACAGATATGCGGTATAATAACCAAAAGTGAATAAGGAGAGGTCTTTTTGCTCTCTTTTTGGTTGATCACACTCTGGATTCATAAACATTCCCGTTTTGTTCACGTCTTCCGTAGCTAAACATGTTATTAACATTTTGCATGTGTGTATTCCATGTATTCAGTTAAATGTAAACCGGTTATCTATGTATTCCCCAGTGCAAATGTATTCGTGAATCCCTTAAGCATACTTTGAAGGCTTTACTATCAACGCTTTAAAGTTGTGGCAAGTATATTCGGCGCTCTAAAAATGTCTCTGCAGCATATGATGACTTAGAATGAGTAAGTGATATTGCTCAGCGCTTTAACGTTTTCATCCTGACACCAGCTTTGCTTCCTTAGAATTTTGAGCAAATCAAAATTTTGCTTGATTTGTTTAAAAAATCAATTTGGAAAAATCCGTGTGAATTTGGATGAGAAATATGGTAACGCCAAAGTGTTTTAACTAAGTCTGTTTTTCATCCAACTTAAAAGATCAAAAAGATGGCAAACACTAGGATCTTCACTACTGTTGGGTAAGACCATAGTTTTATATAGGAATGTTTCAAACCATTCGCAAATAAGTGCCCACTAATGCTATGGAACTCTGTCCGATAACATTTTAAAACAGTAATAATGATCTCTGTGTGTGTTTTCGTATGAAAGCATTTATCCACTAACACAGGTCATTGGTTTATCATACAACTGTCGGGTTTTTTTTGTTTTTTTTTCTCTAGTTACTTGTTTTGGAAGATCACCCAACAAAATACCTACCAAGCGAAAATAGAGTGAGTACAAAACCTTGAAGAATCCCTGTTTATAACGATTTATACCTGAAATGTGTATTTGTACACTGACTCATAAGGTTCTTTCCGATGAAAACTTCTGACACATTTATAAAACTTTCAAGAACTCCAATCTTTTAAATTCATGTACCAGTCTACATGTCAAAAGGTTTTTTAATATTAAAGAATGGGGCCAGATTTCTTTTTCATCGCACAAATTGACGTTTAATTTGTGTTATTCATTTGACAAGTGTGGCTTGTGCTTTTTTTCTTTCTTGTTTCTTTTTTTCTTACTTTCTAAAGCCTGCTTGATTACTAGCTATGGTGTCACCTTTCTCACCAAAACGAAAAAGCCCATTCAGTAAAATTCCCCTTATAAGTTTTGCAACATGTGAAGTCAGAGCTGTCTGCCGTTAACTATTGATGTTTGTGGCGCACCAACGTTGCTTTACAAGTGAATGATCACTGACATTTTTTTTCCGAAAAGCTTGTCATAATGTCATCTTGTCATCTGTCAACACGGTTTGTTTGAAATAGTTTCAATAAAAAGCTCACAATGTTTTTTTGGGAAATGTTTCAACATTTCATCTGAAATGTCGTCCACCCCACATGACGACATTGCATTACCTGCTGATCAGATGGAATCTTTATATCATATATGGTTATAGGGACATTTATGAAACGGTCATGATTTAAAAGTCGTGCATCATAAAGTTTTTGTTTTGTTTTGTTTGTTTCGTCTTCATTTTTTTCTTTTTACTTTTTTTTTTTTTTTTTTTTTTTTGGGGGGGGGGGGGGGGGGGGTCTTCCTTTTCACAACACTGTGTGCATTCTTGTCCAGACTTTCCAGACGCAGTCTTTAAATATATAGCAGTAAATGCCTCTGCTTTTTAAGCTGAAGTCGGACATTTGTTATTACTTTTTCTCCAAATAACAAAGTATCTATGGCGATTTATCTTGTTTTCTCGGCTTGAAATTTTTCCACAGGTTTTGAAGGTCTTTACGATGGGAAACTTCAACTGCACAGAACGCTGACCTGTATAGCGGCTTAGCATTTGTAAGTAGATGGTGAGAATGTAACGTTGCTCTTTTCATGTCTTGATATTCTTTTTTCACTTTTGTTTTTAATGTATTCTTTGCGTTACGATTTTTTCATGGCTACGGCTTCTTCACAATCTTTTGTCCGCCACACGTTATCGTATGACTTTTTGTTGTTGTTGCATAATGCTGCATATTGGAATGTAACTTTTCGCGGCTAAAAGTATCAATTTGTTGAATATGGAAGAGGCTTACACTTCTTTAATTTCTCATTATATCTGCAAACACTGTATACATCTCCATGGAAAGAAAGGCTTTGAATTTGTCTTTGAATGAAGGTGTTTGTCTCCTGGTAAGTCGTGAATATCGTGTGTTAGATTGATTGTCATTATTATTGGCAGATGACTATTTCCGAGTGTTCTTGTTAGTTTGCCATGTGTGATCAGAAGCTAAATATTTCTTTTCATAGAGCAAGCGCTGTAACACTTGCCGGATGGATGGGAATATTGGAATGCTAGATATATTTCCATTATTCAGGAAACAAATGCCGGATCATTCAACAAAACGGCTGCTACTTATGGAAGAACTCTTTCCCCCACAAAGAGTGGCTATTACAGTCTTCAACAATTAGCGATTTATCATCAATGTCAACTATTGCATGAAATTGCTTAGTGTTTCGGTAATCTGGCCATATAGGCAAATACACGTAGACTATATTATGAGCAACTGTCTATCAATTTCACACTCTTCGCGCATGAATACAAATATAGCAGATCAGATGGTGTATGTGATGGACATTGGGAATAGTCTTTGATGGTAGAAATAACAGAAACTTGGGTATAAACAAGAGAACAATAAATACTTGATAATTTGGGTTACTTACATTTGCAACATGCTATAGCAATGTTCTGCCAGATATGGACTAAGCAACGTTTCATTGTCAGAATTGATCTGGTAGTCCATTGTAAACTCTTAACTAATTTATCAGGTATGTTACTAGTGTAACAGCAACAGCTCAGCCAGAAAATAAAACAAAATGAAATAAAACAAAATTTCACAGCAGATGAATTAATGAAAAGGAGGAAACACCAGGATAACAGGCAAAGTGTACTGTTTACAGGTAAAGTGTCTTTTGATCAAAGTACTGTTTAGCAAGTATGACAGACAGACAGACAGACAGACAGCAGTCAGTCAGCAGTCAGCTGAACTAATGTTAAAGGACTTTATCGTGACTTCTAGCAATTGTGTAGGTTAAAGTCAGTGAAATTGTGTATGTGCTGAATGACAGCAAATCTACCTATAAACATTCTGCGCTGACGTGTCAGATCAAGATGTAGCGCCAGCCCCTAAGAGCAAATCTACCTATAAACATTCTGCGCTGACGTGTCAGATCAAGATGTAGCGCCAGCCCCTAAGAGCGTCGTGATAGTTCCACCTATAAACATTCTGTGCTGACGTGTCAGATCAAGATGTAGCGCCAGCCCCTAAGAGGCATATTCTACCTATAAACATTCTGTGCTGACGTGTCAGATCAAGATGTAGCGCCAAGACCTGATATTCCACCTATAAACATTCTGTGCTGACGTGTCAGATCAAGATGTAGCGCCAGCCCCTAAACTCAACCTTAAACATTCTGTGCTGACGTGTCAGATCAAGATGTAGCGCCAGCCCCTAAGAGCAAATCTACCTATAAACATTCTGTGCTGACGTGTCAGATCAAGATGTAGCGCAGCCCCTAAGATCGATACCTATAAACATTCTGTGCTGACGTGTCAGATCAAGATGTAGCGCCAGCCCCTAAGAGCGTCGTGATAGTTCCACCTATAAACATTCTGTGCTGACGTGTCAGATCAAGATGTAGCGCCAGCCCTAAGAGCGTCGTGATAGTTCCACCTATAAACATTCTGTGCTGACGTGTCAGATCAAGATGTAGCGCCAGACCCTAAGAGCAGATCCACCTATAAACATTCTGTGCTGACGTGTCAGATCAAGATGTAGCGCAGCCCCTAAGAGCGTCGTGATAGTTCCACCTAGCGTCTCTGTCTTGAGAAAAAGATCCAGCAAGATGTCTGAGACACAATCAGTAACCCGTAGAGGATGTACCCCAGTGCGTCTCCTTGGCTTCTTTCGGGTCGTCCAGAACAGCTGTCATTTTACTGGCAAGTTAACTGGCTTCTCTGTTATTTGTCCGTCGAGACGACGAAGACCATCTAGTCATGCTGGTCAGGCCGATCTGTGCTCAGAAAACCAATCACAGTTTGGACAGGGCATGGTGGCGGCAGTTGGAAATCTGTTGACACTGGTCTTCCTGGGTCATCTGCTCAGCTCCTCTACAGGTGGGGTAAAAGTGTTCTGTCAGTGTCTTGGTGTTCGGCTACAGGCTGTCATGGTTGACATGGAACACACTGGCTGCACCGCACAGCTCCGAGCTTTCGTGAGAGCGTTGATTAGTTCTCTTTTCCAAGGCCTTGATTACTTACTAACAGGAGCGATTTTGATGTTTGTAACTTTTTTTTTTCTCTTCAGGGAATCACGAACGAGAAGAGTGACTCTTGTGCCAATAACTCCGAATAAATGCAACCTTCGACAGAAAATCGCCTTGCACAAATACTAACACCGCACACAGAACAGAACAAAAAAGGAGTTATCCCCCCCCCCCCACCCCCAATAGAATGTTCCAAGTTTGTCCAGAAACCCTGCGCCTGAGACATGTTAAACCGTACACAACAAAAACTAGAGAAATTCACACACACACACATGAACATTTAGAGAAATTCACACACACACACACACACACACACACACACACACACACACTGACTGACTGAAAACCAATTTATTGTCAGATTAACTCAAGGTTGTACTGACAACACACACACACACACACACACACACACACACACACACACACACACACACACACATATGAACATTTATTCGAGACTGACAAAGCCTCTTTTTTTTTTTAATCTCTATTATAGTTAAACAGAACACATAGGCAAACAGAAACAAATACAGAGAGCTTCGGTTTGGTCGATATGAAAGGAAATCTCAATGTGACTGGGAACAGTAAACAACAAAGTAGAGTAACTTTTGCTCCCATTCAGATTACACTCTCATAATAGATCTGTTTTGGTGAGAGAAAAAAAAGACACCCCCCCAAAAAAAAAAAAAAAAAAAAAAAAAAGTAGGCCTGTCTTTCCACTGCAAATAGAATTAAATTTTCTCATTTTAACGGTCAAGCAAATATAATTCGAGTTTCGAACTGCTAAACTGACTTGATGGAGCAAAATGTTTTGGGCGTGCCATGAAAATGGCGGCTCCACTTTGCGGAATGCAGACTCTAACACAGGTAATCTCCCTCGCGGATTTGTCTATTCCAAATATGTGCTTTTTACAACACCGAATCGCTTAGAAGTTTATTCCTGGGTTTTCAGTCGTGCAAGCTTATGAGTCCATGTTGTTTTTTTTTATGTCCTGTACTCCTTTACGAGCACAGAGGCATCCACTGGTCTTTGCGCAGAAGACGGCCGTTTCCAGAGTTACTCGTAGCCTGTGTCTTTGGTTGTGAACAGTTTACGTGGTAGCCTATGGTTTCGATGCCGAATTAAGCCTACAGGCCTTGGCTCTTCCAGTTGACTGCATTCAGAACTGAATGACGCAGAATCATGGCCAGAGGGATGTCATGTAGGCCTATACCTCTCCGTTTCCCTTTCTCACTTCTCTTGCATTGTAGTTTGACATCATGCTTATATTTTACGTCATTGGTGGTAGTGTTTTTTTTTTTTTAAACAACTTTTAAAAATTTTGCGTCATTGACTATAGGTTCTATTTTGTTTTCGTTTGTTTTATTTTCTGTATTTTTTTTCTTATGCTCCACCAGCCCTTGTTGATGATGATTTGGGGTTGATGTTGATGATTTGGGATTTTGGGGCTGGCGGAGGAATGGACCTTGTCGCGTCCGCGTAAGTACGACCGTCACAATCTGTTTAATTCCTGTCTGTGTTTGACTATTGACAAGGGTAGACATTCTGACGCTGCACAATGGCAAAGACGATACACCTTGTGCGCCCACAGTTCTTATTCTGTACACTGACAACATCCGTGCACACAAGGTGTCTGTAAGGTGTCGGTACCAGAGAAAGTGTACTGCCAGGTCATCCTCAACCGACTGCGCGATGTCGTGGACAATGAGCTCAGGGAACAACAAGCAGGCTTCCGCCCGAAACGATCCTGTGCGGAAACAGATCTTCACACTAAGACAGGTCATCGAAAAGTGTAGAGAACACCAAGTACCCCTGGCCATCAGCTTCATTGACTTCTCCAAAGCATATGACAGTGTCCACAGACCATCATCGTAGAGAATAACGAAAACCTACGGCATCCAAGAGAAAGTTGCGTCAGCCATAAAGCAAGTGCAGAGTCAGGACGGAAGATGGCTACAGTGACTGGTTTGAAGTTGGTCACGGGTAAGGCAAGGTGTATCCTCTCCCATCTCCTTTGCACTTCCCATGACTGGTTTGAAATCACGCAACAAGGAAGGGAATCAAGTGGCGTGCGTCAGCGCATCACTACGTATCTAAACATCCCAGTTATTAGCCTACGACCATCATCTACGTGTCGTAAACCATACGCACCTTAAGACTACGCGTCTATCATAATACAAGTGACCAGTATCGAAAAGCTATTCATGTTCGCGTTCACTAGAACAAGGTCTATATCCTATGCCCGTTTCCCTTACCAGAGGAAAGAAAGAAATAGGACAACGGTCACGTTGTATGGGTGGTGTAGCGCAATCACTACTGTATAATGTCAGTATGTCCCCATTAGGGGAGGCCCATTGTCTCCCCCAGGTCTATGTTCCCCATGTCTATGTTCCAAGCTCTTATGTTCCCACCTCCAGATTCCCCAGGTCTATGTTCCACCCCTACCTACCGTAGCCGTACGTGACCTCGTTTGTACGTGTACCATCGTGCCGTGGTGACTCGTGTCACTTGTGACCTATGTTGTTTGTATCACATGTCGCTTGTGCCTCGTGCCGGTACGTGTCCACGCTGACTTCGTGTCGTACGTGACATCGTGTCGTACGTGACATCGTGCCGTACGTGACCTCGTGCTTTGTTCCTCGTCCATTAGTGACCTCGTGTCGTACGTGACATCGTGTCGTACGTACATCGTGCGTACGTCACATCGTGCCATACGTGTCCTCGTGCCATACGTGTCCTCGTGCCATACGTGACCTCGTGTCGTATGTGACATCGTGCCGTACGTGTCCTCGTGCCATACGTGACACGTCCTCGTGTCGTATGTGACATCGTGCCGTACGTGATCTCGTGCCGTACGTGTCCTCGTGCCATACGTGACCTCGTGTCGTATGTGACATCGTGCCGTACGTGACTCGTGCCGTACGTGTCCTCGTGCCATACGTGACCTCGTGTCGTATGTGACATCGTGCCGTACGTGATCTCGTGCCGTACGTGTCCTCGTGCCATACGTGACCTCGTGTCGTATGTGACATCGTGCCGTACGTGACTCGTGCCGTACGTGTCCTCGTGCCATACGTGTCCTCGTGCATTACGTGACTTGTGTCGTACGTCACATCGTGCCGTACGTGATCTCGTATCGTACGTGCCGGTTGTCATACTTGTTACGATCTAAGTTGTATCCTGACTAGTATGTTGGAATGTTCTATATTTGCTTTAACCGGGAATAGAGTGAAATCTCTCTATCTTCTGCTCTTCTCTTCTCTCTCTCTCTTCTCTCTCATGCGCACGGACTCTCTCTCTCTCTCTCTCTCTCTCTCTCTCTCTCTCCTCTCTCTCTTCTCTCTCTCAACAAGGTGGGCAGGCGTTGCGCTCCAAACAGTATCGGTATTTAATTGTGATGAGTACTAGGCCTAGTCTGTTCAATACAAGAATCAGCGCTGCCAGTGCAGCAGTTATACATTTTCATCATGTAGAGCTATTGCCACGTAGTGCTAAAGAAAGAAATAGAAAACAAAAACACACGAAAGTATGTAGAGCTACTGCCACGTAGTGCTAAAGGACAGTAGCCAATAGAGATCGCAAGTCAGCCTTCGAGCTTCTTTTTCCTTTTTTGCCATCTATATAGAGCTAATCAAAAATGTCCATTAGTGACAGAGGGCAGTCGCTTTTTAGCTACTTTTTGTTATTTCTCGTAGTGACAAAACAAGGTAGAGGTTTGAATACGTAGTGCTATTGCTACATGACTAAGCGAAGACTCTCTCTCTCTCTCTCTCTCTCTCTCTCTCTCTCTCTCTCTCTCTCTCTCTCTCTCTCTCTCTCTCTCTCTCTCCTCATTATATATTTATTCATGGGATATTCATGAAAATTTTATATGGAGCAACAAAAACAAAACAAAACAAAAAAACAAAACAAACAAACAAAGAAACTAGGCATTACTTTTAAATTTAGACCTCTGTGACACTTAATTGGAATGAGAGAGAGAGAGAGAGAGAGAGAGAGAGAGAGAGAGAGGAGAGAGAGAGAGAGAGAGAGAGCGTGAAATGCAAACATTCACTTTCCGTCCGAAAATCGATTTTCATCGAATGAAAATTATTTTCATGTGCAAATTATTGATCAATAGGCCCGATAATCAATAACCAGGCGCAAATAACGCCTGATAATCGATTATCGAACCGGTTATTGATTTTGATACCTAATATTGATTTTGGTAAATAAGTTGCACATAAAATTGATTTTTGGCCCGTTATTGATTATCGGGGCCGGTTATAAATTTCCGGCGTAATTTGCACCTGGTTATTGATTATCGGGTCTATTGGTAAGTAATTTGCACATAAAATCGATTTTCGTACTGTTAAAATCGATTTTCGTGAAATGCACACAATTCACTTTCCGCCGAAAATCAATTTTCATAGTATGAAAATCAATTCAATTTTATAAGCAAATTACTTACCAATAGGCCCAATAATCAATAACCAGGTCCAAATAACGTCTGATAATCGATTAGCGGGACCGGTTATTGATTTTTACACCTAACATTGATTTTGGTAAATAATTTGCACATAAAATAGATTTTCGGCCCATTATTGATTGTTGGGGCCTGTTATTAATTACCGGCGTAATTTGCACCTGGTTATTGATTATTGGGCATATTAGTAAGTAATTTGCACAGAAAATCGATTTTCATACTATGAAAATTGATTTTCGGCCGGAAAATTAATTCTGTGAATTTCACGCTTCACACACAAGAGAAAGGGGAGAGAGAGAGAGAGAGAGAGAGAGAGAGAGAGAGAGAGAGAGAGAGAGAGTTTATATATGTGTATCTGTCATGCCTTAAAACAATACCAACAATTGCAAAAAAAAATTTAAAGGAGAGAGAGAGAGAGAGAAGAGAAGAAAGAGAGAGAGAGAGAGAGAGAGAGAGAGAGAGAGAGAGAGAGAGAGAGAGAGCGTTTATATACAGTAAATGTCAGTTATTTGGCTGCTGTCGCAGCAGGTTATGACAAATGTGGGGGGGAGGGGGGGGGGGGGCGACGAGAGAGAATGGTCGAAAGAAAGTGTATCTGTCATGCCTTAAAACAATACCAACTATAGCAAAAAGAAATTAAAAGGGAGAGAGAGAGAGAGAGAGAGAGACTGATAATATTTTCCAGTTTACGGACAGGAGAAGAGAGAGAGAGAGAGCAAGCGAGGAGGGAGAGGGACGAGAGGAGAGAGAACAGACACATTGCGCACGTGCGCGCGCGGCGCGCACACACACTCACAGCACCAGCACACAGGACGCACGCAGGCACGCACGCAGGCACGCACTCGCACGCACGCAGCACACCACACACACAACACACCACACAAACCACACACACACACACTGACATTCTTTCGTAATTTGTTTCATTTTTCTTTTAAATCGTAGTGATATAGAGTGACATAGAGACGTAGCGATAAAGACGGTGTCTGGAAATCGTAGTGGTAATCATAAATAGTTGTATAGGTACAAGTTATGAAGGGAAATCGTCTTGCGAATGACACTGTAGTGATATCGGGTAATAGTCGTTTGGATATGTAGATTAGTGTTCCGTAGAGCTTTAGCCCGTTAGTGATATCGACACGTAGTGATTACGGGATGTCCCCATCAAGTGGACAGAAGGAAACAGCCTCTCACATCTGGATTTTGCCGATGAGATTGCCGCTCTTGCAAGCACCACTCAAGATCTGCAGGTGCTAGTAGACAATATCAGCAAGTTTGCAGGCAACATTTTCAGTGCCAAAGACTAAACACATGCTTACCGGTAAACACCAAGGGCCAACAGACGTTCTCATTGACCAAAAGCAAGTGGAAGAAGTAGAGAACTTCACATACCTAGGCAGCTCTATCAACAACACCAATGATCTCGACCATGAGCTGAAGTGTCGTGTTGGGAAGGCAACATTAGCATTCAATCAGCTATACAAAATATGGAACAGCAAGAAATTCTCCCTTGGAGTCGAACTGAAATTTTGTAACTCCAGTGTGATTTCAACGCTGTTATATGGCTATGAAACCTGGCAACTGAAGACCACACAGGAGAAGAAACTCGACGCCTTTGATACAAAGTGTCTACAGGAGAAGAAACTCGACGCCTTTGATACTAAGTGCCTACAGGAGAAGAAACTCGACGCCTTTGATACTAAGTGTCTACAGGAGAAGAAACTCGACGCCCTTGATACTAAGTGTCTACATGAGAAGAAACTCGACGCCCTTGATACTAAGTGTCTACAGGAGAAGAAACTCGACGCCCTTGATACTAAGTGTCTACATGAGATGAAACTCGACGCCCTTGATACTAAGTGTCTACATGAGAAGAAACTCGACGCCCTTGATACTAAGTGTCTACAGAGAAGAAACTCGACGCCCTTGATACTAAGTGTCTACATGAGAAGAAACTCGACGCCTTGATACTAAGTGTCTACAGGAGAAGAAACTCGACGCCCTTGATACTAAGTGTCTACATGAGAAGAAACTCGACGCCCTTGATACTGTCTACAGGAGAAGAAACTCGACGCCCTTGATACTAAGTGCCTACAGGAGAAGAAACTCGACGCCTTTGATACTAAGTGTCTACAGGAGAAGAAACTCGACGCCCTTGATACTAAGTGTCTACAGGAGAAGAAACTCGACGCCCTTGATACTAAGTGTCTACAGGAGAAGAAACTCGACGCCCTTGATATGTCTACAGGAGAAGAAACTCGACGCCCTTGATACTAAGTGCTACAGGAGAAGAAACTCGACGCCTTTGATACTAAGTGTCTACAGGAGAAGAAACTCGACGCCCTTGATACTAAGTGCCTACGTAAGATCTTGGGGATCAAATGGTCAGACTTTATACCAAATGAAGAGGTCAGGGAGAAGTCCAAACAGTTCCCGTGTCAACCATCGTCTGCAGACGGCGCCTTCTCTGGCTGGGCCATGTCTTAAAATTACCCTCATCAAGACATGCAAACCCAATGGATCCCAGCAGGCCAGAGAAAAAGAGGACGACCCAGGATGAGCTGGCGACACAGCGGAAAGAGATGTCAGACTCGTTGATAGAGGGTGGAGTGACACTACCAGACTGGCTGTGGACCGTGCACAGTGGAGCGCCTTGACTGCCTCAATAGGTTGTTCAGTGAGGCAGAAAGACATAAACATCAAATCACAAACAAGGAAGATAACTTTCACTCCGATCTTGAAACGATTAAAGGACATATCTCAGAAATGTATCGCATACCATAGCAATTCCGCTAACAAACATGCAGACAAGAGACGCCCGAAACAAGGTCCTAGAATAACCGTTCTAAAATTCTCGGTTCTGAACCTATCGTTCGTGTTCAATAGAGGCTGTGATCCAGGTGGCCGTGATGAAGACGATATCAGTCCGCTCCAGGCACGCGTACTTTCTGAAGTAACGGCATGACCTTTGACCGATAACAAAAGTGGTCAAAAGGCCGCTCCTCTTGACTGATAAACCAACGGAGCTTCTACTTCGTTGTTCTGTTGCTGGTCTCTTCAAGGTGAAGGTTCTCTGTGAGACACTGGGGACTTTTAGAATAGACGTTACGTATCGCCCAATGCGTACACGTCTCGAGACATGTACGGATCACCTACGTGAAGTCGGTATTGTTTTAGGTTACACATGCCGACGACTCGCGTCCCCAAAGTCGCCCCGAACCAAGGGAGATAACATAGAAAGCACCTGCCTGTATTTAACACGTGTGTTGACCTACATGTGTAGATTTGCGACACCTATGCAATACCACCAAGACGACGAAATTTGTTTATTTCTTCAGATTTAGGAATATGCACCGCACATTTTTTCTCTCTCTAAACAATGTAGTTCATGAATACTGTGACAAATAGTGACACTCCATATTAACGACCAGAACAGTCTATTCACATGGATAAGGACACCACACACACACACACACACACACACACACAGATGTATTCCTCCAGAGTGCCGCATCAGGAAGCCAGCTGATCTTGCGGGCTGAACAGAAAAAGATGATGGTGGAATGACAAGGAATGCTTTTACGTGCCACTGGCCCATGATTTAAAAGAAACAAAATCAGACGAAAGTTCAAAACTATTTCGTTGTCGTTGCCGATTATACGTGCAAATGGGTGTACTCTGAATGTTTATCACCTCTTGAGGTTTTCTTTATCTACTGAAAAAGAACACCTACAGACAATAAACAATTCATCCTTTGAGTCACAAATCTACCGCAATCTGTAGCCTAATAAGTCTGCTGAAGCTAAAGTCAATTGATAAGCAGATAAATAATTAATAAGAAATTGCTTTAACCAAGGGAGTAAATAAATAAAATCAAATACAGTTAGATAAATAAATGAATAACAATAAACACACAACACACACACACACACACACACACACACACACACACACACACACACACACATATCAGTATTTGACGATAACAGTTTACAGCTGCTTAATGACAAACTTATTTTTTCAGCTTTTGAAAACCATACATCTCTGAAGCACGTGGAGTGATGGTTGTGCTCTCTATCACCTGTACTCACACATTCTGTTCTGATACATTGTCGCTATAATACTGGCTGCAATGTTGGGAGCATTGTTTTCTACACGTAAAGAAGACATTATTTGTCGAAAATTCATTTGTCTGTTTCATATTTACATCAAATCAGCATTACTTTACACCATTTAGGTCCATGAAATGTTTCACCTTTTGATAAACGATAATAACTGCCGAAAAAAGGGTAAAACCACGACCGCCTTTCTCAGTTGTGTGCGCGTATGGTGCTAAGAAACATGGGATTTCACATGACTTGATTGTTTACACTCCGTTCTCCTTGGATACGTTACCTATCTGGTCCATGCCTGATAAGTGACGTTTAACCTAAAACTGTGTGAGGCGCGATAAAGGTTGGATACGTCACCTGTTAGACCGTACCTGAAAAGTGACGTGTAATTTAAAATGTGTATTCAGTTTGTTGCCGCCTTGCAGTTTTAGTTTCAGTGTCGGTTTCATCAAGGAGGCGTCACTGCGTGCGGACTAGTCCACAATTATACGCTACACCATATCCGCTAAGTTTTGAGACCACACTACGCATGATTTGAAGCTGATGGATAAATGAATTAGTAACTAAGATGAGAGAATTGAAGAAAAGGGTCTCGTGGCTACGACTTAGCAGATGTCTATGCGCTAGTCAGACCTTGAGTGTCTACCTAACATTGGTTGTGTCTTTATTTCTTCCCCCCCCCCCCCTCCTTGTATGTGTATGTAGTGAATGTACACATGTCTGTGTATGGAGGTGTGGGCATGGGCCCGTGTGTGTGTGTGTGTGTGTGCGCGCGCGCGCGTGTATGTGTATGTGTGTGTGTGTGTGCGCAGTGTGAGGATTCGTGCGAGTCTTGCTTATTTCTGAACATCCTCGAAGGTAATGAGTATTTGATTTATGGAAGAATTATTTTGGTCCTCGTCTGTCAGATACTTTACTGCAGGGTGACAAAGAATGAAGGGAGAGAAGGTGAGGGGTGGAATAGGGGATAGGGCTAAGTTGAGAAGGGGGGGGGGGGGGGGGGGGAGGAAAGAAAGAGGATGGGAATATGGCCAAAAAAAACAAGAAATAGGAAACTTGCCGTACTGACTAGGTGTCGCTCTCGACTTCAGTTTTTTTTCCTCTCCAAAATTGAATGAAAAAGAGACCAGTATGTAAATGAATTCAAATACGCAGTGCAGGGGTGCACTGCAAACCACTTCAACGTAAGAAGGAGCTTTGTCAGCACAAATACTGTGCTTTGGTATAAACTGAAAATGAATAAAAGAGGGATAAAAAAAAAACTAAAAAAAAACTAGGGGGGGGGGGGGGGGGGGGGGATTAAAAGGAAAGAATAAAAAAAAAATCAGTCGATGTTGTCAGCTGTATGCTCCAAGTGTTAGTTTGAAAGCCTGCAGCCTGCCAGGTATCGATTCGCTCATTATAGGCCTGCAAGCCAGCGTATCAGTATCGCTCTTAAAAAGCAGAGGAACGGGCTGTTCACTTGTGTTGGTGCATCACTAGAACATGGCGCAACCATCGAGAGACAACAAGGACTATTGTGTGTGCATAGCCAGCGGTTTCCTTCCGTGTAGTGGTGATGACCATTTATCCGTTTCATTTCCGTCAGTAGCGACAGTGGCATCCTGTTGGCCGGAGACTTTTGAAGAAGTATTGTTCCAAGACTGAAGACCGTATGGAATCAGCTAGTTCCTCCAGTGGTCTGGTGTTTACTGGTAGGTTGTCATGATCTGATATCAAACTTCGGTCGAAACGTGTCAACGTCGAGTGAGAAGACAGGCAGTTGTGGTAGGTTGCTGTGCATAGACGGCGGACTTTTTCCCCCCGCTTTAGTGATGGAGAAAAAAGAAGACAACTCCTTTACTGCCCACGTTGCAAGCTCAGTTCATCGATGAAGGAGATTTTATAAAGTTAAGGCTCGGGTTAAACTAGGAATAGGATTCGGGTTAGGGTTAGGATCTGGTAAGATGTAGGGTTAAGGTCATGCCACCTGAATCTACAGAATATTCCGGTTTTCTTGAGTAAGTTCCCATCGCCTAGTGAATAAACACGCTGCCTACCCGGAGCCTGCTCTGTGCTGCAGCATATCTCTGGGGGTAGTCGAATTGAATCCCAAGATGATCGTCGCTAGCGAAGCCTTTGGTCTGAAGGCTAGCCATAAGTAAGCGTCAGTCCTGTCTTCTCGGCCACAGGGCGGTCTGTCTTCGTGCCGGAGTGGCAGCTAACTCATCCGACTGGGTCCCCGACTCGTGCACGGACGCCAGCAACGGCAGACCAAGATACCTCGGGAAACCGCCAGCTTGACCCGCCGTCAGAGTCCGGTCTAATGTCTACGGCCATGATGATACAGTAGACGAGATTTTCATTGTTGTGTCTTGTGACTTTGATGATGGGGGTCAGCACCAAACCATATTGCCAGGAACCCTAGAAATGCGTTCCAGACGGTTCGTGAGCAATGAGGGGTGTCCGACGGAATGGGGGAGTGATCGAGAGGCAGACGGAGGGATGTGTGTTCAAGACGCGGAAGGAACGAACGGTGGTTGGTATTCGGAACTCCAAAGTGGTGATCGTCTCAGTTAAATCCTTCCTCTCGTTATTTATTGGCAGGCCCTGATGTATGTGTAATGACATCAGTAAATGAAACGGAGTGCTGGAGTGGCGACGGAAGTGGACAGGAAGTGAGGGGATGACGGAGGGAGGGGAGAAGGGAGAACGGGAAGTGAAACTTGGAAGACGGATTTGGGGCAGGACAGACTTGTTCGTGTAAATTCTCTCTCTCTCTCTCTCTCTCTCTCTCTCTCTCTCTCTCTCTCTCTCTCTCTCTCTCTCTCTCTCTTGTTTGAATGGTAAAAACAACCAACACTGTGAAATGCACATTTTCGGTGTATTTAAAACCTTTTTCTGGCTAAAACGCAGAAGACCTGCCAATTGCAGTGAATAGCCTGTTCAAATCTCTCTGTGTTCATGTGTAGAATGTAGTGTGTGTGTGTGTGTGTGCGTTGTGTGTGTGTGTGTGTGCGTGTGTGTGTGTGTGTGTGTGTGTGTGTGTGTGTGTGTGGTGTGTGTATGTGTGTGTGATTGCGCGCGTGCGTGAGTGCGTGCGTGCGTGCGTGCGCGCGCGCGCACATGTGTGTGTCTAAGTGTCTGTGTTTATTTTAGAGTGTAGTTTGCGCGCGCGCATGTTTGTGTGTGCGTGTTTGTGTGTGTGTGAATGTGCGCGCGGGGGTGGGTGGGTGTGTAACATGGTAATCATGTGACATCAATAAAAACCTGTGCGTTATCCGACCGGAGAGCCATTAGTTCTTAAGTCAGGATTTCAAAGAAATGAAAAGATTAAGACGACTGATAACGAATTCATTTTATCTCTCAAAGGGCCCAACCGTGCGGTACTAAATTTTCATTGAGCTGGCTGTTCATAACAACTGCTATTCTTATAACCCAGCTGACAACACAGAGCCCTTTGCCAGCTGTCAAACTTAAAAGGGATAAAGATCACTCCCAAAAAAGGTTACACTCTGAATATAAACAAACAACAACAATTCGTGACATGAGAGCTAAGCTGTTGACCTCCTGAAGGCGCCTAAGACTAGGCCGCATACTGCTTCATTTCTCTTATCCCTGATTTAACAAAATTGTTAGATAAACTAATGAAAAGACGTAAATGTCTCAAAGAAGACACAAAGAGTCATAGGGGCGAACAGATCCTGTAGCACTGACAACTAGTGTCCGTTCTGCATTGTGTGTATAATAGTTACTGCCTTGGCGCCAGATTCCAACAAAAGTCTGGCATGTCATTAAACTGTAACTAGAATTAAAGGAGTTTACAAAAGAAAGTCCGGAAAATGGTCCGCAAAGGGAGGTAAACATTAGAAGACGGTGAAGAAAGACAGAAACTTAAAAAGGTGCAGGCTATGAGAGTGACAGAAAAGTTGCTATCACCGAGATTCCAGTAGGTAGGGGAGCTATTTGTTCGTAAACAACCGCCGGAATTCTCACAGGGGCTCAGACATCTGTGAACCCTGGGCCAACATCAGAGTTACTGTCCGCTGGAGACATTACAACAGACTGCCTGTGACCATATTACAACAGCCTTCTGACTGCCTGTAACCCGGATGCTCTTTCTGTTGACAGTGGCATGCTTGTGTGGTGTTGCAGACGACAGTGGCGGCAGACAGGTGGGCTCAACGGACGATGAAGGTGGTGTGGTGGCGGCTCTCTCCGCGGAGACTGGCTGTGGGCGCGGTCACTCTGCTGTTGGTGGTGTGGAGCACGCTGTTCTTCCTCCACACCTTCCACCCCGACTACGTCCTGCCCTCCACCCGTCTCACCGTCGTGCCACTACCCGACTTCTTCTGGCTGGACTGGGTGGCCGGGGATTACTTCCAGCCCCGGCGGACGGTGCTGTCGCCAGTGCCGGGCTTCCAGCTGCTTCCTAGCCGGGGATGTCAAGATTCCTCCTTCCTGTTGGTGCTGGTGGGCTCACCTTCCAAGGACTTCGCCTCGCGCAGGCTGATCCGGGACACGTGGAAGCACGCTGTGCAGAACAACCAATGGCCCGGAGCTCGGCTGTCCGTGTCTGTGGAAGTGTTCTTCGTCCTGGGGATCAACTCCAACTCCGTGTCTTCCTATCTGGAGAACCTGAAATCACAGCTGAAAGCTGAAGCGAAGGAGTTTGATGACATCATCGTCGGGGACTTCACTGACAGCTATCGGAACCTGATCGGAAGACGCTGACGGGTCTGAACTGGGCGCGCCAACACTGCGCCCGACGGAGTTTGTCATGAAGCTGGACCAAGACACTCTGGTGGACTTCCCCCGCCTGACCGACTTCCTCTTCCGGCACCGCTACGAGCTGCGCAACGCCGTCATCGGCAAGCTGTACTTCAACTCCAAGCGTCTGGACAGGGGCAAGTGGAGGGTGCTTCCCGAGGAGTACCCCTTGTCGCTGTATCCGACCTTCGCAGGAGGACGTGTTACATCCTGTCCACGGACGTGGTGGGGGCGATCGTCAACGTGTCCAGTACTGCCGTTCTTCGTGATGGAGGACGTGCAGGTCCAGGCACCCTGGCCAGGGTGCTCGGGGTGCGCCGCCTCTCATGCAGCAGCTGCAGAACTGGAAGGCGGATTCGCTGTGCGTGCTGCTGGACAGGGACAAGTACATGGTCAGCATGCCCAAACCCTGACCCAGAGGAGATGAGGCAGGTGTGGGCCATGCTGCAGGTGGTAGGTGCAGCTCCCAGGAACCCAACCCTGATATGTTGTGACGGCGGTGTGTTCGTTGCAGCTTGGTCCAGGCTGTTCACTGAAGCAATACATATGTCTCCAAGTTTGCCGAGGACTCGGTAAAGGCTCAGTGAACTCAAAAACTATCGCAAAGGAGTGGAGGGCCTGTTAACAGGCAAGTATTATGGTGTACAGCATGCTTCATGTCAGAAGTGTGTCCTCCTGTGACAGAAATGCGCACGATGACAGTTCTGTCTATCTTTAACAGCTTTGCACTATCCTGAGTTATCACATTTTTTTTAATTTATTTTTTTTGTGTGTGTGAATTTTCAAAATACACCGTTAGCGACTTTCTAGAGGTATCCACGACGGTGGTCAGTTGTGTGACATGATCTTAATCGGGCTCGGGATTTGGTCAGTTGTGTGACATGATCTTAATCTGGCTCGGGATTTGGTCAGTTGTGTGACTGATCTTAATTGGCTCGGGATGTGGTCAGTTGTGTGACATGATCTTAATCTGGCTCGGGATTCTGACCTTTGGATTTGGGTGTGCACATGTTTTTTGTTTGAACCCACCTCTAAGCCTTGCGACAGCAATAAACAAATAGACATGACGCAGCAGAACTCTGCAGTAAGTAACGACTGTGTTCTGTGCTGCGGTGTTTGCAGGACACTGCAAGATGACACAGCAAAAACTGTCAATTCAGTTTTGTGGTCCCCCCCCCCCTCCCCCTTGCGCCATACTCCTAGACGCCGGAGCAGTGTAGAGCGTTCCAACTTGAAAGGTCATAATTACTATTTTCTTGACAAAAACTAACTTTGTTCACAAAAACGGTGATGGACTACTGTTTTCATCTGATAATAATGTTGGTTTTTACACTACGTGATGTTTTCTTTCTATTTGTTTTTTCATTTCTCTTTGGGGTCCAATGTGCCATAACGCTGATCTCCGTACAAACACAAATTATCTGTACAAGAAAACTGTATCTGTGACTGAATGAGTCGTGCTCATTACCACGTCGAACTGAACACAAGGATGGCATATGGATACTTGTTGAAAATCAAACTGCCGTGGTTTTGTTGTTTTGTTTGCAGTTCACGTTTACTGTGGTCATATGGTTACTAATCATTGTTTTATTTCTTTTGATCCGGTTTTCGGAGTGAAAACTATTGATAATTCTTGTTTTAGTCATAACCGCCGTTTTCTTCATCACACCCAATATTTTCGAACCGAAAGTTCTCCTCCCCCTCCTCCCTCCTCTCTCTCTCTCTCTCTCTCTCTCTCTCTCTCTCTCTTCTCTCTCTCTCTCTCTCTCTCTTTTGCAGGAAATTGTACTATTAACTTTTCAAAGTTAGAAACTTCCCATATCATAACTGTTTAACAGTGCACCGTAACGTTCTGCATGCAATGTGCCAGGGGTAAGAGGTGCACCCCTTGATGTTGTGAGATAACTTTGTTTTATATAATCGGGTGCTTCCAAAATAGAGCATGTGCTTTTTGCTGCACACAAGAGCCGGTCTTTGTGTTTATGTCCTCGAGATTTTACCGAAAGTTTATGACAGGTCTAAAATGGATAATTGATTATAAATACGCTACAAAGTCATCATTAGAGGACACGACCAGAACGAAAAGAGAG
This sequence comes from Conus ventricosus, assembly GCA_018398815.1. Lineage (NCBI taxonomy): Eukaryota > Metazoa > Mollusca > Gastropoda > Neogastropoda > Conidae > Conus > Conus ventricosus. The sequence continues at coordinate 78,841,634 of CM031610.1, read as the reverse complement.
CGCGGTGGGGGGGGGGGGGGGGGGGGGGGGGCGAGAGAAATATATTTTTACGTCCATAAGCCTTCACCACGTAGTGTTTCCATTGCCTGTGCGCTAACCAAGGTGTCCTCATCAGGTTAAAACTACAGACTTTTCATACCTGCCCCCTCCTCCATGAAACATTTCAAGACTTTCCATATAGCTCTCAAGTAAAATCATTTGGGCGTTCAGTTAAGATGAGTTGAGGGTTATTGTTAGTTAATAATATTTTGGAATTCATATAGTTCCAATTAATGATTCGAGGGTGTCCAGGACGGGGGAAATCGTGATGGTATTGCTTAAGTGCACTAAGTTGATGTTATTATTAGTCAGGCTTAACACACCAAGGTTATCTTTGCACTCATACACGCATATGCACACTCATGCACACACAAACATTCACCTCTCTCTGGGAATGGGATGTCACGCATTCGTTTCTCTCCTAACACGACTGAGCACAAGAATTACAATTTCTATGCTACTTTATAATCAAACATGAAAAATATCCAATTACACAGATGCACCAAATCAACACATAAAAGATCAATACTTCTAATCCCGGGTTATAATAAAATGACTTCTTACCTGGCCAGGTTTTCACACACACAACCACGCTTTCACCACACACAGTTCTTGAACAAGTCTCTTCACGTCTTCTTCAGCACTGCTTGATGGTGATGCCCTTGGTTGACTGGCTCCAGGTTTTAGGACTGGGTCTTCGTGGTCGTCTCTGGGATCTCGACGTAGAACTCTTCTTCTTCGTCTCTTTCACGCACCTCTGGGTTCAATTTCAGTTTGTCTGTTTCACCCACCTCTGGGCTTCAAACTTAGCTTTCTTCTCTTCCAGCTTGTCTTTAACCCTACGACTTAGCTGTCTCTTCTATCTCCCAGACCACGTTTCTCTCGACCCTTCTCTGCCTGCTCACTCCTCTCCTCTCTCTCTCTCTCTCCTGGTGTTATTCTCCTGCATGTTGTTCTCCCTCAGTTTATCTACGTCATAAATCTAGTTTGTATTGTCGTGAACTGTGGCAGAATGAATGGTGTAATCAAATTCATAATACATTGTTTAAAATTTGCCCAGATTTAAACCAATCCTTTCCATCGGTGGTACGTAACCGTAAAAAGGAATCGGTTTTGTCACGGTTAATATTGGGCACAGCTATATAACGCACAGTTGGATATTCAGAAAGGAAGACCCCCATGGTGTGTTGCGTGTGACAGCTTGTTCAGTGTTAATCATTTTTTGACAGAATGTGCTGATTTGATGTGTATCAAAGAGAAGTTCTTTTCCACCAGTGATTTATCGGTTCTTTTTCGTGAGATTTCAGTAGATCTTATTTTTTCCTTTTTGAAAGAGGTAAACTTATTTATAAAATATAGTGTTTTAATAATGTATACAGGTGTCGCCGGAGTTGAACAGATAATTGTGTTTTTGTCCTCATAAATTTTTAAACGATGTGTTTAATACTAGTGTGGGTATTTGTATTTAGAGACTTAGATATGATAGCTGAGGTCCTGATTTGGCTCCTAGTAGTCCGTGGACCCTATAAACACTAACTAACTAACTAACTAACTAACTCCCTCAGTTATACAGGGATGGAAACAAAGGATTCCCTTCGGGCCATGCCTTTGTCCATGCTGACTTCTCAAACCCCTAGTTCACAAGTACCTGAATTCTCCATTCGCTACATTCTCCACACATCAGCATTTACACATATCCCTACCTAATTGATTAGGAAACAACACTTAGCACCAGATGGACATCGAAATTTCCCGCCGACTTCGGGGGTCACTTAAACAGTAATTATCTTAAGGAGGGCTACGACAACATCCACGCGCATTCAACAGCCTGACAATAGAACCAACACAGTGACCACGGCAATACCATCCGAACGAGTCCAAGACTCCTGCTCTTCACTGACTGTTTACAAAAGAACCTCAGCTGACTAAGTGTCTAGTGCTCACTTGGAGCACCGAGGTCGTAGTGGTTACATCCCTTCCCCTTTCGCTATCGGGCAGGTCCGAACTCTCTACTACCTTAGGTGCCATCTGTCATCTGACCACTTCGTCCTCCTTGACACAGTTCGGCCGTGTGCGATGGGTAAGTACCTGGGTTAATGGGTCTATTACCTATTTGTATTACTACGTACAACGTCCTTTGCTCTAAGCGTTTAATGCCTTTTGTGAGAGGTTTCACACCCTGACACACTTCCCCCCACTCAAAGACAATGCCTGCATTGGCTAAAACACTTCAAGGAGCTAAAACTCTCATAATTTTCCCATTTAAACCAATGCTAATCTCTGCCTCTCATAAGACTACTTACACCAGAGAACGCACGCAAGATTTGTTTGCAACAAAAATTAGGAGAAAAATCAATACATACACACTATCAAGCAAATATCAACATAAATCTGAACTCTCCACCAGCTCTAAGTCGTGTGGCCATATAACCATTATGTTTCTAAAGAAATTCTCTCCTTTCTCTTCATCACGTGGCCCGCAACCAGCCACGTCACACATACACGACATGCAAAAGACACACGCACCACTACCTGACTTCTCGACGACATTTATTTTGGCCAACTTTTTGGTAAGACCCGTCGATCCCCCCTTTGTCACACACCTTGCCACCCCCCCGGCATGTGCTGCATTTGGGTTTTGGGGGGAAGAAACCCCCCC
>CM031610.1:78788653-78827048 GCA_018398815.1 Conus ventricosus | reverse complement strand
TTCCCCAATTTACCATTTCATATGCCCCTCATGCCACACCAAACATTCACCTCCCCGGGGAATGGGATGTACGCTTTGTTTTTTCCCTAACACGACTGATCTCAAAAATAAAATTTTTCTATGCTATTTTAAATCAAACATGAAAAAATATCCAAATTACCGATACAAACAACACATAAAAGATAAATACTTCCAAACCCCGGGGGTTATAATAAAATGATTTCTTACCGGGCCGGGTTTTTTCACACACACAACACGCTTTACACCCACCACAGTTTTTGAACAAGTCTCTTCACGTCTTCTTCGCCTGCTTGATGGGATGCCCTTTAGGGGCTCCAGGTTTCAGGATGGGCTTGTGGTCGTCTTGGGGTTTCCGACGTAGAACTCTTTTCTTCTTTTTTCACCCCCTCTGGGTTCAATTTCTTTTGCTGTCTTAAACCCACCTCGGGGCTTAAAATTTGGCTTTCTTCTCTTCCTTTTGTTTTTAAACCCTACGACTTAGCTTTCTCTATCCCCCGACCACGTTTCTCTCGCCCTTCTCTGTCCTGCTCACCCTCCCTCTCTTCTCCCCCCCCTTCTTTTCCTCTCTCTCTCCTCTCTTCCTCTCTCCCCTTTCTCCGGGTTTTATTCTCCCCCTGGTTCTCCCTCATTTTATATAGGGTTGGAAACAAGGATTCCCCTTCGGGCCTGCCTTTGTCCATGCTGCCCCAAAACCCCCTATTCCCAAAATCCCCCTAATTCTCCATTCGCGACTTCCCCCCACACACGAAATTTTCACAATCCCTACCTAATTGATTAGCAAACAAACACTTAGCCCCAGATGGACTCGAAATTTCCCCCCGACTTGGGGGGTCACTTAACAGTAATTATTTTAAAGGGAGGGCTACGAAAACACCCGCCTTTTCAACCAGCCTGACAATAAAAACCAACACAGTGACCCACGGCAACCCCATCCGAACGAGTCCAAAACCCCTGCTTTTCACTGACTGTTTACAAAAGAACCTAAAGCTGACTAAGGTCTAGCGCTCACTTGGAGCACCGAGTTCGTAGGGGTTACATCCCTTCCCCCTTTTCGCTATCGGGCGGCCCCGAACTCTCTACTCCCTTGGGGTGCCACTGTCACTGACCACTTTGCCTCCTTGACACAGTTCGCCGTGTGGATGGGTAAGGACCCGGGTTTAAAATTGGGTTTTACCTATTTTATACTCAACAAGTCCCTTTGCCTCTAAGCGTTTAATCCTTTGTAAGGTTTTCACGCCCCTTGACAGGGGGTTTCATAAAGAAATTGTTTCGAGGGTTTTTAGTCCAAAAGCAAAACTTCTGAGGACGTTTTTATTTCGATTCCAAGCTTTTAGAAATTTCAATTTTTGTGTTAATTTTTTTTAATTTCCACCCCCAACACCCCAGTCCCCCCCCACCCCCTTTCCCGACCCACCCCGGGGCAAGTGACATTTAGAGATTTTTTATTCCCCCAAAATGAAATTTCAGGGATTTTGTACCGAAATAGAATTTTTGAGAGGGGATATACCCCCCAAAAGTACACAACAACAACAACAATAAAACAAAGGCTTTTATCCTCCCCCTCCACCCCAGTAAAATGTTTTTAAAAATTTTTTTTAACCCCCCCAAATAAAATTTTTCCCCCAAACCCCCGAAAATTTCTTGAGGGGGGTTTATCACCCCGGGGAAAAAATTTTGTACCAAAAAAGAACAACAACTGGAAATTATTTAAACAAAAAACAAGCCTATCCTGACATTTCAGCAACTGTGCGCCTTTTACTAAAAACGTTTTTTTTAAAAATACCCTCAACTCTAAACTCTTGCTTACGGCGAGACAGGCAAATCCACCAAAGATCCCAACAACTATTGGGAATGTAAAATATGCAAGTTTTAAAGCTTCCAAAAGAAAATCATGCGGCAAACGAATGAAATGCGGTGCGGCAGCATGAAGAAGGGAAGGGGAAACTGGGTGCAATGTCAGAAAAATTTTGGGGTTTTTTTTGATCCGTCAGGGTTGGGAAAAGACTTCCTTAAACCTAATTCAAAGATCATTTAATCAAATTTAAAGCAAAAATGGGGATTCCCATATAAAAGAAAATACAAATATAGCGGGACTGCTCATTTAAAAAATTTTTTTTCAGGCTAAAAATTATTTTTAATTAAAATTAGTGGCACGGGTCTTTTTGCCAGTCGAAAAGAGAACTCCCGGGTTTAAGGGGTAACGAGATGGTTTTTTGCGACCGAAAGGATAAGCGTGCTAAATGTGTTGTAAGAATTAAGGACGAACGCCCTTTTTTTTTTCATTCCTTTCATATGAGTCAAATTTAAAAAAAATATAGTTTTTCTTTTTCCGGTTTTGAGAAGAGTGATTCAAAGCATTCCTGTATCCCGGGAAAAGAAAAATGATAACAAGGGTTTCAAAAATTTATTTCAAAATCAAATAGTCGAGGAACAAGAAACTGTCATCCCAACAAATTTATACGAAAGGGGGAAAAAAAAATGATATGACGGTAAAACAAGGGAAAGGGAATCCCAAAAAAAAAAAAAAAACAGAAAGAAAAAGGGATTGTGAAAAAAAGAAAGAAAAAGAAAAAGTAAGAAGGAAGGACAAGAAAAAAAATTAAGAAAAAAATAGCTGCGGCGGAAAACAAAAAAAAAATTAAAAAAGTGAAAAGACACAATAGCCACTCGAAATTTGGAGTTGTGATGGACGCTTAGTATTTGAATAATTACAGATGGATGGTCGAGTCGAAAATTTATTATGATGATGTTTATTAGTGTGTGTGTGTGAGTGTGTGTGTGTGTGTGTGTGTGTGTGTGTGTGTGTGTGTGTGTGTGTGTGTGTGTGTGTGCAAGGATGTAAAAAGTATACGTGTAAGTGAGTACGCGCACGTGCGCTCGCGTGCTTGTGTGGATATGAATATTTTCTCTTTACTGGTTGCTTATAGTACATTGCTATTTTGTAAATTGTTCCCCCAAGCACTTAGGCTGTGAAAAGCCTATGCCAATAAATCTCTCTCTCTCTCTCTTCTCTCTCTCTCTCTCTCTCTCTCTCTCTCTCCTCTCTCTCTCTCTCTCTCTCTCTCTGTCCATTCCTCGCTCGAGCAGAGACGTTAACTGTCCATTTTGTACCAATGTGCCAGAGACAGAAGTGCATTTTTGCTTGTTTGTCATGCATATGAAACTCTTCGGAAAGAACTGATCCCAAAAAAGTACTACATCCGTCCATCTACGTTAAATGTGTATTGCTACTCTCCTGTAACAACGAAATAATTGTAAGAAAAATGGCCTTATTATTTTCAAAGCCTTGAAATTGAGACAAGAGAGAATGAATGTGGTTACATGCTGTTAATACTGTGTTTCATTAATCTCACTCCATTGTATGGGCGATTGGCCTGACAATTAAACATTCGTGACTCGTGACTCTGTCCATTCCTCGGCTAGAACCATTTTCTCAATCCGATCATCAAGGTAGACACATTCCGTGTTAAAGAAAGAGGGTTCCAAGAAACTATCCACGGTGTTTATCAATGTTCATTTGTCTCGATTCGTTTCCATAGGGAAAAACACACCATGTGAGTGCAATTAATAATGCACTGGGAAACTGTGTGATGTGCCTGATTCTAATCGGAACTAGAGTTTTATGGGCGGAAAGCTCGTGATATTAATGTACCCACAGTTAATGTATTACTCATTTCATGGGTATCAATGAGGCAGTATGCAAACTTCACAGTACGCCTCACACCCATGGCATTCTCCAGCATCTTTAATCGGTTGTTCCGTCCTTGGCCATGTGTTCACGGTGCTCTCACACATTTATATGTATGGATGGTTAGCTACAATAATTTGTTCAGCGCATAGACGCTCAGCAAGAAATGGGATGTTCGGCATTGGGTTCTTTTAGATGTCCTCTAAGTGTGTGTGGGTGGGGGATTGGGAGTGTGGGGAGGTGCGCTCGCGCTGAGTGTGTGTGTGTGTGTGTGTGTGTGTGTGTGCACCCATGCACATGTAGATGGATTCGCGATCGATTGCGCGCACACGTGTGGGCTGACGAGCAGGGAGTGGTGACAAACGACGTTTTTCTTCTTTTTTTTATGTCAGCAGCTGTGCACTAAAAATAACAGTGGTGGCAGGAATGTATTGATGTAGTAAAACTGTGCCATAAGTTTGACTGTTGAAAATATTCGGTGTATAAACACACGCTGACTTGGTATGTGTTTTTTTTGTGTGCCTTAAAAGCCTTTTATAATTTAACATGTTTTCTGTATGCCTCAAGATTTTTTTTCAGTGTACCTTGATAATATCTCTGTGAAATCGACGATCTTTTTTTTTTTTTTTTTTTTTTTTTTTTTTTTTTTTTTACAGTTAATAGCTACACAGCTGCTTCTGTTGTTTTTTGGCTCCTAGTAGTCCGCTGGACCCTATAAACACTAACTAACTAACTAACTAACTGTTATTTTTTATTTGCATCATGTCCTTTTTTCTTGCATGTGATAAACAGTCAAGGTCCCACGTGTAAAAATCTTGTACTGTTCACAGAAAAAAACACACACATCCTTTTGTGAGGATGGACGAAAGTATTTCACACAGAATGAAGCAACCATACTTCAACCATACTTCAAATACACAATGGTGGGAACTCTGTAAGGGAGGTAATCTGTGTTTTAGAGCTCGCGTTCAGCTAGAGTGACCCCGCTATGTTCATCGGGGACACGCCTAAAGCAGTTTTCCCCAATCAATCAGCCTAACAGTTCAATCACAGAGAGCGAGAGAGAGAGAGAGAGAGAGAGAGAGAATGCCAGCACATGGAAGTGAAACGGTGCTCCAGGAATGCAGACAGTCCATATATTGGTCATTATTCTGGCGTGCGCGTCAGATCATATGATTGACCCTTTACACCAGTTTGCATGACTCATAAACTGAGAAACGATACTCTATTTTCAATGGGAGGACGGAGATTACCTTCCCCTGATGTTTTCCCCAGGTCTGTTCAAACATTTCATCAGATTCGAAATACAAGGGACGCAATTGTATCCTTTGCGCACGGTCGGAAACGCTTGACAGGAACTGACTCGGCAAGATAGGTTGAAATGTTGTTCAGTTCATAAATGACGAGCTGCGCACATGATCGAAATTCGTTGTCCTGTGTAACTGGCGACACGTTCTGAAGGAACAAGCCTGTGAATGCTGGCAAGGTGTTCATTCCTTCTTTTGTTATTTCACCGAGGTTTGTTGTTGCTGTTGTATTTATATGAATCTAATTTTATGTGATGTTTTTCAACTGTTTACGGAAGAGTTGTTGACGCTATGCAGTGCCTTCAAATGAGTGTTCTTACCGGCTTTTTTATCATATAAGTTTACAAGGTGTGTGTGTGTGTGTGTGTGTGTGTGTGTGTGTGTGTGTTGTGTGTGTGTGTGTGCACTGGCATGCCTGTGTGCACATGTGTGGGTGGGTATGTATATTATTTTAAAACAGTAGTTCTCTGTTCAAGCTTTGGAACTCATAAGAGGATTTGTACATGTATGACAAATTTTATTCACCTATCAATAGACAGAACATGCTAAAGAAAAAAGAAAAAGGTGTGTGTTCTGACCGTTTTCGCTATCTTGGACCAAATCCCTGTGTGTGTGTGTGTGTGTGTGTGTGTGTGTGTGTGTGTGTGTGTGGGGTGTGAGTGTGTGTGTGTGTGTGTTGTGTGAGAGAGAGAGAGAGGAGAGAGAGAGAGAGAGTGTGTGTGTGTGTGTGTGTGTGTGTGTGTGTGTGTGTGTGGTGTGTGTGAGAGAGTGAGAGAGTGTGAGTGAGTGAGTGAGTGAGTGAGTGAGTGAGTGTGTGTGTGTGTGTGTGTGTGTGTGTGTGTGTGTGTGTGTGTGTGTGTGTGCCCGCGCCCTATTGCCTGAGGCATTACATCTTACGCCGTATCATCTTCATGCCATGTTATCTGAGGTGGATGTTGTTTAACTACCACATTACCTAACTTTGGAATCACCTCAGTGTCATACTGTGTGGGTAGGGCATTACCTGAATGATGTATCAACCGAGCTGGATGTTAGCATTACCTGAATGATGTATCAACCGAGCTGGATGTTACCTGAATACTATATACCACCTTAAGTGATTATTGTCCGAATACAATATAACCTGAGATTGGTTTTATCCTGAAGGCCATATCACCTATATTTGGTATTACTGAAAGTGATAGCACATGAGATGGTCACTACCTGAATGCTGTAATACCTGAAATGGATATTACCGAAAACCATATTACATGAGATGAGTATTAGCTGAGTGCCATATTACCAGACTTGGATATGACCAAAATTCCATGTTACCTGAATATACTCGTACACTACAGGATAAACAGTAACTGCAGAGTATGAAGGACTTACGCTCCTCGTCTCCTATTAGCAAATGCTGGTAATTTCGTTTCCATCATAAAATAGTAAGTAAAAAAAATGCTACTTGCAATATTGATAAACAACATACGGTTTCAGTTTCATGAAGGAGGCGTCACTGCGTGCGGACTAGTCCATGTATACTACACTACATCTGGTAAACTCTGAGACCACACTGCGCATGATTTAAAGCTGATGGATAAATGAATGAATGTCTAAGATGAGAGAATTTAAGAAGAGGGTCTCATGGCTACGACTTACCAGCTGTCTGACCTACCCATTAGCCCAACGCGCTGGTCAGACCTTTGAGTACCTACGTAATATTGGTTATGCAAGAACATATAAACAGAAACAGATGCAAGTATGTGTCTTCGACAGGTTGTCACACAGAACATACAGTCAGAAACAAATACAGGTAACCTCACCAGGTTGTCGCACAGAACACATAGAACAGAAACAAGTAGCGGAATGGCAGCACGTTACCGCATAGAACATACGAAAAGAAACAGACCCAAAAACCACAGTACACAGCCACACAGAACGCTGAGACAAAAAAGGATAAGAAAAGGCGAGATCAATCCGCTCTGTCCCGTGTTCATATCACACACGAGGCACGTGTATTTTCTGAAGGAAACATCATGACCTTTGACCGATAACAAAAGTGGTCAAAAGGCCGCTCCTCTTGACTGATAAACCAACGGAGCTTCTACTTCATTGTTCTGTTGCTGGTCTCTTCAAGATGAAGGTTCTCTGTGAGACATTGGGGACTTTTAGAATAGACGTTACGTATCGCCCAATGTGTACACGTCTCGAGATACGTACGGATCACGAACGTGAAGTCAGTTTGTAACAGATTACACGTGCCGATGATTCACGTCCTCAAAGTTCCCCAGAGCCAAGGGAGACAACATAGAAAGCACCTGCCTGTATTTAAGATGTGTGTTGACGTACATGTGTAGATTTTCGACATCTATACAATTTCACCAAGACAACTAAATTTGTTTATTTCTTCAGACTTTGGAGATTTGCACCCCACCTTTTTTCCCTCCTAAACAATGTGGTTCATCACTCCATATTAGGGACTAGAACAGTCTGTTTATATGGAGGACCGCCCTCCCCTCCCCCCCCCCCCCCCTTCTTTTCTTTTTTCTCTCCCACAGAGAGAGGTTTTTGGACAGGAAAAGATGGGGAAGGAATGAAAAGGAATGCTTTTGCATGCCACAGGCCAATGATCTAAGAGAAATAAAATCAGATAAAAGATCTAAACCATTTCGTGTCGTTGCCGATTATTCCTGCAAATGGGTGTAGCTCTGAATGTTTATCACCCTCTTGAGGCTTATTTTATCTACTGAAAAAGAAAATCTATAGACAATAAATAATTCATCCTATGAGCTACAAATCTACTGAAAGCTGCAATCTAATAGATCTATCGAAGTTAAAGTCAATTGATAAGCAAATAAATAGATAAATAATTGCTTAATGAATAGCTTAATAAAATGAGTATATAAATAAAATCAAATAAGGTTCAGTAGATAAACAAATTAATAAATAATAATAAATAACAAACACACACACACACACACACACACACACACACACACACACACACACACACACACACATCCGTATTTGAAGATAACAGTTTGCAGCTGCATATTTTTAGACTTATTGTTTCAGTTTTTGAAAACCATACATCTCTAAAGCAGGTGGAATGGTGGTTGTGCTCTCCATCACCTGTGCTTACACATTCTTTTCTGATACATTATCGTTATTATACTGACTGCTATCTTGGGAGTATTGCTTTTTGCATCAGAAGAAGACATATTTGTCGAAAATTCATTTGTCTGTCCATATTCTACATTAAAATAAGCATTACTTTACACCTTGTGTGTCCATTAATGTTTGACGTTTTGATAAACGGTAATAATTGCCGAATAAAGGTAAAACCCCGACCGCCTTCTCAGTTGTGTGCCGCATATGATGCCAGGAAACGTGGGATTCCATATGAGTTGATTGTTTACACTTCATCCTCCACTCCCCGACGGCGGGGAAAAGTCGGTTTTGGCCTGCTTAGAAATCCGTGTCAACGCTTGGCACAATTGCTCAAACACACGCTATGCGTACTTTTAAATCAAATCTATGTCATCCACTGACAAGAAACGCTTCTAAAAAGCATCTGTGATTTACACTTATTGCTTTATAGCCAGAAAGTACCTGCTTAAAGAAAGTACCTGCTTAAGGTTGGAACCAGAAAGTACCTGCTTAAGGTTGGAAAACGACCGAGGAGGGGCCGAAGCCTCAAATCTAGTTCTCAGTGAAGAGTAGGCTGACGGGCGACACGTGTTGCCCAGTCGTCAGGCATTCGCCTTTGGATAGGTGGTGTCTTTGAAAGTGCTGTACACAAACTGCTCACAACTTTGTGAAATAAAACATACACACGAGGCTAAGGAAAGTTCGTTGTTTTTTTTTAATACAACCGAAATGTTACCTCCCTGAAGCCTGAGTTGTGCTGTTGTGAAACACGGGTAAGACCACGTATAACTCAAATTTGGTGCGTAGACACGTCCCTATCGAAACCAGTAGGGTGTGGGGAAATCGCGCGAGAATATGCGATACGGGTTGGATACGTTACTTATCTAGTCCACACCGGATAAATGACGTGTAATCTAAAACTGCGTAATGTGCGATACGGTTGGATACGTTATCTATCAAGTCCGTACTGGATAAGTGACGTATCATCTAAAACTGTGCATTCAGTTTGTTGCCACTTTGCAGTGTGAGGATTCGTACAACCGTGTGAGTCTTGTTTATTTCTGAGCATCCTTGAAGGTAATGAGCATTTGGTTTATGGAAGAATTATTTTGGTCCTCGTCTTTCAGATACTTTACTACAGGGTGTAAAAGAATGCTGAGAGAGAAGGTGAGGAGTGGGATAGGGGAGAGGGCTAGGGGAGGATAAAAGAAAAGAGATGGTGTTACGGATGGTGTGGTGCTGTTTGTATCACTGTCCGACTCTCACTTTCAAAAGTTTGGATGCGTGTAACGATTATTTCCTACACACCACTCGAACATGGACAGCCAGGCAAAACACACAGTTTCTTTTCTTTTATATGCTGCCCGAACCATCAAGACATTATAAACACATACCACCATAAAGCATTGATATAAATCAGGAGGCACAAAAATCAATACAGATAAACCTTAGAATAACATTTCACAAATCGCCGACACACATGTGGCGGTATAACCCAGAGCAAATAACTATGTATAAATATTACAGAGAGTTCGACGACCTCTTCTGACGGGAGATTTAGCAGTCGCTCTCAGCGACACATCGTTTCACAAAAACGTCACAACAAATAGTTGTTCTGGCACAGACCTCGCTGGCACTGTCAGTAGTGTCCTAACAAACATAGTTCGCACACTTGCAGCACCAAGCCCAAGTTACAGTCATAGCACCAACCAGGGTACTCACACAGAACACAGTTCCCAGTGGTGTCCCACAGACACCGACACAGAAGAAAACCACGTCAGACGACCGACCTGGCAGTCAGCCTCTCCACGTTGTCGTGACGGAGAATCCTGAAGCCCTTTTCAATACACGTATACTACGGACCTGGCGGTCAGCCTCTCCATGTCGTCGTGACGGAGAATCCTGAAGCCCTTTTCAATACACGTATACTACGGACCTGGCAGTCAGCCTCTCCACGTTGTCGTGACGGAGAATCCTGAAGCCCTTTTCAATACACGTATACTGCGGACCTCGTGTCAGCCTCTCCACGTCGTCGTGACGGAGAATCCTGAAGCCCTTTTCAATACACGTATACTATGGACCTGGCGGTCAGCCTCTCCACGTCGTCGTGACGGAGAATCCTGAAGCCCTTTTCAATACACGTATACTACGGACCTGGCGGTCAGCCTCTCCACGTTGTCGTGATGGAGAATCCTGAAGCCCTTTTCAATACACGTATGCTATGGACCTGGCGGTCAGCCTCTCCACGTCGTCGTGACGGAGAATCCTGAAGCCCTTTTCAATACACGTATACTACGGACCTGGCGTCAGCCTCTCCACGTTGTCGTGATGGAGAATCCTGAAGTCCTTTTCAATACACGTATACTATGGACCTGGCGGTCAGCCTCTCCACGTCGTCGTGACGGAGAATCCTGAAGCCCTTTTCAATACACGTATACTACGGACCTGGCGGTCAGCCTCTCCACGTCGTCGTGACGGAGAATCCTGAAGCCCTTTTCAATACACGTATACTACGGACCTGGCGGTCAGCCTCTCCACGTCGTCGTGACGGAGAATCCTGAAGCCCTTTTCAATACACGTATACTACGGACCTGGCGGTCAGCCTCTCCACGTCGTCGTGACGGAGAATCCTGAAGCCCTTTTCAATACACGTATACTACGGACCTGGCGGTCAGCCTCTCCACGTCGTCGTGACGGAGAATCCTGAAGCCCTTTTCAATACACATATACTACGGACCTGGCGGTCAGCCTCTCCACGTCGTCGTGACGGAGAATCCTGAAGCCCTTTTCAATACACGTATACTACGGACCTGGCGGCCAGCCTCTCCACGTCGTCGTGACGGAGAATCCTGAAGCCCTTTTCAATACACGTATACTACGGACCTGGCGGTCAGCCTCTCCACGTCGTCGTGACGGAGAATCCTGAAGCCCTTTTCAATACACGTATACTACGGACCTGGCGGTCAGCCTCTCCACGTCGTCGTGACGGAGAATCCTGAAGCCCTTTTCAATACACGTATACTACGGACCTGGCGGTCAGCCTCTCCACGTCGTCGTGACGGAGAATCCTGAAGCCCTTTTCAATACACGTATACTACGGACCTGGCAGTCAGCCTCTCCACGTCGTCGTGACGGAGAATCCTGAAGCCCTTTTCAATACACGTATACTACGGACCTGGCAGTCAGCCTCTCCACGTCGTCGTGACGGAGACAGTGGCTGGGCACGGGCTGCACCCCACGTCCGATGGTAATCAGTTCCAGGCCGGACTCAGGGACCTCACCGACACCTGGGGAACTGTATAACTATATTGGTTACCTACCTTGCCTACTACCTACATATTTATCGTCCTTGTCTTGCCACTAGCAGTCACTCTTCACATGATACAATTCTCTAGAATTTTGGGGAAAATACCCATAATATAGTCTACTAAGTTTCAATACAATGTGTGTATTACAATACAAACATTCATCGATTAGCACCACGAGTGATTACATTGAAGAACACAACAAAGATTTCCTCACAGAACCCTATTAAAAGTACCAAGAACACAGTTATTACAGATGAAGGAACTATTTCCAGTTGTCCCTTTTTTTTTTATCAAGAAAAGAATGTTTATATTTTACCACATTATCATCACTAAATGTGTCCACAACAGGGATCAGAATACATTTTCCAATAATGTATACACAATAATTTTCATTCCTCACTTCCAGAGCTCACCAACACACACACCATTATAGCACTTTAGGGAACAACGTTTTGTTTTTTAATAACGCATTGATTTAATTTGATCCGTTTTCCCCGATCACATATAAATATACACATTCTCTCTTCCATTTACTCACTCCATTATAGCACTTTAAGGAAAAGATCAACCTTTTTTTCTCAATAATACATTGATTTAGTTTGATTACATTTCCCCGATCACACATGAATATACACATTGTCTCGTCCATGCACTCACTCCATTATAGCACTTTAGGGAAAAATCAACAACGTTTTTTTTTCTTCTCAATAATACATTGATTTGGCTTGATTACTTTTCCCCGATCACACATGAATGTACATATTCTCTCTTCCATCCACTGACTCCATTCTCATCTGCCTCTCAACTCGTACATTCACTAACCACAACTTCCTACAGTCACCCTATGTCTCGTCAAGTCTTGTCAACCACAAGATCAATCAAGGGAAAAAATTATATATTTTAGGCCTTCACTAAGAACTGACCAATTCACGACCACCTGTACGAAAAACCAACTTCATTATACTAACCCTAACTTCCATTTAACTAGCAACACATACCTGATTACCGCCAAAACTAAGCTGAGAGTCTCTCTTGCGCACCGTGGGGTGTTTCCAGATCGGCAAATCTACAGAGACTGAAAGCAAATCCTCGCTCACCTGACTGACAACAAAACGCAGGTGAGTAGCTGTCAATTAAACAGGTCAACAGGTGAACAGGTAAACTAACGTCACTTCAGAACTGTCCCCACAACTTGGGACTGGACAAAAATGGTCCGTCACAGATGGGAATTTGGCCACAAGAAAAAAAAAACTTATGAAACTTGCCGTCTGACTAGGTGCCGCTCTCGAGTTCAATTTTTTTTTTTTAATCTCCAGTACTGAATTACAACAGACCAGTATGTAAATGAATTCAAATACGCAGTGCAGTGGTGTACTGCAAACCACTTTAACGTAAGAAGGAGTTTTTGCCAGCACAAATATTGTGCTTTGGTATGAAGTTAAAATGAATAAAAGAGGGAGAAAGAAAAAGAATGGGGGTTGGGGGAAAAAGGACAGAATAAACAAAAACAACAATCATGCGATGTTATCAGCTGTATGCCCCAAGTGTTAGTTTGAAAGCCTGTCAGGTATCGATTCGCTCATTATAGGCCTGCAAGCCAGCATATCAGTATAGCTCTTAAAAAGCAGAGGAACGGGCTGTTCACTTGTGTTGGTGCATCACTAGAACACGGCGCAACCATCGAGTGACAACGAGGACTATTGTGTGTGCATAGCCAGCAGCTTCCTTCCGTATAGTGGTCATGCATTTTTCAAAATTATTCATCCGTTTCATGTCAGTCAGTGGCGACAGTCATCCTGTTGGCCGGAGACTTTTGAAGAAGTATTGTTCCAAGACCGAAGACCGTATGGAATCAGGTAGTTCCTCCAGTGGTCTGGTGTTTGCTGGCAGGTTGTCATAATCTGATATCAAACCTCGGTCTTCTTCTTCTTCTTTGCGTACGCAGGCTGATACTCCTGCGGACACTTTCTATAATTATGGACAGGCAAGTATGAATATCATCTACCCTACAAAGGGAGTGGAGTTTTGTGTGCATGACCGTTTTTTTTTTATCCCGCCATTAAGGCAGCCATACTCCACCTTCGTGGAAGGTGCATGTTATGTGTAACGTGTCATCCATACCAACGGTCAAACTGGCCTTCTCTTCCGAAAGCTGGTGATGGGATTTTACGTGTGTGCAAGATGTTATGCGTGCGTTCACACACGAAACCTCGGTTTATAGTCTCATTCGAAGGACTGTATGAGAAATGGAGTCAGAACCAATGTTAACTCCAAGGGTAAAATCCCCCTATACCGAAACGGCCCGGTGGAGATTCGAACCCGCAACCCTTGGATTACGAGTCTGGCGCTCTACAAACTGAGCTATTCCGGCCCCAGACCTCGGTCAAAACGTGTCAACGTGAAGTGCGAAGACAGCAGTTGTGGTCGGTTGCTGTGCATTGACTCCGAAGGTTTTTTTTTAAATCTTTAATTTCTTTATTGATGGAGAAAAGAGAAGACAACTCCTTTACTTCCCACGTTGCAAGCTCAATTCATAGATGAAGGAGGTTTGATACAGTTAGGGTTCGGGTTAAACTAGGATTAGGATTTTTGTTAGGGTTAGGATCTGGTGGAGATGTAGGGTTAAGGTTTATGCCTTCTTGATCTGCAGAATATTCCAGTTTTCTTATGAAAGCTCCCATCTCCTAATGCATGGACACGCTGCCTACCCACACCCCGGTCTGTGCTGCTGCATAGTTCTGGGCGCAGTCGAATCAATCTCAAGATGATCGTCGGTAGCGAAGCTTTCAGTCTGAAGGCTAGTCGTAACTCCGCGTCATTGGCTAGTCTGTCTTCTTGGCCACAGGACGGTCTGTCTTCATGCTGGAGTGGCAGCTAACTTATCCGACAGGCTGTCGTCATGTCCCGACTCGTTCACGGACGCCAGCGATGGCAGACCAAAACGCCTGTGACCACATTACAACAGCCCCATTAATTGCCTGTGACCACATTACAACAGCCCCATTAATTGCCTGTGACCACATTACAACAGCCCCATAATTGCCTGTCACCACATTACAACCGTCCTCTGATTGTCACCACATTACAACAGCCCTCTGATTGTCACCACATTACTACAGCCCTCTGTCACCACATTACAACAGCCCTCTGATTGTCACCACATTACAACAGCCCTCTCATTGTCACCACATTACAACAGCCCTCTGATTGTCACCACATTACAACAGCCCTCTGACTGCCTGTCACCACATTACAACAGCCCTCTGTCACCACATTACAACAGCCCTCTGACTGCCTGTCACCACATTACAACAGCCATCTGACTGCCTGTCACCACATTACAACAGCCCTCTGACTGCCTGTCACCTCATTACAACAGCCCTCTGACTGCCTGTCACCTCATTACAACAGCCCTCTGACTGCCTGTCACCACATTACAACAGCCCTCTGTCACCACATTAAAACAGCCCTCTGACTGCCTGTCACCACATTACAACAGCCATCTGACTGCCTGTCACCACATTACAACAGCCCTCTGACTGCCTGTCACCTCATTACAACAGCCCTCTGAGTGTCTGTGACACATTACAACAGCCCCTCTGTTTGCCTGTCACCACATTACAACAACCTCTCTGTCCTGTCACCACATTACAGCAGCCCCTCTGTCTGTCACCACATTACAACAGCCCTCTGACTGCCTGTCACCACATTACAACAGCCCTCTGTCTGTCACCACATTACAACAGCCCCTCTGTCTGTCACCACATTACACCAGCCCCTCTGTCTGTCACCACATTACAACAGCCCCTCTGTCTGTCACCACATTACAACAGCCCCTCTGTCTGTCACCACATTACAACAGCCCTCTGACTGCCTGTCACCACATTACAACAGCCCCTCTGTCTGTCACCACATTACAACAGCCCTCTGACTGCCTGTCACCCCATTTACAACAGCCCCTCTGTCTGTCACCACATTACAACAGCCCTCTGACTGCCTGTCACCACATTATAACAGCCCTCGGATGTCTGTGACCACATTACAACAGCCCCTCTGCCTGTCACCACATTACAACAACCCCTCTGCCTGTCACCACATTACAACAACCCTCTGCCTGTCACCACATTACAACAGCCCCTCTGTGTGTCACCACATTACAACAGCCCCTCTGTGTGTCACCACATTACAACAGCCCCTCTGATTACCTGTGACCACATTACAACAGCCCCTCTGTGTGTCACCACATTACAACAGCCCCTCTGTGTGATTCACCACATTACAACAGCCCCTCTGTGTGTCACCACATTACAACAGCCCCTCTGTCTGTCACCACATATACACCAGCCCCTCTGTCTGTCACCACATTACAACAGCCCCTCTGTCTGTCACCACATTACAACAGCCCCTGTGTGTGTCACCACATTACAACAGCCCTCTGACTGCCTGTCACCACATTACACCAGCCCCTCTGTCTGTCACCACATTACAACAGCCCCTCTGTCTGTCACCACATTACAACAGCCCCTCTGTCTGTCACCACATTTACAACAGCCCCTCTGTCTGTCACCACATTACAACAGCCCCTCTGTCTGTCACCACATTACAACAGCCCTCTGACTGCCTGTCACCACATTACAACAGCCCCTCTGTGTGTCACCACATTACAACAGCCCCTCTGTCTGTCACCACATTACACCAGCCCCTCTGCCTGTGACACATTACAACATCCCCTCTGATTGCCTGTATGCCTGTCATCACATTGCACCAGCCCTCTGCCTGTCACCACATTATAACTGCTCCTCTGATTGCCTGTGACAACATTACAGCAGCTCCACTTTTGCATGTGACATCAGTGAACCCTGGGCCAACATCAGATTCATTGTCTGCTGGAGACATTACAACACACTGCCTGTGGCCGTGTTACAACAGCTCTTCTGAGTGCCTGTAACCCGGATGCTCTTTCTGTTGACAGTGGCATGCTTGTGTGGTGTTGCAGACGACAGTGGCGGCAGACAGGTGGGCTCAGCGGACGATGAAGGTGGTGTGGTGGCGGCTCTCTCCGTGGAGACTGGCTGTGGGCACGGTCACTCTGCTGTTGGTGGTGTGGAGCACGCTGTTCTTCCTCCACACCTTCCACCCCGACTACGTCCTGCCCTCCACCCGTCTCTCCGCCGTGCCACTACCCGACTTCTTCTGGCTGGACTGGGTGGCGGGGGATTACTTCCAGCCCCGGCGGACGGTGCTGTCGCCAGTGCCGGGCTTCCAGCTGCTTCCTAGCCGGGGATGTCAAGATTCCTCCTTCCTGCTGGTGCTGGTTATCTCTCCTTCCAAGGACTTCGCCTCGCGCAGGCTGATCCGGGACACGTGGAAGCACGCTGTGCAGAACAACCAATGGCCGGAGCTCGGCTGTTCGTGTCTGTGGAAGTGTTCTTCGTCCTGGGGATCAACTCCAACTCCGTGTCTTCCTATCTGGAGAACCTGAAATCACAGCTGAAAGCTGAAGCGAAGGAGTTTGATGACATCATCGTCGGGGACTTCACCGACAGCTATCGGAACCTGACTCGGAAGACACTGACGGTCTGAACTGGGCGCGCCAACACTGCGCCCAACGGAGTTTGTCATGAAGCTGGACCAAGACACTCTGGTGGACTTCCCCCGCCTGACCGACTTCCTCTTCCGGCACCGCCACGAGCTGCGCAACGCCGTCATCGGCAAGCTGTACTTCAACTCCAAGCGTCTGGACAGGGGCAAGTGGAGGTGCTTCCCGAGGAGTACCCCTTGTCGCTGTATCCGACCTTCGCCGGAGGGGCGTGTTACATCCTGTCCACGGACGTGGTGGGAGCGATCGTCAACATGTCCCAGTACGTGCCGTTCTTCGTGATGGAGGACGTGCAGGTCACAGGCATCCTGGCCAGGGTGCTCGGGTGCGCCGCCTCTACATGCAGCAGCTGCAGAACTGGAAGGCGGATTCCCTGTGCGCGCTGCTGGACAGGAACAAACACATGGTCAGCATGACCGAACTCACCCCAGAGGAGATAAGGGAGGTATGGACCATGATGCAAGCCGGCAGGTGTAACTCCACACCCCAGTAATGCAACCGTCACAGGTACTGATGGCGGTGATGTTCGTGCAGTCTTGGTCCAGGCTGTTCACTGAAGCAATACATATGTCTCCAGGCTTGCCGGGGACTCAGTAAAGGCTCAGTGAACTCCGAAACTATCACAAAGGAGTGGAGGGCCTGCTAACAGGCAAGTGTATGGTACACAGCATGCTTCATGTCAGAAGTGTGTTCTCCTGTGACAGAAATGCGCACGATGATCCTTCTGTCTGTCATTAATAGATTCGTGGCTGCATTTCTTTGTGTAAAGCTTGAATTAAAAAAAAGAAAAGACAAAAACGAAAACAAAACAAGACAAAACAAAACATCGTTTGCGACGTTTGAGAGGTATCCACGACTGGGGGCAGTTCTGTGATCTTGAACTGGTTCGGGATTCTGACCTTGGGATTTGGTGTGTGCAGGGTTCTTGTTTGAATCCGTCTGCAAGCCTGGCGACGGCTTTTGCCACAGGCTTTGCAATAAACAATATGACATGACGCAGCAGAACTCTGCAATAAGAAATGACTGTGTTCTGTGCTGTGGTTGTTTCCAGGACGCTGCAACATGACACAGCAAAAACTGTCAATTCACCTTTGCGGCTCCCTGTTCCATACTCCCAGACCCTGGAGCAGTGCAGAGGGTTCCAATCTTCAAAGGCTCATGATTACTATTTTCTCGACGAATTTTTTTTTCTCTCACGAAAACAGTGATGATAACTGTTTTTTTTTATGTTATAGTGTTAATTTTGTTTTTTTTACATGACATTATTTTGTTTGGGTATATTTCGTGTTTATGATTTTGCTTTTTGGTCTAATGTGCCATAACGCTGATTACCGTACAAACACAAATTATCTATACAAGAAAACTGTAACTGTAGCTGAATGAGTCGTGCCCATTAATACGTCGTATTGAACACAAAGATGGCATATGCACACATGTTGAAAATCATGATTCTGGGCTGTTTTTTTTTTCCCTGCGGTTCACGTTTACTGTGGTCATATGGTTGCTAATCATTGTTTTCTTTCTTTTGATCCAATTCTCGGCGTAACAACTATTGAAAATTGTTGTTTCAGTTCATAATCGGCATTTTTTTCATCACACCCTAAATTTTGGAAGAGAAAGCCCCCCCCCCCCCCCCCCTCCTTCGAGAAAATGGTAGCCCTACTAGAGACCTTTCAAAATCAGAAACTTCCCATATTACAACTGAAAAACAGTGTACAATAATTGTTTTGCATGCAATGTGCCCAGGGATAAGAGGTGCTCTCCTTGATCCCTTGAAGTTGTGAGATAACTTTGTTTTTTAAACATCAGGTGCTTCAAAAAATAGAGCACCTGATTCTTGCTGCATACAAGAGCCGGTCTGTATGCTTATGTGCACGAGATCGCACCGAAAGTTGACTGACAGGTCATAAATTGATAATTGATTATGTCAGAAATACGCTACAAAGTCATCAGTCATCATTGGAGGACACGGCTAGAACAGAGAGAGAGAGGGGGGGGGGGGGGGGGGGGGGGGGAGAGGATTCCTTACGCCTATCAGCCTTCACCGCACCGTGTTTTTCATCGCCCGTGCCTTAACCAAAGTGTCCTCATCAGGTAAAACCACAGAGTTTTCATAACCCCACCCACCACCCCCATCCTAAAATATTTTGAGAGTTCTAATATCGCTCTCCAATAGAATCATTAGGACGTTCAGTTAAGATGAGTTGAGGGTTACCGTTAGTAAAGAACGACTTGAAATGTCCATAGTCCCAAGTAAAATGGATCAAGGGTTTCATACCAAGAAAACATTTTTTGAGGGAATTGATGCCCCAAAGGAAAACTGTCTGGGGACTTTTTATATCTGTATTAAAATGTGACGATTTTCATACTCCTGAGTGAAATGTTTTTAGGTTTTCACCACCAACACCCTCGCCCACACCCACCTTATCCCGGCACTCTCCCTGCGCCCAGTAGAAGTTTAGGAGAATTTTCATTCGTCAAAGTGAAATGCTTGCTGCATTTTCATATACCAGAATAGAGATGTTTTGAGAGGGTTTATATCCCTCAAAGTACACAATAAACTGAGGGCTTCCATACCTCTCTCTCCATCCAGTAAAATATTTTGAAGGCTTTCATACCGGACCAAGTTAAATATTTAATGGGTGGGTTTTTTTCAATATCCCAAGTAAAATGATCAAAGGGTTTTCATACACCCAAGAAAAAGTTTTGTTCGACAAATCTGAAAGTTTCATGATCAATAATTTTTTTCAGCAAGTGCCGTGCAATTCATCAAAATTACTGTACACAAGAAGTAGGACTGTTCTCTCGCCTTTATATATGATTTCTCTGCGGTTTCCATCAAAAACGAAAATAAAATGAACAACAAAATACCTCAATGTTGAATAAATGCCAAATAAACATACATGTCGGCACATTTAGTGCCATAAGAATTTGTTCTGAATATTTGATGTAAAGAAGCTGCCTTTCAAAGGGAGGGTATCTGGTGAGGTTTTGAATAAGGCGACACTCCACTGGATAACTTCCCTTAGTGAGAGTGTTTTTTTTTTTTTTTTTTTGTTTTTTTTTTTTTTTTGACAGGTTAAGAGTCATAGCACGTTCCACCTCAATTTGTTCCAGTTTTGCGAACTTTCCCAAAGGGCAAATTCGTCACTTTTGTAGTGTACATGCCACGCATATCATTTAATGCGTTTTTCTTGTGAAGCCATAATTTTGTCATACGTGCTGTAAACATCTCAGTAGTCAGGTAGTTCCGATAGTTCTTATCAAAGACGAAAATGTACACGTGGTTCGAGCGAGTTCTATTGTACATCGTCGGCTGGTACGCAACACGAATAGTCAATGAAATCCAACCGATCCATAGTTGTCCGCCCCCCCCCCCCCTCGTGTCTCCCCTCTCTCCTCTCTCTCTTCTCTTCTCTCTCTCTCCTCTCTCTCTCTCTCCTCTCTCTCTCTCTCTCTCTCCTTTAAATCAAAATTCTCTTTTGAGAAGGTTCCATGCTTTGTCTCCAGCAAAGCACAATCACATCAAAAGCAGTCCGAGTAAAGATAGATGTTACATGTAAGTGAACATTCACTTGCAGTATAAACACTATGCAAACGATTTGAATTCTGAGAAAAAATGGAAACGAGAAATATTGTGTGTGTGTGTGTGTGTGTGTGTGTGTGTGTGTGTGTGTGTGTGGTGCGTGCGTGCGTGCGTGCGTGCGTGCGTGTGTGCGTGCGTGCGTGCGTGCGTGCGTGCGTGCGTGTGTGTGTGTGTGTGTGTGGAGAGAGAGAGAGAGAGAGAGAGAGAGAGAGAGAGAGAGAGAGAGAGAGAGAGAGAAGAGAGAGAGAGAGAGAGAGAGAGAGAGAGGGAGGGGGGAGGGAATTCTTCCTCAAATCCATTGCCCCGCCTCCCCCTCTATTCATCAGTGACCCTCCCCACCGATTCCCATTCCATCTTTGCAACCTCCCTCCTCGATCGTTTCATTCCCCACCTCCTCCTCTCCAGCCCCCTCCTCCTGTCACACACACACAGAGTAGTCTCCGCCTCCCTCCCATCCCGCCCCTCCTCCTGTCACACACACAGAGTAGTCTCCGCCTCCCCTCCCATCCCGCCCCTCCTCCTGTCACACACACAGAGTACGTCCCCGCCTCCCCTTCCCTCCCGCCCCCACCTCCTGTCACACACACAGAGTACGTCTCCGCCTCCCCTCCCATCCCGCCCCCTCCTCCCCAGTGATTCATTACTCCATCAGTTGCTCATTACATGTACGGCTGACAAAACATACTCTCATAGGGGGCCAATTTTCCTGAGATGAGTAGGCACATCAGAACAGCGGACCTACTGTTACACACAAAAACTTTTCCGTCTTGTTCTTGTTCTTATTGCTCTTGTTCTTCTAGTTCTCGTTCTTCTAGTTCTCGTTCTTCTAGTTCTTATTCTTCTTGTTCTTGTTCTTCTTGTTCTTGTTCTTGTTCTTTGTCTTCTTCTTCTTCTTCTTCATTTCATGGAGCAGAATATCGGTCATGTTTTCAGACCTGCATTTTGTTGTCAGCGGTATTCTCGCTCTTTCGCTCTTCTACCTCCAACCTTCAGGATTAAGTAAGATCCATCACTGATGAATATAGCACTTGAAGATCGTCAGTAGCCTGAGCTGCTGCTGTAGATCCATCACTGATGAATATAGCACTTGAAGATCGTCAGTAGCCTGAGCTGCTGCTGTAGATCCATCACTGATGAATATAGCACTTGAAGATCGTCAGTAGCCTGAGCTGCTGCTGTAGATCCATCACTGATGAATATAGCACTTGAAGATCGTCAGTAGCCTGAGCTGCTGCTGTAGATCCATCACTGATGAATATAGCACTTGAAGATCGTCAGTAGCCTGAGCTGCTGCTGTAGATCCATCACTGATGAATATAGCACTTGAAGATCGTCAGTAGCCTGAGCTGCTGCTGTAGATCCATCACTGATGAATATAGCACTTGAAGATCGTCAGTAGCCTGAGCTGCTGCTGTAGATCTATCACTGATGAATATAGCACTTGAAGATCGTCAGTAGCCTGAGCTGCTGCTGTAAATTCTTGTACACCATTTGATTATCGCACAAAGCGGGCACCTCTAGGCTCCTCAGACATGGCGGTGAACCAGTGACAGCAAGGGCTAGGCTGTGTCGGGTACCACAAAACGTGCTTCGCAAGTTTAGAGCACGTCGTAAAATGAGAACACGCTCGAAACAACTACAGAATCTAAGGACAACGTGACACGGCAGTGCAATTCAATATGGCATCGGGAAACTGTGACGTGCCTGATTGTAATCGGAACTAGAGTTTTATGGATGGAATATATTAATGTTTCCGCAGTTAATTCATTATTCATTTGATGGATATCAGTGATGCCGTGTGTATACTTCACAGTACACCTCACGTCCATGGCATTCTCCGGCATCTGAAATCGGTTGTTCCGTCGTTGGCCATGTGTTCACGGTGCTCTCACACATTTATATGTATGGACAGTTTTCTACAATATTGATTTGGTCAGCTCACTGACGCTCAGCAAGAACTGGGATGTTCGACATAGGGTTCGTTTACATGTCCTCTGCGTGTGCGTGCGTCCATGCGCGAATGGGTGCGCGCGCGCTGTGTGCACTGTGTGTGTGTGTGGGGGGGGGGGGGGGGAACAAACGATTTTTTTTTAATAGAACTGTGTGGTAGGAATGTGCTGATGTAGGTAAGTTGTGGATAGGTTTTGACTGTTGATAATGTTCGCGGTGTCAACACACAGAGGCAAAGACTGATTTGTTATTTGTTGGGTTTTTTTTGTGTGTGTGCCTTAAAAGCCTTTTTTCACTTTACATGTCTTCTGTGTGCCTGCAGGATTTTTTTTCAGTGTACCTTGATATCTCTGTGTAATCGACATTCAACTCCATCGATTGTTTTTGCAGTGGATATCTACACAGGCGACTTCTGTATATCTGTTCTTGCATGTGATAAATATTCAAGGTCCACTGTGTAAAAATCATGTATTTATCACAGAAAAGAGACCCCCTTTGTAAGGATGGACGAAACTATTTCGCCCAGAATTGATTAACGCACTTTAAATGCGGAATGTTCGGAACTCTGTAAGGGAGGTAATCTGAGTTAGAGGTCACGTTCAGCTAGAGTGACCCCGCCGTTTTCATGGGGGCACGCCCAAAGCAGTTTCGCCCCATCAGTTAGCCTAACTTGACAGTTCAATCACAGAGAAAAATGCCAGCACATGGATGTACGGTGCGCATGTACAGCAGACAACCGATATCCTGATCGTCACTCTGGCGTGCACTTCAGATCATAGGACTGATTCTTTAGAACGATTTGGTTGACTCTTAATAAGAATGAAGCGTATTGATGTGAAGGCGTGCACAATGTTACTAACATTTCTACTTCTTGTCCAATGAGTGTGATCAACTTCGGGCAAACTTTCCTTTGCAACCAGACTGAGGAAACATGTCCTGCATTAACTCAGCATGCCAAACATATTTCCAGAATGTCTGCATTTTGGTGACATCAGTCAAGAAGTTCAACAAGTCACTGGTCAAAAAGAAAATAATCTGATAATCCTATGTCTTGTTTCCCTGAATGTTTTTTTTTAATTTATTGTTGTTTTCAAATGTTTAACAGATCTGTAAATGAACCCGGGGACAGAGAGAGAGAGAGAGAGAGAGAGAGAGAGAGATGAGAGAGAGGAGAGAGGAGAGAACAGTAATACCTTATGCATGCACTCAGTGCACATGCATGCGTGCGCGCGTGTGTGTGTGTGTGTTGTGTGTGTGTGTGTGTGTGTGTGTGTGTGTATGTGTGTGTGTGTGAGTATGTTATGTGTGTACACTCTGTCTCTGTGTGTGTGTGTGTGTGTGTGTGTGTGTGTGTGTGTGTGTGTGTGTGTGTGTGTGTGTGTGTGTAAGAGTACATTATGTGTGTACACTCTGTCTGTGTGTCTGTGCATGCATGCATGCATGTGTGCGTGTATGTGTGTGTGTGTGTGTGTGTGTGTGTGTGTGTGTGTGTGTGCGTGTGTGTGTGTGTATAAGAGAGAAGAGAGAGAGAGAGAGAGAGAGAGAGAGAGAGAGAGAGAGAGAGAGAGAGAGAGAGAGAGCAATTAAGCATATGCAGAAGCCGATTTAAAATTTTTCGCTCACATATAAACCAGTGGTCCAATCATCACTTTCAGTGGGACATTGTCAGATAAATGTGGCCATTCTCAAAAAAGGGGACCCTCTTTCAACTCATGGTGGATTGATAATTCACCAATTATTATTATTGAATGATAGTGCATGGGTATTGTGACGAATAAAAAAAAGTACCACATCTATGTCCCTTGAGTATGGGTATTGTGACGAATAAAAAAGTACCACATCTATGTCCCTTGAGTTGAACTGAAAGTGTTCTCAGATTTTAGAATCCATTGCTATGAAGTACAGAGACCTTCTACTAACACTCCTTGTTCGCATACTTAATGAGAATGACACCAAATTCCTGGAATGACTAAACACCCCAACTAGTGACCGTTTCAACAGACAGTACTTTCAGCGTAAATTTCACTCAAATATTTGACAACCATATGAAACATGGTTGCACAACAGTGGACAGATCACGTCGGATTCCAGCGCCTCAGTTGTGTTAATATTTTTAAATATTCATTGAGCAAAAAGCTATCAATGAAGCCTAAAGGCACTGATCTAATTTGATACTGAGAGAGAGGAAACACTGGGAACACCAATAATAAGTAGTGCGTTTACTGAAGCATACTGCTTACCTACAGCATTACTCTAGCATAGATGCAACACGGGTCTGGATATGTGCATTGTGGAAGTGTTAACCGCTTCTGGTACTGGTAGTCTCCCCAAGGCCAGCCTATTGCAGTGGCCTCTACGCTTACATCTGCCGTACTTATAGACAGTTCTAGTCTTCAGTCTTTCTTGACATGAAAAGGAACCCACTGTTTTTCTGTTCATTTGTCTGCTCAACCATTCTGCAAATAGTTCAATGCACACTTCTACAAACACTTTTGCCATTCTTGTTCTGTGGACAAAAATTCCTGAGATCCATTTCAAACCCAGAATGAGTCTTGGAATGGAAGTCTCTGGCAATGCAGCACATTGCTATTGTGTTGTGCTATACGATGCACTTGTTTCATATGATTATTTCCTATTTTCAGCATGAAATGTATTCCAGCACTGGCTGACAAGGCAAAGAATGTATTTTGTTTGCAGGTATCGGGTGGTGTTTGAGACATTGGCGGATAAATCCATTCGCGCAGTTTTTTTTCTTTCCTTTTTTTTCTTTTCTTTCTTTCTTGCTTTGTTATATGGTCTGTCCTGATTAGTTTTTCTGTAAAGCTGAGGCTTTGGTAAGAAATGGACGAGATTAGTTTTTCTGTAAAGCTGAGGCTTTGGTAAGAAATGGACGAGATTAGTTTTTCTGTAAAGCTGAGGCTTTGGTAAGAAATGGACGAGATTAGTTTTTCTGTAAAGCTGAGGCTTTGGTAAGAAATGGACGAGATTAGTTTTTCTGTAAAGCTGAGGCTTTGGTAAGAAATGGACGAGATTAGTTTTTCTGTAAAGTGAGGCTTTGGTAAGAAATGGACGAGATTAGTTTTTCTGTAAAGCTGAGGCTTTGGTAAGAAATGGACGAGATTAGTTTTTCTGTAAAGCTGAGGCTTTGGTAAGAAATGGACGAGGTTAGTTTTTCTGTAAAGCTGAGGCTTTGGTAAAGAAATGGACGAGATTAGTTTTTCTGTAAAGCTGAGGCTTTGGTAAGAAATGGACGAGATTAGTTTTTCTGTAAAGCTGAGGCTTTGGTAAGAAATGGACGAGATTAGTTTTTCTGTAAAGCTGAGGCTTTGGTAAGAAATGGACGAGATTAGTTTTTCTGTAAAGCTGAGGCTTTGGTAAGAAATGGACGAGATTAGTTTTTCTGTAAAGCTGAGGCTTTGGTAAGAATGGACGAGATTAGTTTTTCTGTAAAGCTGAGGCTTTGGTAGAAATGGACGAGATTAGTTTTTCTGTAAAGCTGAGGCTTTGGTAAGAAATGGACGAGATTAGTTTTTCTGTAAGCTGAGGCTTTGGTAAGAATTTGGGCGAGATTAGTTTTCTGTAAAACTGAGGCTTTGGTAAGAAATGGACGAGATTAGTTTTTCTGTAAAGCTGAGGCTTTGGTAAGAAATGGGGCGGGTTAGTTTTTCTGTAAAGCTGAGGCTTTGGTAAGAAATGGACGAGATTGTTTTTTCTGTAAAGCGAGGCTTTGGTAAGAAAAAGGACGAGATTAGTTTTTTTTGTAAAGCTGAGGCTTTGGTAAGAAATGGGCGAGATTGTTTTTCTGTTAAAGCTGAGGCTTTGGTAAGAAATGGACGAGATTAGTTTTTCTGTAAAGTGAGGCTTGGTTAAAAAATGGGCGAGATTAGTTTTTTTGTAAAGCTGAGGCTTTGGTAAGAAATGGACGAGATTTGTTTTTCTGTAAAGCTGAGGCTTTGGTAAGAAAGGACGAGATTAGTTTTTCTGTAAAGATGAGGCTTTGATAAGAAATGGGACGAGATTTATAAAGCACTAAGTTGTTATTCAGACCTTCAGATGTTTGGAATAGGGAATTCATGAAGTTAGGGTTTCTCTGGTAACTTTGCCGCCAAACAAAATTTAAATGTAATTAATAGCGCACCGCCAAAAAACCACACATATCTGCATATATATGTGTACGTAATGTGTGTATGTGTGTATCTTTGTATGTGGACGTATACGCATGTGCCTATATGTATGCGCATGCACGTGCATGTGTGCGCGTGCATGTGCGCATGCGTATAGGTGTGTATGTGCGCATTCACGCATGTGCACGTGTGCACGTAGGAGCGAGCGTGCGTGTGTGTGCTAGCGTGCGTGCATGCGTACGTGCATGCGCCAGCGCGCGCGCGCTGCGCGCGTGTGTGTGTGTGTGTGTGTGTGTGTGTGTGTGTGTGTGTGTGTGATGTGTGTGTGTGTGTGTGCGTGCGTGCGTGCATGCGTGCGTGCGTGCGTGCGTGCGTGTGTGTGTGTGTGTGTGTGTGTGTGTGTGTGTGTGTGTGTGTGTGTGTGGTGTGACTGCGTGCGCCTTTGATTGTTTGTGGGAAATGAATGTTCAGAAGATGACTTAGGAACAAGAACAAGAACAAGATCATCAAATACAATATACATATACAATATACATGTGCACAAGCGCGCACGCACTCACACACACACACACACACACACACACACACACACACACACACACACACACACACACACACACACACACACACACACTCAATCACTAACTAACTCATACACACACCACTCACACACTCTCTAATCAACACGTCTGCATCATCCCACTGATGAACACACACCAGCGCATACACGTCTACAGTATACAATAGAATCCCTGAGAGATTAAATGTCTGATCTCAGTTGACATGTGTTTGATCATTCGTGTCTGTTATTGGAAAGGCCCAGCATAAGTTTGCCCCAATCTGGAGGAGTCTTAGTAGTGTTGGCCTTGAGATTATTCCAATGTTTGTTTGGCTGGTGATGTTTCTTGCTCTTCCTTTCAGTCTGGATGTGCGGACACTTCCTCTCTTGATGTTCAGATCTGAAAGGTGGTCTATGGTATAGCGGCTTTCCTCTTGTTTGCTTAAGTGATTCAGTGTTTCTTCAGATTTCCTATCACATCAGATCGGTCAAGCGTAATCCAGTTCTTATAGCTGTCTTGCCAGTCATGTGTCCGCTCTCTTGTTTCCTTTCATTCCTGCACGTCCAGGGCAGTATGTCCATATGATTCTCTCCAATGGAAGGCTGCGCATTAGTTCATTCCAAGCAGGGCTTCCCATTCCACTCTCAACGTTTTGAAATAGGTTCATGGAGTCAGCCGTTATCATGGCTTGTTGAGTTTGAAACTGATTTGAGGCTGAAAGCCAGTGAATTGCTTGTGTCACTGCTTCTACTTCTCTTGTAAGACTCGAAGTTGTTAAAATGTGTGCACCATTGTCTTCCTGAATAGTTCGGCCATTTTCCTTCACTGTGCATCCCCAGCCTGACTTACCTTTGGTGACAGAACCGTCAGTGTATACAAATATCATTTTTGTGCCAAGTCTTCTACCAGCATCTGAATTTCTGCGTTGGGTTTGCCTTCTGGCCATTCTCGACAGTGTCCTCCAAGTTCTGGAGCGATGGCAATTTGGTAGAGGTGTTTGAAGTGTTCTGGATATTTTCCCATTCTTTGGTTTCTTTGAGTTCTGCTAACTGGCACACATAGTATTCAGGTAATGAATTCAGCATGGAACAAATTCAACAAATGTCAGTGCAAGACATTGAAAAATATCATAACAGATATGAAGCACAGATAGGATCAAGAATGGTAAAAAGTGTTGGGCAAACAGTGTAAAGTTTGTACACTAAACTAGGTGGTCAATTTGCCCACATTGATTCAGAACAAGATTTTATGTATGATTTAACTCAGGACCTAGTTTTAACAAGGTCATTAGAGTCTCTTGCATGTGATCTGTATTATAGATTTGGAACATTATTACCACTAATTATCATGGCATTAATTACTCTTGATCACATAGATTTCATTTCTCTTAAACATGAACGTGACAGAGAATCAAATGGATCTGGAAATACAGACCTCACCATGGAATGAGGTGGGAAAAGTGACCATTGAAAAGGAAAAGCATCCTGGTCGCGTTTCTGCTGGCAAGAGGTTGGCAGAATTTAACCGGCAAAATAAATTCAATACACAAGCAAAACAGCAACAATTCATAGTAAACAAGCAAAACAACAACTAATTAATAATGAAAAAACAACAGAACCCCAACCGATCAGTAGAATTCCTACAAAATAAACGCCACCGTCAACGTTACCATTATGGAATTTTAGTTTCCAAACAGTAGGTATTGTTGGTCTTATTGCTGTTGGTGGTAATTATGCTTATGCATTTTGGTATAGTAATAAATCAGACCAGCAAACAGAAGGACAGTCAACAAAATCTGAATCAATAAATGCCAAAACTGAACAAAAAGACGTATTAAAATCGCCAACAGTAAGAACTCATTTTGATCAATTCCAAATGCAATGATATTTTAAAGACTTAATAAACAATAGAAGATGGCTTGATTAAAATAGACCTGTTTTGATTTGATTAAGAAATTGACAGTAACTTGATTCAGAACTTGATAGTGACTTGATAAAAGAACTTGATTAAAACACTTCGTTGTTTTGATTAAGAACTTGGTTTGTTTCATTAAGAACTTGGTTTGACTTGATTACGAACTTGATTTGACTTGACTAAGAACTTGGTTTGACTTAACTAAGAACTTAGTTTGACTTGATTAAGAGCTTGGATTGACTTGATTAAGAACTTGGTTTCTTTGTTTTGATTAAGAACTTGGTTTGACTTGACTAAGAACTTGGTTTGACTTAACTAATAACTTGGTTTCACTTGATTAAGAACTTAGTTTGACTTGATTAAGAACTTGGTTTGTTTTGATTAAGAACTTGGTTGACTTGACTAAGAACTTGGTTTGACTTGACTAAGAACTTGGTATGACTTGACAAAGAACTTGGTTTGACTTGACTAAGAACTTGGTTTGACTTGACAAAAATTTGGTTTGTTTTGATTAAGAACTTGGTTTGGCTTTACTAAGAACTTGGTTTGACTTGACAAAAATTTGGTTTGTTTTGATTAAGAAGTTGGTTTGACTTAACTAAGAACTTGGTTTATTTTGATAAAGAACTTGGTTTGACTTGATTAAAAACTTGGTTTGACTTGATTAAGAACTTGGTTTGACTTGATTAAGAACTTGATTTGTTTTGATTAAGAAATTGTTCTGACTTGATTAAGAACTTGGTTTGACTTGACTAAGAACTTGGTTTGACTTGATTAAGAATTTTGTTTGTTTTGATTAAGAACTTGGTTTGACTTGATTAAGAACTTGGTTTGACTTGATTAAGAATCTTATTTGTTTGGATTAAGAACTTGATTTGACATCGTCAAGAACTTGGTTTGACATCGTCAAGAACTTGGTTTGACTTGACTAAGAACTTAATCAAGAAGTAGATTAAGAACTTAGATGTACCTAGTTAAAAAATTGGCGTTGACTTGATTAGGAACTTGATGGTGACATAATTAAGTACTTGGTGGTGACTTGATTAAGAACTTGGTGTTGACTTGACAAGAAGTATTTTGTTAGAATAGAATGTTGTTGTTTTTTTGTCTTACACCTACTTGTTCAAAATGGTCTTAAAATGATTTTGTTAATTAGTTATGAAAAAAAAAATTGGTCTAAAATCCGTTTTTTTTTTTATTATCCAAAACGTCGTTTTTTTCCTTCTCAGTTAGAATGAAGGTTTTATCATTCTCTCATTATATCTGTGAATGCAGTGTCTGGTTGTGCTGCCGTCACTATCCCTGAGGCTCTTGGATTTCACAATTGTCGTCAACAATGTCCCTTGTGTCTGCGCCGCACTCTCAACAGTCAGTCAATAGCTGTGGTTTGTAGAACTGTTCGGCGCTGTTTGCGGTGAAGTAACACTTCTCGGCAAGCTGGTTGGCCCGCCTAAAGGAGTGAACGATCGCTAGATGACGTTGATGCTCCTCCGCTCACGAGAACAAAAGTTTGCCACCATTGTCAGCGCGCATGCACCCACCATGACCAACCCAAATGAGGTCAAGGACAAGTTTTATGAAGACTTGAGCACCGTCATCACCACTGTTCCCAACGCTGATAAGCTCATCACTCTTCGTGACTTTAATGCGAGAGTTGGCAGCGACGGCACCACCTGGGAAGGCGTGATTGGAGAGCATGGGGTTGGCAACTGCAATAGCAACGGTCTGCTTCTCCTTCAGACATGTGTCGAGCATAACCTCCTGATCCCGAACATCACCTTCCGCCTCCCTACCCGCAACAGGACATCATGGATGCACCCGCGATCCAAACATTGCTATCTTATTGACTATGTCATCGTGAGGAAGAGGGACAGGCGGGACGTGCGGGTCACGAAGGCCATGTGCGGCGCAGAGTGCTGGACAGATCACCGCCTCATCGTCTCCAAGCTCAGGCTTCATGTCCAGCCCAAGAGACGTCTTCAACGCGTAAAACCACCAAAACGTGTAAATGTCAGCAGGCTCAAGATCGTCGATACTAAGAAGTCTTTTGTTGACACCCTGGAAACCCGCTTGGAGTCCACCATACTGAATGACCACGATGTGGAAGCAACATGGGCGGCACTACGTGAGACGGTGTAAAGTACAGCTATGGAGCATGTGGGACCAAAACCCAGGATGCACAAGGACTGGTTCGACGAGAACTGCCCTGAAATCCAGCAGCTTCTAGAGGGAAAAATGTCGTGCTTCAAAGCGCACATCGACGACCCACAGTCAACAGCAAAGAACGACGCAACAATCCGCAGTAACATCCAGCAAAAGCTGCGCCCGATGCAAGACAAAGCTGATGGGATTCAGGGCTTTGCAGACAGGAATGACATGAAAATCGTCTATAATGGCTTGAGAGAAGTCTACGGCCCCACCACCACGGGCTCATCTACTTCTCAATGCAAATGGATCAACGCGATTACAGATAAAGAGAATATATTTGAAAGATGGGCTGAACACTTTGATCGCGTACTGAACCGCCATCCACCATCAACAATGACAATGAAGCCATCGATCGACTATCCAAATTCCGATCGATGAGACGCTGGATGCCGTACCAACTTTGGAGGAGACACTGAAAGCAATTCGTCTGTTATCCAGTGGCAAAGCGCCTGGCTCAGACGTAATCCCAGCTGAGGTCTACAAAGAGGGTGGTGCGTCTCTGGTGAAGAAACTTCATCAACTCCTTCAGATCATATGGCAGCACGAGACAGTTCCGCAAATGATATTAAACCGGTCAGGTCTGCGACAACTATCGTAGAATCTCCTGCTATCCATCGCAGGCAAGATCCTGGCTAGAGTTCTACTCAACCGGCTCATCACACATCTTGAGCAAGGTCTCCTACTTGAGAGTCAGTGTGGCTTCCGGAAAGAACGCGGGACCATCACATGGTGTTTGCTGCCAGACAGCTTCAAGAAAAGTGTCAGGAACTGAATGTCGACCTGTACTCCACCTATGTTGATCTGACCATAGCCTTTGACACTGTCAGTAGGGAGGGGCTTTGGAGAATTATAGCGAAGAGCGGATGCCCCAGAAAGTTCATTGCCATCGTACGCCAACTTCACGACGGCATGCTGGCCAGAGTCCAAGATAACAGCGAGACATCTGAACCATTCCTAGTCTCAAACGGAGTAAAGCAGGGTTGTGTTCTTGCTTCCGCCCTGTTTAGCCTCATGTTATCGGTTGTGTTGACTGACGCATTCAGTCACGTGGAGATTGAAATCAGTGACGCGGAGATATTCATCGTCATCAAGTACCGCACAGATGGATCGGTCTTCAATCTCAGGAGACTTCAAGCGAAAACCAAGGTCTTGACGGATACTGTCAATGACTTCCTCTCCGCAGACGACTGTGCCCTCAACGCCGTCTCAGAAGCCACAACGCTACACAGTGTGGACAAGTTCTCTGTGCTTGCAGTAATTTCGGCTTGACAATCAGTACGAAAAAGACTGAAGTGATGCACCAGCCAGCCCCTGGAAAGCCATACGTTGAGCCAGACATCACCATCATTGGACAGCAATTGAACGCGGTGGACAAGTTCACCTACCTAGCCAGCACTCTGTCCCGAAACGTTGTCATCGACGATGAGGTGAATGCACGGCTCGCCAAAGCTAGTGCCGCTTTGGCAGACTCCACAAGAACGTATGGAACAGTTGAGACATTACCCTAGAAACCAAGGTGTATCGGGCCATAGTTCTCACCGCACTGCTCTATGGCTGTGAAACATGGACGGTTTACCAGCGTCACGCAAGGAAACTGAACCATTTCAACGCCACCTGCCTCAGAAGATTCATGGGCATTTTAGTGGCAAGACAAAATTCCGGGCACTCACTTGTGCTAGCCTGCCTAGCATCTTCACCATCCTGATGCAGTCACTGCTCGCTGGGCAGGTCACGAAGTTAGTTCGCATGCCAGACCATCGGCTGCCAAAGAAATTACTGTTTGGCAAACTACAACAAGGCAAACGCTCTCATGGAGGCCAGAGGAAGCGTTTCAAAGACAGCCTCAAATCTTCCCTGAAGGCCTTCAATATCAGCCACACAACATGGGAGCAGACTGCCCAGGACAGAGACGGGTGGCGATCAGCTGTCCGCAAAGGTGCAGAGACCTGTGAAAGCAAGAGATCTGCTGCAGCTGAGCAGCGCAGGATGATCAGGAAGACCAGTGTCAACAGATCTCCAACTGCCCCCACCATCCCCTGTCCATACTGTGAAAGGTCTTTCCGGGCGCAAATCGGCCTGACCAGCCATCTACGCACTCAACCTCGACCCCAGGATGACTTGATGGTCTTTGTCATCTCGACGGACAACAACACATCAACACAACAACGATCCGTTTTCAATATGTCAATCAGATCACAATCTGTTTACAAATCTTAACTGTTTGATCTTTGACGTGTGTAACTTTACAGATGTTGCCAGATCCTATTTCTTTCATGTAGTTTTCATGGAAGTACACTATCACTCACTGTGGGTCTGTGCCATGGTGTATCCTGTCTGTATGTTGGTGAAGTACACTATCACTCACTGTGGGTCTGTGCCATGGTGTATCCTGTCTGTATGTTGGTCATGTGGGTCTGTGCCATGGTGTATCCTGTCTGTGTTTGGTCATGTGGGTCTGTGCCATGGTGTATCCTGTCTGTATGTTGGTCATGTGGGTCTGTGCCATGGTGTATCCTGTCTGTATGTTGGTCATGTGGGTCTGTGCCATGGTGTATCCTGTCTGTATGTTGGTCATGTGGGGTCTGTGCCATGGTGTATCCTGTCTGTTGTTGGTCATGTGGGTCTGTGCCATGGTGTATCCTGTCTGTCTGTTGGTCATGTGGGTCTGTGCCATGGTGTATCCTGTCTGTCTGTTGGTCATGTGGGTCTGTGCCATGATGTATCCTGTCTGTATGTTGGTCATGTGGTCTGTGCCATGGTGTATCCTGTCTGTCTGTTGGTCATGTGGGTCTGTGCCATGGTGTATCCTGTCTGTATGTTGGTCATGTGGGTCTGTGCCATGGTGTATCCTGTCTGTCTGTTGGTCATGTGGGTCTGTGCCATGGTGTATCCTGTCTGTCTGTTGGTCATGTGGGTCTGTGCCATGGTGTATCCTGTCTGTCTGTTGGTCATGTGCAGGTAGGAGCAAAGAGAAAGGCGAGCGGCTGCAATCTTTAGATTCACTTTTGTTGGAATGAATCATTTTGCCTGACTCAGTGTGTACATCATAAAACAGACTTGGTGCAGTTCACAAAAATCATGCCACAGGAAAAGGTAAACGGTCATTTGCCTATTGATGACTTCTCCTGTGTTCCCTGTCATCCCTCGTCTGTCCCCATTCTCCTGTGTTCCCTGTCAACCCCTCGTCTGTCCCCATTCTCCTGTGTTCCCTGTCAACCCCTCGTCTGTCCCCATTCTCCTGTGTTGGACAATTGCCTTTAAAGACAGCAAAGTGACCTTAATGTAGCGTGTCATGGAATGGTTGGTAGTTGTTGTTAGATTGAGTACAATGAGAGTTTGATCGTGTCTCCCTTCAATGTTGTACAAGGTTAGCATCGCGTCTTTTGTACCGACTTCACTGTTGTTGGGACTCCTTTTATGGGCATATTGCGCTTACTGTTGTTAAAGATTGACAGTATTTATATTTCCAGCTGGAGAATTCCTCTCAGAGGAAGAGAGAGAGAGACAGCGAGAGAGAGAGAGAGAGAGAGAGAGGAGAGAGAGAGAGAGAGAGAGAGAGAGGAGGAGGGAGGGAGAGAGAGAGAGAGAGAGAGAGAGAGAGAGAGTGTGTGTGTGTGTGTGTGTGTGTGTGTGTGTGTGTGTGTGTGTGTGTGTGTGTGTGTGTGGTGTGTGAAAGCAGCAGAGTTAAGCTACCATAGACCAAGTCTGCGACAGAGGCGTTGTTCTTGCCAACTGTTTAAAAACCTCAAATACTCCCTGTCTCTTTGTCTCTGTCTCTCTCTTCTGTCTGTCTGTCTGTCTGTCTGTCTGTCTCTTTCTCTCTCTGACTTGTGTGCGTGCGTGGCTGTTGTATATGTATGTATGTATGTATGTATGTATGTATGTATGTATGTACGTAAATATGTATGCATATATGTGTCTGTGTATGAATTCAAGACGGAGAGGCCTTTTCATGTGTTTGTGTGTCCTTCATTTACTGTCTATCCACTATTCGTGATATTAGACAATTGTTTTCGTGTGTCCCTTTATATGCATGCTTTTCTTCTTCCCTTTTATTTTCTTCTTTTCTTCTCTTTTTCTGTCTTTTTTTTTCTTTTTCCTTGTATGTTTCATAGAGATTCTTTAACGTTATATGTCATTTTCTTGTTGATCGTTTTGTTGTTGTACTTTGATTTGCTTTTTTCCTTTGATTTAATCGTTTTTGTCGTTGAATTAAATCTGTTCTTTTATTTACTTATTTCATTGATGGTGTCCGCACTTGCTTCTTGTTGGTGGTTTTATTGTTTGTTGGTTTGGCTTGATGCTCTTTGTTTGTGTGATCATGTTTTGATGCATACATTATCTCATTGAGTATTAGTTTTGTAGAATAGTAATGGCAAGTATGAAAAATGGCTAACCAAGCCAATACTTTTACTGTTATAAAATATAGAATCAGTGTCATTCTCTCTCACTCTCTCTCTCTCTCTCTCTCTCTCCCCTCTCTCTCTCTCTCTCCTCTCTCTCTCTCTCCTCTCTTGCGTGCATACATGTCTGCTCACAGGATCACTCACTAATGAATCACACATATTCTCAATGAAAAGAAATCTTATGATCGCAAGTTCTTTATTGATGAAGACAAAGTGGGAGGCTTTTTACCTCCACCCTTTATTTTGCAAAGGGAAAGAACACGCTTGACTATTTGCTTTCTCCACCAACATTTGAAGCCTCGGAAGAGGAGAGTGGTGATGCTGGATGGCGTGAGGTCAGCTTCGTCGCATCTACTAATAGCATTTACCGCGGTTGTATATGCACCAACCATAGCAGCACTGCTCATTTAAGACACAACGCTTCCCAGTCTGGACACAACTTTTTCTGGAAATGACAATAGAACAGCATATGTAAACCTCATTATTTGCAACATATTTGTGTGCTCATTACCTGCAGAAAAGAACAGCACATTTACGCCTCATTATCTGCGAGACGTTTGTGTGCCCCATATCTGCACACAGAACAGCATGCTCAAGTATCTCTCAAGCTCAAGCATTCTCTGTAAAATACGTTTGTGTGCTGCTTGTCTGTGCAATAAAACACTGCGTCTATTCCTGACTCTCTCTATCTCTTTCTTCCTCTCTCTCTCTCTCTCTCTCTTCCTCCTCTCTCTCTCTCTCTCTCTCTCTCTCTCTCTCTCTCACACACACACCACACACACACAACACACACACACACACACACACACACACACACACACACACACTACACACCTGAGATACACACACATACACACCGCACATGCAGATAGTTAGTTAGATAGATACATATAGAGACAGATAGATAGATAAATGCGCGCTCTCTCTCTCCCTCTTCCACACACACACACACACACACAACACACACACACACACACACACACACACACACACACACACACAACACCACACACACACACACACACACACACACACACACACACACACACACACACACACACACACACACACACAGATACACACACATAAACACCACACATGCAGATAGATAGTAAGATAGATAGATAATGATACAGATAGGCAGATAGATAGATAGACATACAAATAGACAGATAGATAGATAGATTCATGTGTGCGTGTGTGCGCGCGCGCGCGCGCGTGTGTGTAATGTACGAGCCAGCAAAGAACCTTTAGCACAGTCTGTTTCTAAGATATACGAGTATACTGCCTAAGAAGTCATCCATTCTTTCACATGCATTCCCAGGTAAACGTACACGTGCATGGAGAACAGAACATTCTCTTCCTATCTTGATCAGCTTCTATGCTGTCACGTGACTGCCCAAGGTGTTCCATAATTGTCCATTGTGTTATGCACAAGAAACAAAGTACCAAAACATTTGTTGTTTAAGATTCGTGGGAATTTTACCACATCGTGTTGATTTCAGTCTATATTCACATCAGACGCACTGTTCCTTACACTAGCACATTCTTGGTTCAATTCATGATCAATATTTTGTTTGTGCAGTTATTATGTTGTACTTATATTTGCAATTGACTTTTGCTGGAGGCTTTTTCTTGAATGGAAAAA
The DNA here is from genome assembly GCA_018398815.1 of Conus ventricosus. Taxonomy (NCBI): domain Eukaryota; kingdom Metazoa; phylum Mollusca; class Gastropoda; order Neogastropoda; family Conidae; genus Conus; species Conus ventricosus. The sequence continues at coordinate 78,789,600 of CM031610.1, read as the reverse complement.
AATTCAATCACAACAGATTTCCAAATTCCACCTCACAGCGCTGCCTTTGATTCAGATTACACCTGGGTCATCACGGACATTCTTTTCCAGATTCAAAATCATCACGTTACAAAATCACTATCAGAACACACAACAGGGGACAAAGTCACGGAGATATACAGCGATAAGTTTATGTTTTACCTTTCCTTAATCAAGCCCTTAAACTGAAGTAAAAATATTGTCAGCGAATTCTTGCATTTTCTTTTAATGACTCACAACACACAGACGGTTCTACCAAAGATGGACAGACAGACGAATGCAAAGATAGATAGATATACAGCTAGCCACAGGATATTTAGGAAAATCATTGACTAAAAACATAGAGACAGGTGTTTCGATAGATGAAGGAAAAAAACCAACAGCATTGAAAGAATCAGTAACTTACTGCTTATTGCCTGATAACATTCTTGCTGTTAAAAAGTCGATCGGCGCCTTCTGGGTTTTTTCTGCAAAGTGAAAGTCATTTCATCAAGCTTGTGTGTTGTTACTGTTGTTGTTGTTGTTTTGTTTTACGTCTTTCCACATTAGGTGATACTAGACGAAGCTTGTGTTGTGTGTGTGTGTGTGTGTGTGTGTGTGTGTGTGTGTGTGTGTGTGTGTGTGTGTGTGTGTGTGTGTGTGTGTGCGTGTGTGTGTCGTGGTGTGTGTGTGTGTGTGTGTGTGTGTGTGTGTGTGTGTGTGTGTGTGTGTGTGTGTGTGTGTCTGTGCGTGTGGGCGAGCATTCTGGTGTGTGTGTGTGTGTGTGTGTGTGTGTGTGTGTGCCTGTGTGCGTGCGTGCGTGCGTGATGTGTGTGTTGTTGTGTGTGTGTGTGTGTGTGTGTGTGAAACGCACAGGCGGCTGTTTGTTAAGCATGGAAAGCTATGAATACTGCCAGGTAAAACAACTGGTAACTAGATGAACTTAATTG
>CM031610.1:78777848-78787653 GCA_018398815.1 Conus ventricosus | reverse complement strand
CTCGAATTTTAGGCTTTCACAGCAGTGACAAAGATTATAGATTTAGTACAAGAGAAGATGTTTATCAATTTAAAGGCAATAAACCTTCTGATTTTCTCGTGAACCCAATGTTGTATGTCCATTTACAAGAGTTAAGAACATGTGCTAATTGTTTGCTGGCAATCCGTCAACAGTTCTAAAGGTTTTGCTACCAACTGGGGCGGGGTTTGCGATTATCAGTTATATACGTTTGACGGAGACAGTCAATTTAAAGAATTAAATAGCGTAGATATAAATTCATTGGATGTAAAAATAACTAATCAAGATGGAAAGCCAGTTGTTTGTTCTGATTTATTAATAGAGCTAGAAGTAGAAGAGCGTATTAGAAAAGTAGGGAGGGCTCAGTCCCGCGGACGTTAATAACACTTTCGTTATATTTAAATTAATTTTTTTAAATAGTTATAAAAAAGATGTACATCTATATAACCAAGCAAAACGAGCGTGTGTTCTTAACGCATCCAATTGTTAATTGGCGCGGGAGTTGTAGGATTGCCCTTAAAGAAATTGGCTTTAAAGTTATGTGGGCTAACGTATCTGAAGAAGCCCAAAGTAACTGGATCAATATTAGTAACGGGGCGGGCAATCAAATAACTAATGTGCAAATACCTGATGGTTACTACAACTTTTGTTCTTTAAAAAAAGTACTTAGCGAATATGGTATATTGTTGAAAATTAACGAAGCAAACCTCAGAATTACTATACATTTCCCACTAGAAGAAAGAAGAGAGTATACTTTTCCTAAGGGGCTTGCAAGAATCTTAGGCTTCCACGGTAGCAATAGAACTTATAGATTTAGTACAAGAGATCGAAGATGTCTGGCAATTTGAAGGTAGTAAACCTTCTGATTTTCTTGTGAACCCAATGTTGTATGTCCATTTACAACAGTTAAGAACAGATACTAATTTGTTTGATGGCCACCCGTCTACAGTTCTAAAGGTTTTGCCATCAACTAGGGCAGGATTTTGCGATTTTCGATTAATCTCAGTTGGAAAAAACAGTGAATTTAAAGAACTAATTAATGGACCTATAAATTCATTAGATGTAAAAATAACTAATCAAGACGGAAGGCCAGTTGTTTGTTCTGATTTATTAATGGTGCTGGAAGTAGAAGAACGTACTGTAAACCCTTAATTTTTATGTCCTTGGAGAGAATGTAAATATCTTTGTTCACGATCACCAAATCTTATCTAGCACGTAAGCCCCCATTTTAATGTACTGATTACGTCAATTTTTGCTGTTTTTACATGTTAATTTTGTTTAAAAACAGGTGTTAAAATTGGCCAAAATTGATATGTGATGGACGTGATTTGGATGTGAAAAGGGGGTTTTCGTGCAAAATAAGATGGGTGAGCTTGAACATAGATATTTACATTCTCTACTTCTACCTGGGGGAAACTGATTAACTACCTTGATTATTATGGCTACTATTCATTACAATCACGACTACATTCATATTCATTAGCCACATCACATTTCACTAGAACTTGGGACAAACATCAGCATATTCTTTCTTCAACACTACAACATTCCCTTTTCCGGAATCATAACACTACAACATTCCCTTTTCCGGAATCACAACACTACAACATTCCCTTTTCCGGAATCTTAACACTACAACATTCCCTTTTCCGGAATCACAGCACTACACAGGAAAGGATTTCAATATAAACCTTTCAGAATATGGTTTTCCAAATTGGGGAAAGGATTCCCACCTAGACCCTCTTCAATAAACCATGAATACAATTCATTACACACAATTAATGATTACGTTTAATCAAACTGTAAATACCTTTCGTCGTGACAAAATTATTCATTTCATTTCATATATTCACCACATTTTAAAAGGTTTCTTTTTTTCAAAAGATTCATCTACTTCAATATATGTAAGGGAAAGATTTCCACACACTCTTGTTTACCAACACACAACTGTTCAATATTCATAATCAAGAGTGAGTTAACTCTCCAAATCCCCCCCCAATTTGGAAAAAAAAAAAATTTTTTGGAATTTTTAAAGGGAACACTTTTAGGGGAACCTTAAAAATAAAAAAATTTCCATTTAAGATGAAAAAAAAACCCCTTTTTAATTTTTTTCAAAAAAAGGGGAAAACCCGGCCGGGGGGGTTTTTGTTTTTTCTGTTTTTTTTTTTTTTTTTTTTTTTTTTTTTTTTTTTTTTAAAAAAAAAAAAAAAAAAAAAAAAAAAAAATTAATTTGGTGTGGAATTTTAAGAACTACGAAAAAACCCCCGCTTTTTTTAATATTTTTAATGCCTTGGGGGAAAAAACATTTTTTTTTCAACAGCAAAAACCCCTTTCCCAAGAAACCTAAACTTCCCTTTTTGGAACCAAAAACCAAAAATTTTTCCCTTTTCCGGAATTTTTTAAAAACATTGTTTTGGAAAAGAAAAGGGAAAGGGTTTTTAATATAAATTTTTAAAAAAGGGGGGTTTTCCCAAAAATTTGGGGGAAATGGTTTTTACCTCCCCTCTTCAAAAAACCGGGGGAAACAATTTTTTACCCAAATTTAAATTAAGGGGAATCAAACTTAAAAATTTCCGCTACAAAATTATTCCAATTAAATTTCATAAATTAAAAACCACTTTTTTTTAAAAAAATTCCCTTTTCCCCAAAAGAACATCAACTTTTCAATAAAAGGAAAATTTCCCCAAAAAACACTCCTTTTTCCCACCCCAAAAAGGCCAAACGGGAAAAAGGGGGAGAAAACATGTACATAAAAATTTTCAAAAAAAGGGTTTTAAATTAAAAGGTTTCCCCCCTTTCCCCCTTTAAAAAAACCAAAAAAACAAACTTCCCAATTTTTTCGAAAAAAACTTAAAAAAACCCTGGGTTTTCTTCTTTTAATTAAAATTTAAAATTTTTTAATTTTTTCAAAAAAATTAATTCAAAAGTGGGGTTTCCAAACACTTTTTTAAACCCCAAAACTTTAAATTATTCATTTTCCAAAATTTTTGGTTTTAAACCCTAAAAACAAAAATAAAAACCCAAAAAAAATCATTTTTTGGGGGAAAAGAAAACCCAATCCTGGGGAATTTTCCCCCTCCCCAAAAAAAGGAAAAAACCTTTTTTTCAAATAAATTTTAAAACAGTTAAAAATCCCTAGAAAAAAAAAAACGGGGGGGGCCTTTTCCCCCTTCAAAATTCTTTTCCGGGGAAACTTTGGGTTTGCTCCCCCCCCCCTTCCATCCAAAAAAAAATTTTTTTAAAAAATTTCACTCCCAAAGGTTCGGGTCCCCTTCCCCAAAAATTAAGGGTTTCGGGTTTCCCCAAAAATAAACCCAAAGGTTTAAAACCCGCCCCCCCCCCAAAGGGAGTTTCTTTGGCCCAAAAACCCCCTTGGGGGTTGGGGGGGCCTTGTGGGCCCTGAAACTGGGAAAACGGGCCCCCCCCCCCCCCTTTCCCAGATTAACTCCCAGGAGCAGCCCCCTTTCCCCCCCCCGGATTTAAAACGTTTTTCCCCAAAACAAAAAGCCCCCCCCAAAAAACCCCCCCCCCCCTCCCCCCGGGGGATTTAAAATTGGAAAAGGCCCAAAACAGCCCCCCCCTTGGGGGATTTTAAACACCGGGCCAAACCCCTTTTTTTCAGGGGAATTAAAACTGGCCCCGGAGGGAACGGGCCCCCAGGAGAGAAAAAACTAAACGCCCGAACAGCCCCCCCCCCTTAAAAGGGGTTAAACTCCCCCCTGACAAAACGCCCCCCCCCCCCCCCCCCCCTTTTCCCCTTTGGGGGTTTAATCGGGCCCCCACCCCAAACACCCCCCTCGGAGGGGTTAAACTAACCCTGCCCCAAGAACAGCCTTTTTCCCGGGGATTTTCCCTGGCCCCTTATGGAAAAACACCCCCCCCAAAAAACCAAAAACCCCCCCCTGGGATTTAAACGGGCCCCCTTCAAAAACAGCCCCCCCCCCCCCCCCCCCCGGGGAGTAATCGGCAACCCAAACCCCCCCCCCCCCCCCCCCTCCAGGGATTTAATCTGGAAAACCTTCAGGAAAAACCCCCCCCCCCCCTCCAGGGATTAATCTGGCACCCCCGGAACAGCCCCCCCCCCCTCCCCCCCGGGGATTTAAAAACGGAAACCTAAAAGGAAACGGGGCCCCCCCCCCTCCCTCCGGGGATTTAATCTGGCCCTTCAGAACAGCCCCCCCCCTTTCCCCGGGGAATTAATCGGGACCTCAGGGAACAGCCCCCCCCCCCCCCCTCCGGGGGATTTTAAAGGGGGCCCCCCGTCATGGAACAAACCGCCCCCCCCCCCCCCTTTCCGGGGATTTAAATCGGCCCGGGGGGGAAAAACCCCCCCCCCCCCCCCCTCCGGGGGGGTTAACCCTGGACCGTCAAAACAGCCCCCCCCCCCCCCCCCAGGGGTTTAATCGGCACCTCATGGAAAAAACCCCCCCCCCCCCCCCCTTTTGGGGATTTAAATCGGGCACCGCAGGAAAAAACCCCCCCCCCCCCCCCCCCCTTCCAGGGATTTAAAACGGCACCTCATGGAAAAACCCCCCCCCCCCTCCGGGGGATTTAAATTTTCACCTCAGGGAACAAACCCCCCCCCCCCCCCCCCCCCCCCCCCCCCCCCCCCCTCCTAGGGATTAATCTGGCCCCGGGTCATGGAACGCCCCCCCCCCCCGGGGGGTTTTAAATTTCTGGCCCCGCCAGGGAAAACCCCCCCCCCCCCCCTCCTGGGGATTTTAATCGGAAACCGCATGGAACCCCCCCCCCCCCCCTCCGGGGGAAAAATCGGCACCGCAGGGAACACCCCCCCCCCCCCCTCCGGGGATTTTAACCCGGGCCCCGTCATGGAACAACCCCCCCCCCCCCTGGGATTTTTTGGGCCCACCGCTGGAAAAAACCCCCCCCCCCCCCCCCCCCCCCCCCCCTGGGGATTTTAAACGGCCCGTCAGGGGAACAACCCCCCCCCCCCCCCTTCCGGGGTTTTTAATCGGCCCCGGGCCATGGAAAAAACCCCCCCCCCCCCCCCTTTCCGGGGGATTTTAAACCGGGCACCGCCCAGGGAAACAACCCCCTCCCCCCTCCCTCCTGGGGTTTTTAATTTTGGGCACCGCCATGGAAAAAAACCCCCCCACCCCCCCGGGAGGTAATCTGGCACCGTCAGGGAAAAAACCCCCCCCCCTCCCCCGGGGGATTTAAAAATCGGGCCCCGCCCATGAACAACCCCCCCCCCCTCCCCTCCTGGGGGTTTAAAATCGGGCCCCCGTCAGGGAAACAACCCCCCCCCCCCCTTTTCCTCCTGGGGTTAATCGGAAAACCGTCAGGGAACAGCCCCCCCCCCCTCCCCCGGAGTTAATCTGGCCCCACCCTGGAAAAAACCCCCCCCCCCCCTCCCTCCGGGGGGTTTAATCTTAACCGCCCAGGGAAAACAGCCCCCCCCCCCCCCCCCCCCCTGGGGATTTAAACGGGCCCCGTCATGGAACAACCCCCCCCCCCCACCCCCTCCGGGGAGTTAATCTGGCCCCCGGCAGGGGCACCGTCATGGAACCCCCCCCCCCCCCCCCCCCCCCCCCGGGGGGAGTTAGTCTGGCGGGGGCCCAAAACACCCCCCCCCCCCCCATCCCCAGAAGTTAAACGGAGGGGGCCCCTTAAGCAGCCCCCCCCCTCCCCCTTTCCGAGAAGTAATTTCGGCCCGGGCCTTTGGAACGGGCCCCCCTGGGAGAATTAAAGGGGCCCTGGCAAAAAACAGCCCCCCCCCCCCCCCCACGCCCCCTCCCCTGGGGATTTTAATCTGGCCACCACCAAAACAGCCCCTTTTGGAGAGTTAAATTGAAACCTGCCCAGAACATCCCCCTCCGGGGATTAATCTGGCACCGTCAGGGAAAACACCCCCCCCCCCCCCCCCCTCCCGGTAAATTTAAACTAGAAAGGGCCCCAGAACAGCCCCCCTCCCCCCCTTTGGGGAGTTAATCTGGCACCCCCAAAAACACCCCTTTTGGAGATTTTAAAACGCACCTGCCCCAAGAACACCCCCCCCAGGGGATTAATCGGGCACCGCCCAGGGAAACCGGGCCCCCGGGAAAATTAAAAACAAGACAAGGCCCAAAAACACCACCCATTTTGGGGGAGTTAATCTACACAACCAAACACCCTACTGGGCGAAAAACTGAACCCCAAGTAAAACATCCCCCCCCCATTTTGGGGACAAAAAATTCTGGCCCCAACCCCCAAAACCCAGCCCCCCTGGTGATTTTGAACGGACCGGCCCAGAACAGCCCCCCTACTGGGATTTTTTAATGGGGAAACCAAAGCCCCAAACAGCCTCCTGGAAAAAAACGGGACCTGGCCCAGAACAAACCTCCCCCGGGGGGGTTAATATTGCAACAGCCAAAATTTTTTTCCCCTGGAAAATTTTAAACTGGATCGGGCTCAAAACCACCCCCCCTCCCCCTCCCCCCCCTTGGGAAAGGGGGCCCAAAAACCCCCCCCCCCCCCCCCCCCCCCCCCGAAAAGTTAAACTAAAACCCACCAAAAAAACCCCCCTAGAGAGTTAAACTGGACCGGCCCAAAAAAATAGACCCCACCGGGGGATTTAATCTGGTCCAAAACCCAAAAAACGGGCCCCCTAGAATTTAATCGGACCCCCCCCAAACAGCCCCCCCCCCCCCCCCTCCGGGGCAGTGAATTTTGGGTACTAGCCCAAAACAGCCCCCTAGAGATTAAACTGGACCAAACCCCAAAAACACCCCACTCGGGGGGAGTTAATCTGGCCCAAACCCAAAAACAACCCTCCTGGAGTTTTAGCCGACCCGGTGTAACACCCCAAAAGTACCCCCCGCCCAGAAGTACCCCGGGGAGTATTTGGGGGCCCGCGCAACAGATGTTTCCCCGGGAAACAAATTTCCCGGGGACAGAAAACCCCCCTTTGGTTTCCCAAAATTACCCCCCCTTTTTACAACGTTGCAAAAAAATGTTTTTTTTAAATGAAATTTAAACCCTTAAAACAATGATTCCTTTAGACAGGGGATATTTTTGGGGACCAGCCCCAAAACTGCCCCCCCAACCCCCCCCCCCCCCCCCCCTGCCCCGGAATGACCCCGGGGAGACGCCCGGGGGGCCCCAGCCCAAAATTTGAAAACCCCGGGGAAGGGAAAAACCTTTGGCGCGGTTTCCAGATGCCCCCCCCCCCCCCCTAAAGTTAATTAAAGAGAATATTTCATTTTTAAAAATTTTCGATAGAATTCCGGGTATGATTTATGTCCATGAAAGATTTCAAACCGGAAAGGGTACAAACCAAAAACCACTTTAAGAATAAGATAAAAAGGGGGGGGGGGGGGGGGTACTTCTGGATGGGCCCAGAAGTTCCCACCCAAAAGTTGAATCAGTCTATATGACTTGTTAAAAAAATTTGGGGGGGGAAAAAAAAAAAAAAAAAACAAAAATTTAAAAAAAAAGGGGGGGGGGGGGGGGGGGAAAAATTTTTTCCCCCCCAAAACCCCCAAATTTTCCCCCTTTTTTTTTTTTAAAAAAAATGTTTTTTGGGGGAAAAAAAAACCCAACAAAAAAAAAGGGGGGGGGGGCCCCCCAAAATTTTTTAAAAAAAAAATTTAAATTTTTTTTAAAAAAAAAAGGGGCCCTTTTTTTAAAAAACCCCCAAAAAAAAAAATTTTTTTGGGGGGGCCCCCCCCCAAACCCCCTTTTTCCCAAAACCTTTTTTTTAAATTTTTTTTTTTTTAAAAAAAAAAAAAAAATTTTTTAAAAAAAAAAAGGGGTTTTTGGGCCCCCCCCCCTTTTTTTTTTCCCTTTTTTTGGGGGGGGGGGGTTTAGTGGTTTTAAAAAAACCCTTTCCCCCAAAAAAATTTTTTGGGGGGGGGGGGGGGGGGCCCCCCCCCCCCTTAAAAAAATTTTTTTTTTTTTTGGGGGGGGAAAAAAAAACCCCAAAAAAAAATTTTGGGGGGGTTTTTTGGCCCCCAAAATTTTTCCCCCCCCCCCGTTTTTAACTTTTTTTTGGGGGGGGGGGGGGTTTTTTAAAAAAAAAAAAAAATTTTTTTTTTTTAAAAAAAAAACCCGGGGGGGTTTTTGGGGGGAAATTTTTTTTTTTTTTTTGGGGGGGGGGGGGGGGGGGGAAAAAAAAAAAGGGGGGGGGAAAAAAAAAAGGGGGGGGTTTTTTTCCCCCCCCTTTCCCCCCGGGGGTTTTTCCCCGGGGCCCCCGGGGGTTTTTTGGGGGTTTAAAAAAAAAAAAGGGGGGGTTTTTAAAAAAAATTTTTTGGGGGGGGGGGCCCCCCCCCGGGGGGGGGGGGAAAAATTTTAAAAACCCCCGGGGGTTTTTTTAAAAAACCCCCTTTTTTTTTGGGGAAAATTTTTTGGGGGCCCCCCCCCTTTTTTGGGGGGGGTTTTTTTCCAAAAAATTTTTGGGGGGCCTTTTTAAAAAAAACCCCCCAAAAAAAGGGAAAAATTTTTTAAAAAAAAGGGGGGGGGGGGGGCCCCCGGGGGGGGGAAAAAACCCCCCGGGGGGGGGGGGGGGGCCCCGGGGGGGGGCCCCCCCCCCCCCCCCCCCCCCCTTTTTCCCCCCCGGGGGGGGAAAGGGTTTTTGGGGCCCCCAAAAAAAGGGGGGGGCCCCCCCCGGGGGGGCCCCTTTAAAACCCCCGGGGGCCCCCCTTTTTTTTTTAAAAAAACCCCTTTTTAAAAAAAAGGGGGGCCCCCTTTTTTTTTTGGGGGGGGGGGGGCCCCTTTGGGGGGGGGGGGGCCCCCCAAAAAGGGGGGGGGTTTTTTTCCTTTTGGGGGGGGGGGTTTTTTGGGGGGGGGGGGGAAAAGGGTTTCCCCAAAAGGGGGGAACAAACCCAAAATTTTTTTTTGGGGGGGGGGGGGGGGCCCCTAAAATTTGGTTTTCCCCGGGGGTTTTAAAAATTTTTTTGGGGGGTTTTTTAAAAAAATTTTAAAAAGGGGGGGGCCCCCTTTTTTTTTAAAGGGGGGGGGGGGGGTTTTCCCCCCTTTTTTAAAAAAAAACTTTTTAAGGGGGGGGGTTTTTTTTTTTTTGGGGGGGGGGGGGGGGGGGGGCTGTTCTGGGCCAGGTCAATTTAACTCTTCTGGTGGGTTGTTCTTGGCCGGTGCTAGATTAACTCTCCACTGGAGCGCTTATTGACCATTTCTTCATTAATTGAGGCAGAAGGGAGGGGTTGGGGGGGGAGGCTATTCTGGGCCTGCGCCAGTCTAACTCCCGGGGCGGGGGGAGGGGGGGGGGGCTTTCCAGGCCTGTCCTGGAATGACTCTCCACTTGCAGTAGTTTAACTCCCAGGAGTCATTTTGATGTCAAAAGTTTGGGCCCAGAAGAACTCCCGGGAGTTAGTTTGGAACAGCACCAGTTAACTCTCCAAGGGGTTGGGGGGGCTGATTTGGCACTGCCCCATATGAACTCCGGGAGTTAGTTTAGAGTCAAAATTTTTAGGTTCAAAACAACTCCCGGGAGTTATTCTGAGACTGGTAGGGGTTCTTTTTGAAACAGGCCTAATAAACAGAAAGAAGAGATGAGGGAGGCCGTTTTGAACCTGTTGGGGGGCTGCTTTGATGCAGACCCAGATTAACTCCCGGGAGTTATCTGAGACAGTGCCATACTGACTCCCGGGAGTTAACCTGGGAGGGGGGCTGTTTCACCACGTTACACCGGAATTACTGCAGAGAATGCCTAACCGATTCAGCTCACCCGGCTTTGACAGTGCGCAGGTGAGCAGCAGTCATGTAAACTTTTCAACCGACTTCCGGACGACTACCTTCCGGTTAGCACGGTTGCATGAAAATTTGTGACTGG
>CM031610.1:78762597-78769348 GCA_018398815.1 Conus ventricosus | reverse complement strand
AGGGCCTCAGGAGCAGTTCGCCATGAGAGCAGCTTCACTGCAGACATATGTACGTCACTGTAGCAGCCCGTCTCATGTAGAACTACCGCACACTGGAGGAGCGCTGCAAGGAGCACAGGGCAGCATCCTCCAGAGAAAACAAACCCTGTGGCAGCCCACTTCACACCGACCTCACAACATCAGCACTTCTCATTGCAGTGGTTTGGCGCAACAGCATGGGAGACTTCTTGAAAAGAAAAAACATGGAGAAAAAGATCATCCACCATCTGGGTACCACAGCGCCAGATGGCCTCAACATTAAAGACTAGATCAAATCACAGCTATCCCTACCCCCCCCCTCCCCATTTTTCCTATTTGCTCCCCCCCCCCCTCCCCCCCTCATCTTCACCATCCCCCTTCCCCTCACTATCTAGATTCTTTCTCACCTCTTTTTCCAACTACCACCCCCACCCCCACCACCCCCTGCAGTATATCCATACGTCATAATTATTTCGTCACTGAGATATTCCATCGACGTCATAATTTTTTTTTCTGCAGTGACAGTGACTTGTTTAAGCTGCACCCGCTCTCTTCAGCTGCTTTGAAGGTTCTACGAACCGAAGTACCCAGTTCTTCTCCTCCCAAGTGGGTTCAAGTGTTTTTCTACCTTTTTTTATATCCTTTGTGAAAGAACCCAGGCAGTCAAACTTTTTATACCTAAGAACTTGGCTGTTTTGATTAAGAACTTGGTTTGTTTTGATTAAGAACTTGGTTTGACTTGATTAAGAACTTGGTTTGACTTGATTAAGAACTTGATTTGTTTTGATTAAGAACTTGGTTTGTTTTAATTAAGAACTTGGTTTAACTTGATTAAGAACTTGGTTTGACTTGATTAAGAACTTTGTTTTAATTAAGAACTTGGTTTGACTTGATTAAAACTTAATTAGAGAAGTTTATTAAGGACTTAGTTTGTACCTAGTTAAGAAATTGGCGTTGACTTGATTAAGAACTTGATGGTGACATGATTAAGTACTTGGTGTTGAAATGACAAGAAGTATTTTGTTAGAACAGAGTGTATAATTTTTTTTGTCTTACACACTCGTTCAAAATGGTCTTAAAATGTTTTTTTTTTTTAAAAGTTAGTTCTGAAAAAAGAAGAAGAAAAATTGTGGTCTAAAATGCTATTTGTTTTTGTTCAAAATGGTCTCAAAATATTTTTTTCTTTTCAAAGTTAATTTAAAAAAAGAAGAAAAAAAATGTGGTCTAAAATGTTTGTTTTTTTTTGTTGGCCAAAAGCGGCTTTTTCCCTCCCGAGTTAGAGTGAAGGTTTTGTCATTATCTCATGATGTCTGTAATGCAGTGTCTGGTTGTGCTGCTGTTACTCTCCCTGAGGCTCTTGGATTTCACAATTGTCGTCAACAATGTCCCTTGTGTCTGCGCCGCACTCTCCACAGTCAGCAATAGCTGTAGTTTGTAGAACTGTTCGGCGCTGTTTACGATCCGTTTCAATACGTCAATCAGCCACAATCTGTTTACAAATGTTAACTGTTTGATCGTTGACGTGTGTAACTTTACAGATGTTGCCTGATCCTATTTCTTTCATGTAGTTTTTATGGAAGTACACTATCACTCACTGTGGGTCTGTGCCATGGTGTCTCCTGTCTGTATGTTGTCATGTGCAGGTTGGAGCGAAGATAAAGGCGAGCGGCTGCAACTTTAGATTCCTTTTGTTGGAATGAATCATTTTGCCTGACTCAGTATGTACATCATAAAACAGACTTGGTGCAGTTCTACAAAAATCATGCACAGGAAAAGGTAAACGGTCATTTGCCTATTGATTGACTTCTACCTTTGTGTTCCCTGTCAACCCTCGTCTGTCCCATTCTCTGTGTTGGACAATTGTCTTTGAAACAGCAAAGTGACCTTCATGTTGGACAATTTCCTTTGAAGACAGCAAGTGACCTTCATGTTGGACAATTGTCTTTAAAGACAGCAAAGTGACCTTCATGTTGGACAATTGCCTTTAAAGACTGCAAAGTGACCTTCATGTTGGACAATTGCCTTTAAAGACAGCAAAGTGACCTTCATGTTGGACAATTGCCTTTAAAGACAGCAAAGTGACCTTCATGTTGGACAATTGCCTTTAAAGACAGCAAAGTGACCTTCATGTTGAACAATTGCCTTTAAAGACAGCAAAGTGACCTTCATGTTGGACAATTGCCTTTAAAGACAGCAAAGTGACCTTCATGTTGGACAATTGCCTTAAAGACAGCAAAGTGACCTTCATGTTGGACAATTGCCTTTAAAGACAGCAAAGTGACCTTAATGTTGGACAATTGTCTATAAAGACAGCAAAGTGACCTTCATGTTGGACAATTGTCTTTAAAGACAGCAAAGTGACCTTCATGTTGGACAATTGCCTTTAAAGACAGCAAAGTGACCTTAATGTTGGACAATTGTCTATAAAGACACAAAGTGACCTTCATGTTGGCAATTGCCTTTAAAGACAGCAAAGTGACCTTCATGTTGAACAATTGCCTTTAAAGACAGCAAAGTGACCTTCATGTGGGACAATTGCCTTTAAAGACAGCAAAGTGACCTTAATGTAGAGTGTCGTGGGAATGGGAGTAGTTGTTGTTAGATTGAGCACAATGACAGTTTGATCGTGTCTCCCTTCAATGTTGTACAAGGTTAGCATCGCGTCTGTGGTACCGACTTCACTGTTGTTGGGACTCCTTTTACAGGCATATTGCGCTTACTGTTGTTGGGACTCCTTTTACAGGCATATTGCGCTTACTGTTGTTGGGACTCCTTTTACAGGCATATTGCGCTTACTGTTGTTGGGACTCCTTTTACAGGCATATTGCGCTTTCTGTTGTTAAAGTATTTTTATTTCCAGCTGGAGAATGCCTCTCAGAGAGACAGAGAGAGAGAGAGAGAGAGAGAGAGAGAGAGAGAGAGAGAGAGAGAGAGAGAGAGAGAGACAAGGAGTGGGAGAGAGAGAGGGGGGGGAGTGGGGAGAGAGAGAGAGAGAGGAGAGAGAGAGAGAGAGTGGGAGAGAGAGAGAGAGAGGGGGGAGTGGGAGAGAGAGAGAGAGAGAGGGGGGAGGAGGAGAGAGAGAGAGAGAGAGAGAGAGAGAGAGAGAGAGAGAGAGGAGGGGAGAGGGAGAGGAGTGGAGAGAGAGGGGGGAGAGGGAGAGAGAGAGAGAGGGAGAGAGAGAGAGAGAGGGAGAGAGAGAGAGAGAGAGGGGAGAGAGAGAGGAGAGGGAGAGAGAGAGAGAGGAGAGAGAGAGAGGAGAGAGAGAGAGAGAGAGAGGAGAGAGAGAGAGAGAGTGTGTGATGGCATTGTTTTTGCAACAGTTCAAAAACCTCAAATACTCTCTGTCTCTCTGTGTCTGTCTCTCTCTCTGTGTCTGTCTGTCTGTCGTGTCTGTCTGTCTGCTGTCTCTGTCCTTGTCTTTCTCTTTCTCTCTCTGTATTGTGTGCGTGCGTGTCTGTTGTATATGTATGTATGTATGTATGGTGATCAAAGGCCAAAGGATGAATGGTGGTCAAAGGCCAAAGGAAAAGCCAAAAGAGACATGATGATTCAGGAGATGAGAAAAGAAGAAGACCAAAAAAGACTCCAAAAAGCAGTCCAGCAGAGCCAGCAAGGGCAATGGACAACGTGGGAGAATGCACTCCAAAGAAGTCTAACTTGGAATGACATTTGGCACATGGCCCTCTCAGGATCAGCTTCATTCTCAGATCTGCATATGACCTTCTGCCCTCAAATGCAAACCTGGTGAAGTGGGGAAAACAGACGATCCTGCATGCCCCTCTGCCATGAAAAGCAAACAGTGGAGCATGTTCTAAGCTCATGTAAAGTAGCCCTGGCTCAAGGAAGGTACACATGGAGGCACAACCAAGTGCTCAAAGAGATTGTACAAGTAGTCTGGGCTAGTACCAACACCACAAAAGGGAGCATCAGGACTCCAAAAGCACCCGCAACATTCTTCACGGCAGGAGGCAGCAAATCATGGCCAAGAACAACAGTGCCACTCGAAACATGCAGGCAGAGTCTGCTGATGGGGCAGATGACTGGGAGTGCACTGCAGACCTTCCAGAATGGAAGAGTCACCCAGAGATCATCAGCAAGAGTGGCATGAGACCAGACATAGTAGTCCACTCTCAGTCAACCAAGCAGCTGATCATGATCGAGCTCACGGTGCCATATAGAACAGAATGGAGGCAGCTCAAATCTACAAGACTGAAAAGTATGCTGATCTGGCAAACAGCCTGAGGAGAGAAGGCTATCAGGTCAAAGTCCTCACTGCAGAAATTGGAGCTAGGGGATTTGTAGGAACGTCTGCATACAGCCTCATGAAACAGCTCTCAGTTGCAGGGAAGGAAAAAACCAGAGCCCTGAAAGCAATGGCAGAAGCGGCAGAGAGGTGTTCAAGCTGGATCTGGTCAAGGCGGAACAAAAGTGAACTTCATAAGGCTTAATTTCCCTACAAATATCAGGTGTCCCTGTGGCTCAGTGGTTAAAGCGCGAGTCATTAAGTAGAAAATGAGCATGTCCAGAGGGTCATGGGTTCGAATCCCAGCCATGGCTCGTCCCAAGATGGGGGAAAAAAAAAAAGGGGGCAGCAGAGGGACATCCGGAGTCATGAACCGGGTGTGGCCCAACCCCCTAGAGTGTCTGGAGATAAGGGCCGAAACACTTGCTTGAAGGGGGCTTCTCTTCTGAGGACTCTCTGCTGCCACGCTCCCACGAGTTTCTTTCTACTGATGCATGGGTAAACCATTGACGTCCGGGAATAGGCCGGAGGACGTCCGGGAAAGACCGGAGGACACTGGGAAAGACCAGAACCAAGGCTCTGTGGGCTGGCTCCCCACTTTGCCTTAAACATGTGGCTACTAAGAATAAAAGGAAAAGATGCTCCCAGGATTCACCGAAAGGGGGAGAGAATGATGAATCCATCGGTGCTCAACCAATCACGACTGCAAATCCCAAACGGACTATGAACATGGACCAAATGGAATATCCATGTGTCTGTGGAAAGCGTTTCGCTACCACCCGTGGCATGAAGATCCACAGAACAAAGATGGGATGTGTGAAGACTCATCTGAATGAGCAGCAGCGCACTGCATCAGCAGATAAGACGTCGGAAGACCAAGGCCAGGATTTAAACCACAGTGCCAAGGACATCCACGCTGTTGGTTCGGATGAGGAATTTGCACAGGCCCTCGATGCCAGGCGCCTGAAACTCAACCTGCCACGAGCAAACGAAACTGAAGATTGGGAGAAACTGGATGCAAAAATCGTCCAAAGACTCGATGCACTGATAGGGAAAAGCACCCTGGAACACAAACTAGCCACATATGGGGACATTGTGTATGCCACATGTAGAGACGCCTATGGAGTAAAACTACCCAAGAGAAAACACCTCCAAAGAAATCCAGACGCCAAGAAAAGATGGACAAGATCAGAGTCCAAAAGAACAACCTCAAGAAGCATATGAAGACCGCACTGCCAGCTGAAAAACAAGGCTTGGAAAAACTGTGGGAAGACCTGAAAGAAAAACACAGCGCCCTCAGCAAAGCGGAATCTGCGAGGAAGAGGAAGAGCAAAAGAAGAAGATACAAGAGCGCTTCTTCAGAGACCCCTTCCAGTTTGCCAGAACACTGTTTGAGCAGCCAAAATCTGGGACCCTAAGTGTGGACAAAGGAGTTCTTGAGCAGCATCTGAGGAAAACATACTCTGACTCACAGAGCAAAGCACCACTCGACATTCAAGGTCTGGTGTGGCCAACCAACCCTGAGGAACAGTTCAATGGCAAGCCTCCAACGTTGGCGGAAATCAAGAAGGTGGTCGACAAAGCCAGAGCCAAATCATCACCAGGGCCAAACGGAATACCTTACCAGCTTTACAAGAAATGTCCCAAGGTGCTGGAGTGGCTCCACAGGCTGCTGCGATCGGCTTGGAGAAACCAGAAGATCAGTGGCCAGTGGATGACGGCAGATGGTGTGTACATCCCCAAAGAGCAAAACTCAAGTGACATCAGCCAGTTCAGGCCAATATCACTACTGAACGTCGAAGGGAAAATCTTCTTCTCTGTCATGGCAGCAAGGCTGACCAAGTACCTGATGGAAAACAAGTACTTGGATGTGTCAGTCCAGAAAGGTGGCATCCCAGGCGTGGCTGGCTGTGTAGAACACGCCACAATGATCTGGGACGCAATCCAAAAAGCAAAAACAGAAAAGAGAGACCTGGACGTAGTGTGGCTTGATCTGGCAAACGCATATGGATCTGTGCCCCATGAGATGATACAGTTGGCTCTTGAGATGTACCATGTGCCAAAGAACATCCGCGACATGCTCAAGAAGTACTTCAATGCTTCTCAATGCGGTTCTCTACCAAGGAGTACACAACTGATTGGATCAACTTGGAAGTTGGCATTGCAATGGGCTGTGCAATTTCCCCGATACTGTTCGTGCTGGCAATGGAACTCATCTTGAAAGCAGCAACAAACAACGCGAGACAAACAGACCTTGGCGATGGATACAAGATGCCTCCTCTCAAGGCCTTCATGGATGACACTACAGTGATTTCATCCAGAGAAGACGAGACACGTCATGTGCTGGAGAGGCTGGACGACATAGTTGCCTCATCCAGAATGAAGTTCAAGCCAAAGAAATCACGGAGTCTCTCACTGAGGAAAGGAAAAGTGGCCGAATCTGTGGTCTTCAGTGTTGCCAACCAGGCCATTCCAACAGTCACAGAAGAA
>CM031610.1:78755097-78757597 GCA_018398815.1 Conus ventricosus | reverse complement strand
TCTCTTTCATATGATGTTAAGTCCATGAAATGTTTGTGAATATGATACATTGAATTACTGAACGGCTCCAAATGGAACACCCACTACAATCACAGTCTATCTTTGTCAATTTGCAAGGTGTCATGGTAAGTTTAGAACACAATGATTCTCTGAAGACACAAACGGTAATCTGAAAGAATAAGTAGTGGGTATCCCCTTGTCGTCTCGGCCACATTCAACACAACACATGAACGATGTGTACCCTCGACAATTGAAGAGGAACACGTGAGAGCAAGAGATGGATTCTGTTTCACTGTCTCTAGAAACAGTTGTAAATTCTCTGGCATCATGAAAAAAAAGAAGGGTAATCATTTAGTGTTGAGGGTACTATGTGCGCATCACACAGCTGTTTCCTTTTGTCTTACAGAGCGGTGACTTCTGATCAGAATTAACTTGTGAAAAGACTAACGCAACAACGGTATGTACAATACGCCAAAGAGAATGAATCACACTACCTAGCTGCTTTTCGCACGACAAATATCACCAAGTCCAGAAAGAAGCAATACCGTTACACGATGGCTGAAGTGGAAAAAGTGGTGCTCTGGTACAGACAATGCAGTTACCAGCACACTGCACACGGTCAGCCAATGATCAAGCAGCTAGATAGGAGGGTGCTTCAAAAAACATAATTATGTTTGGTCAGTTCAACAACGTAAAGAAAAATCTGTAAGAAGAGTGCCAGAAGAAAGCTGACCATGGCCCAAGCTCTCATGGATCATGTTGTAAAATGAACATAAGGTAGGATCTTATCCATCACTTCTGTGTACTGTGAGGAGTTGTTACATCCTGCTGGCTTAAGAAGACACATGGTTTTCACATCTACAGCCTGACTCGCCCTGTTCAGTAAAACTGGTGGTACATTGTGGAAATGTCAGACAAGGCCAGAACGGAGTGTACATGCCCACCCAGTTTGAACTCCTCCTTCTACTCCCCTCCCTTCCCTTCCAAATAATAGACTGACTGTTAAACAAGATCAGTAACTACAATATACAAATACTCCAAGTGTTCCGATGGTTTGGGCAGTGTACAATCTTATGTACACTCTGCTCTGGACTACAATGACTTTGGAAGAATCTATGACTAGTGTCACCGTATGGGTGAATCTCACGTTTTCATATTTAGTTTTTTGAATGTCCTTTTCAGATGTTTCATACGTTTTCTGTTTGCAGCCAAGGGCTTTTATCCATTGTTCACAAAAAAATACCTTTCTAATTTTTCATGGCACGTGTTTTTTTTATGTTCAAATGCTTCATTGTTCTCAATGTAAATGATCAGCGTTTTACCCAGGCATTGGGTTATCTTGAAATCAGTGTTTTCGAAATTTTTCGTTTCCTTTAATTTCTTAATCTTATTTGTAAAGCTTTCGTCAGATCTGTGAACACATCTTCAGGAAGAAACCGTGTCATCTTGTCAACATCCTGTTTCTATTGGAAACCACCGGTTTGTTTGGCCGTGTGCTTGAAAATAAACTTCCTTTCTATCTGTTAGTTTCGTTGTACATGTTTTGTTAAAGACTTTGTTGACGAAGAGGAACACTACTAAAACTATGAGAGTACTTTTTTCAGATACGTATGGAATTAAGGTTACTCACGTAGATTGCGGAGGATGCATATGGTCTATGAAACATGGTGAATAAACAGAACATTAAGACAGAAAACAGGAAAACGCTCCCCCCACAACAAAAGCATTCTGGATGATATGAAGGGTAAACAGAAGATCGAGGGTTTATTATGATATCCTGCTGGAACCTATATTTATGTATTCTTCTGATTAATGTACCTAATTTTGCAGAATTAGGATAAATAACTAAACAATTTCAAGCTTATTGTAATATAAGTACTTTTGTGTATTTTTTTCATCTCATAATATGTATTCATAAATACAAATGTGTATAAACACACTTACATAAAATCCCTCGTAAAACATGAAAAGACAATTAAAAATAACACAAACACAACAAAAAACAACACAACAACAACAACAACAACAACAACAACAACAACAACAAACACACAACAACAACAAAACAACACAAACAACAATAAAACACACAACAACCATCACCTTGAACCAGGACCTGGGTCGACAACAGCACAGCAGCAACAAGAAGCAGGATTGTCAGTTTCTCCATGATAAAGGTTTTCAATTTCTGAAACAACCCAAACAGCAAGCTATTTCCTTAAGACGCATCTCAACAGAAGATGATTCCACAATGCCAAGACAGCACCTTGACAAAAACCAAACAACTACAAGCGAGGGTTAGGACGTTCTGAAGAAGACAAATTGTCATGTACGCATTTCTGGCAACAGTATGACGAAAGAAGTGGTCAATGTATTTTGATCAAAACATATATTCCATTATTGTTATGAATGGTTTCGATACTCATTTAATTTTTTCCTGATTCACGAGATCGTAAATCCGTAAATTCAGCACTGATATAATGAGTTCTCATTATCAGAT
>CM031610.1:78751658-78754097 GCA_018398815.1 Conus ventricosus | reverse complement strand
ATAAGTATGGAATTTAAGGTATTCTTAAGACTTGTGACAAGAGAACATACTAAACTACGAGATACTTTTACGGATAAGATGGATTAGGTTACTCATAAGATTGCAGAGGATGCATATGTCTATGAAACATAGTGAATAAACAGAACATTCAGATAGAAAACAGGAAAACGCTCCCCACAAAAAAACTTTTGGATTATATGAAGGTAAACAGAGGATCCTGAGTTTGTTATAATTTCCTGCTGGAATCTATATTTATGTACTCTTTGATTAACGTAACTAATTTTGCAGAATTAGGATAATAACTAAACAATTTGAAGCTAATTGTAATTATAGTACTTCTTGTATTCTTTCCTCTCTCATCACATTTATTCATTAATACATATGGTATGAACACACTTACATCAAAACCCTGGTAAAACATGAAAATTCGATTAAAAACAACAACAACAACAAAAACAACAACAACAACAACAACAACAACAACAACAACAACAACAACAACAACAGCAAACAGACAAAAGAAAACCCTCTTACCTCCATCACCTTGAACCAGGACCTGGGTCGACAACAGCACAGCAGCAACAAGAAGCAGGATTGTCAGTTTCTCCATGATAAAGGTTTTCAATTTCTGAAACAACCCAAACAGCAAGCTATTTCCTTAAGACGCATCTCAACAGAAGTTGATTCCACAATGCCAAAACAGCACCTTGACAAAAACAAACAACTGCAAGCGAGACTTAGAACTTTCTGAAGAAGACAAATTGTCATGATACGCATTTCTGGCAACAACATAACGAAAGTGGCCAATGTATTTTGATCAAGAACATATATTCCATTATTGTTATGAATGGTTTCGATACTCATTTAATTTTTTTCCTGATTCACGAGATCGTAAATTCGTTAATTCAGCACTGACTCATAAATGAGTCCTCAAATATGAAATAATTATAGACAATATTCAGATATCATCAGTATGCACCACAAATATCGCACACAAATTGGCCAAGGCTATCTAGATGGCCATTATAATCAGCAATAGATTCTCTAAGCATTTTCTCAATGCTGCAGCCACAAATGCAGTCACATTCCTGTCTAGACCTTCCCATACTGCCAGTAGGAATACTTCATGCACTTTGCACATGATCCACGACTGAGTTTGTTTCTTTTCAGTATAGAACACAATGACCTTTTTTAGTCTCTTGACTCGACGGAAGATTGAAAATCTGATTGAAAAATATATTGCTAAGCTTCATTTTCTTCAATACATTTGTATGGTTCTTGCATCTGTGCTTCACATTTTGCGTCTGCCAAAGAAAGCACAAGATGACACCGATTTCCTGTGATCAGATGTCAAACTCATTCCAAACAGTTGATGTTTTTAAAACATTTTCAGTCATGTGCTTAGGCCATCACTCTTTCCAGAAACAAAAAGGAATATTTCGAATGAATGAGTCGCTGACAGCATTTGTTATTTATACAATTGGGATGTTTCTTTTCCGTCATGAGGATTATCCATGTCATGAGACACAGACAAATCACTGGCATAATCGTGCACGGTTTAACCTTCAAACTTTTCATCTTTCACTTGACATTTTACACCTTGACCACAAAACTCTACACATGAATTGGAAATGAAATGAGGCAGGGAACTGTAAACAAATAAACAAGTGGGGTAACGCTTGCTCCCATAAGAAAACCTAACACAGAGTAACTTTTAAACTCGAAGTAAAGTCAGACAAATACATATGACGAACATCTAATAGTGGAATGGAAAAAACAAGGAGGCCAACAACTGAACTGTCTTCATAGTAATGACTTGGCAAAGATTTGGACTTAAGGAGGGGGAGGGGGATTTGAAGATGAGAAACTGGGAACATGAAATTAAGAAAATGTATTACAGATATGAAAACTCTTCACTAGCTGCAAAAGGGAACCATCGCAATCCCTTTTGAAGGCAGATATATTTTGTATTGCCTACTCTGAGGCCTTTCGTCCGCTGGGTCGGAACTCATCAGGGAAACACGGCTGGTTGTGTCTGCGCTCCTGGCGTCAAATAGAGACACACCACAGTCCATAATACTGTGGTGTTCTCACCACCAAGGGTGCAAAAGAGAATCCAATAGCACCCCCAAAGCAGCCAGTGAAGGGTAGTAAATGAAACCAAACGAAAGTGTGGGGAGGAAAAAAGTTGCTGAAAAACTAAAGACATTATGCAAACAGTATAAAATGTAGGGGACAATCTTTGAGCCTACGCTTGAGGATCCACCCAAAGATGCAAGGGAGATCAAAAGACAAACACACAGACGGACAGAAACAAATGCAAATAACCTCAATTTAATCAAAACAAAATTGGAAATGAAATGAGGCAGGGAACTGTAAACAATAAACAGTAAACAAGTGGGGTAACGTTTGCTCCCTACACACGGAAATCAAACGATC
>CM031610.1:78739158-78746658 GCA_018398815.1 Conus ventricosus | reverse complement strand
ACACAGATAGATAGATAGATAGATAGATAGATAGATAGATAGATAGATAGATAGATGTAGAAGAGAGAGAGAGAGAGAGAGAGAGAGAGAGAGAGAGAGAGAGAGTGAGTGAAAGAGAGTGAGAGAGAGAGAGAGAGAGAAAGAAAGAGACTTGTTACATGATTGTTTTAACATCTGAACATTGTTTAAATCACGGAGCTAATTTATCTCAAAACAGTGCATGCGTGGGCATATATTTCCTCAATTTGAGAGACAGAGAGACACAGAGAGAGACACAGAGAGAGAGAGACAGACAGAGAGAGAGAGACAGACAGGCAGGCAGAGAGAGAGAGAGAGACAGACAGACAGACAGACAGACAGGCAGGCAGGCAGAGAGAAATAGAAAGAGAGAGACGGACAGAGACAGAGACAGAGAGAGATTGGTCGGGGAGAGAGAGAGAGAGACAGTACCGACTTCTTCTGGTGTACTGTAGTTCGGCCATTGGCCCACAAACAAACCGCAAGCATGTCTCCTGGGAAGTCACAAACAACGTACATAAATCAGCATGCCGCAGAGCTTTCCTCTGCTGGCACTCCACGGGGAAGGACTATGTTGTGCATTGTCATGCGTGAGAGAGAGAGAGAGAGAGAGGAGAGAGAGAGAGAGAGAGAGAGAGGAGAGAGAGAGAGAGAGAGAGAGAGAGAGCGGAGAGAGAGAGAGAGAGAGAGACAGAGAGAGAGAGAGTAACAAAACCTTTTCATTTGTGACGACCAGAAAGGAGAGATTTTTGTGGAAAAATGTACATGTCTGTTCTGTATTCGTTTTAATTTAGGCTATCTTTGCATCTTGTTTTATTGTTTATTTACATTTTGCCTTGGCATGGTCATTTGCTCTATAGTGGGTTGATTATTGGCAACTAGCTTCTTCCACGTGATTGCTATGGAGTTGACAAAAAGTGGTGCAAAATAAACAAACAAACAACAACAACAAAATCCAAACAAACCAAAGGAAAGAAATAAGGAAAGATGCGACCTGCAAGTCGGGTCACTTGTGCACCTGCTGCGACCACGTGCATCGTGTTCACAGTCACGTAATCCTCTGACCCAGTCCAGCCATAATGAGAAGGACAATGGGTATTGTCAACAGGCCTTTTTACATCACGTCAGAAGACATAAGACACCTAAGGCAGCATGATTAGTGAGATTAAATCTGAACTGTGTGTAGCCCGGGTCAGGACAGCGGTGCACGCAGCTGTTGATTGTTATATCATGGTGTGTGTGCATGTGCGTGTGTGCATGCGTGCGTGCTTGCATGCGTGTGTGTGCGTGCGTGTGTGTGTGCGTGATTATGTGTGCGTGCCCAGCTGTTCTCTCTCTCTCTCTCTCTCTCCTCTTCTCTCTCTCTCTCTCTCTCTCTCTCTCTCTCTCTCTCTCCTCTCTTCCTCTGAGGAAGAGGAGAAGGAGGAGCGGGAGGAGGAGCGGGTGTTGGGGGATGAAGACAGAATGAGCGAGAGAGAGAGAGAGGGCTGTGTTGCAGTTGTCTAACTCGTATTCATGAGAATTTATAGACTGACTCTGCGATCAAAAGAATTGCTCGGCACATACTTGGTGGATACTAAGATTTTTATTTGTACCACGAGTTGTTTGCATTTACAGATTACCAATATTTGGACGTGGTGGACCTGTACTAGTGTATGCCTTCTTTATAGATTAGACGTTTATTCATTTCTCATGTTACACTAGCTTTCCGTTGTTTATTTCATTGCTTGTATTTCCAACGGCCGGTCACGTTGTTTGCAGTTGCTGCTTTTCCTAATGCTTCTTTAATTTTTTTTTCAAACTGTATTTTGTCAACTTCATACATTCGTTTCTTGATATTAATTATTGAAACATTTGCATGCGTGTGTATGAGAGAGGGTACTTTGATTTTTTCATTGATTTTCCAGTGCTATGCGTGAATTACATTGAATTATTGGTCATTTATATTGATGTCCAAAGTGATATCAGAGTCTCGTATTTGATCACATTTTTGTGATCCCCAGTCTCTCCTTTTCGTGGATTTCCTTATCTCACGTATTGATTCTTCGCGATATCTATGATTTTTTTTTTCATGGAGTTACCACCCCTGAAATTGTAGTATATGTGTAAGTCATTTGCAGCATGGAACACTCTACACTTTACTCACTTCAGTCTGCCAAAACGCACACTGTAAACATTTGGCCTTTCAATAACGGTCTTATAATAGGATTTTTTGTTAAATCATGTACTTAGAAACGGGAAGAGTAATCATCTATTCTTCATAATTCTGGAAAAATTTCATTTATTTTGCTGTGCTAAGTCTAGATTAACCAAATATATAACTGATGAAGATGTATCAATACCAGGTTAAAGCCATATTCGACTTGACCCAATTCTCCCAATGCAAACAGGTTGAATATTTTAATCATGCCAGTCTCTTGCGTGCACACGGATAAAATTCATTTGAACGTCATGGTATTGAATCTCTTCGGGTCGAAGTTAATATTAAGAAAAGTAAACTCATTTTCAATGGATTTTTTATACAGGAACCCCTCTGAACGCATTGACTGGTACGACAAATTTAACGAAATGATGGAAGCTGCTTCGCTGATCGGAAACGAAACAATTCTCTTCTGTGATTTTAACATAGACCTTCTTAACAATAATCGATGGAATCTAACATATGATAATTTAGGTCTATTCCATTTAACCGACACGAATTACCCCAACATCCAAAACCCTGATTGATCATGTTTATGCGAGCAAACAATACAAAATCATAGAAATATGTTCTCAGCATTGTGGATGTAGTGACCACTCACCGGTGTGCGTAGCTTGGCTTGAAACAGGCACAAAAATTCCTAGACCTGGACATAAAGTTATCACGTACAGATCATTTGCCAGCTTTGACAAGAATTGCTTCCTATACAATTTAGCTCAATCGTCATTATCTCATGTTTATCATTATACCGACCATAATTAAGCTTTTGAATTCTGGCATAAAACTTTCGTAGACATCTACAATAAACATGGTCCTTTTATAACTAAAAGGGTCAAATATTCACCTAAGCCCCGTTGGTTGACAGACGTTATTCAAATAGCTTTGTGGTTACGAGATGACCTGTTAAGACATAAAAAATGGAACAATTCAAGAACCAAAGGAACAAAGTTACATCAATATTGCGCAATTCAAAAAAGAGGTATTTTAAAAAACTCAGTTTGTAATAGCTCTAACAATAACTCCTAACGCCTTTGGAAAGCGATAAACATTCTTACTCGTAAGAATGCAGACAAAACACATGCAGTTCCGAAAAAAATTTCTACTGATAGCTTAAATCAGCATTTTTCCACCATTATTGATCAAAGAATAAAAGATGACAGATCTTACATAGATGAAATACAACTTCTCAAAGAATTCTGTGAGTAAAAAACAATTAAAACTAAATTCGTAGTTTCTCCAATAACCATTTATGATGTTTACTTTCATCTTGTTCATATGAAACAGACAGGTACTCGCGGTCCTGACGATCTGGATGGAAAAAATTCTAAAATTTAGTGCTCCTGTCATTACTGAATCATTAACTTATTTATATAATCTTTGTATTGATAAAAGTTACTTTCCTACTATTCTCAAGCAAGCCAAAATAATTTCACTCTTCACATCTGGAGACAAAACAGATCGTTCATTTATAACTCCATTTCCCTTGTGCCTCTTCTTTCTAAGCCATTAGAAAAGCATATCAATAAATGCTTTATGTCTCATATTATAAACTACGACTTACTCCATCCTAACCAATCTGGATTCAGACCTAACCATTCTTGTCACACTGCACTGACAAATCTGGTTGATCAATGGGTAGAAAACATAGATGGGTTTTTTTTTTTGTTTTTTTTTTTTTGTTTTTTTTAGCTGTCCCAACTTCTGCGCCACCTCAGAGGCAGTGCACCCACGCCGCTCATTCCGACAACCTGTTCACAACCACAGCCCGGTCGGCCCCGCCGCAGCCCCGGCACCGGCAATCCACAGGGAGCAGTCAATGTCAAGTCGTCAAGAGGCAACCCACCGGAGGAGACACTGCACTGCTGCCGAGTCACTTCGGTGGTGTTCAGTGGCGCCTGTTTTGATCTAACATACGCAGGACACCACCTACTAAGCCCCTACTGACGACAATAATTGCTTAGTCGCGGAGCCGGCATGAGTGAGCTCTCCCTCCGGAGGGCGCCACCACGTCCGTCCAACGACAGCCCCCATGGACTCGCCGATACCGGTGACCCCGACGGAACCAAACCAAAGCCACTGACGTGGAGAGGACATCGAAATTGAGGTCACCATGTGTCAAGGAGCGAGAAAACCTCTCACAAAAGGCATTAGACTCTTGGAGGAAAAGGGACGTTGTACGTAGTATACAAATAGGTAATAGACCAATTATAGGTAATAGGCCAATTAACCAGGGTACCTTACCCAACGCACACGGCCGAACTGTGTGAAGGAGGCCGAAATGGCCAGATGACAGATGACACCTAGGAGAGAGTTCGGACCTGCCCGGTGGCGAAAGGGGGGAGGGATGTAACCACTACGACCTCGGCGCTCCAAGTGAGCGCTAAATGCTCAGTCAGCTGATGTTCTTGTGTAAACAGTCAAGTGAAGAGCAGGAGTCTTGGATTCATTCGGATGGTATTGCCGTGGGTCACTGTGTTGGTTGTATTGTCAGGCTGGCTGAATGCGTGTGGAGGTTGTCGTAGCCCTCTTTAAGATAATTACTGTGTTAAGTGACCACCGAAGTTGGCGGGAATTTTCGATGTCCATCTGGTCTATGTGTGTGTTTGCTAATCAATTAGGTAGGGGGTGTGTAAATGCTGATGTGTGGGAGAATGTAGCGAATGGAGAATTTCAGGGTACTTGTGAACTAGGGGTTTGAGAAGCAGCGTGGACAAAGGCATGGCCCGAAAGGGAATCCTTTGTTTCCCTCCCTATATAAACTGAGGGAGAACAACGTGAGGGGGAACAACACCAGGAAGAGAGAGAGAAGGCAGAGGAGTGAGCAGGACAGAGAAAGGGTCGAGAGAAACGTGGTCTGGGAGATAGAAGAGACAGCAAGGTCTTAGAGTTAAAGACAAGCTGGAAGAGAAGGAAACTAAGTTTGAAGCCCAGAAGTGGGTGAAGACAGACAAACTGAATTTGAACCCAGAGGTGGGTGAAGAAGACGAAGAAGAAGAGTTCTACGTCGAGATCCCAGAGACGACCACGAAGACCCCGTCCTGAAACCTGGAGCCAGTCAACCAAGGGCATCACCATCAAGCAGTGCTGAAGAAGACGTGAAGAGACTTGTTCAAGAACTGTGGTGTGGTGTGAAAGCGTGGTTGTGTGTGTGAAAACCTGGCCAGGTAAGAAGTCATTTTATTATAACCCGGGATTAGGAAGTATTGATCTTTCATGTGCTGATTTGTTCATTTTGTGGAATTGGATTTTTCATGTTTGATTATAAGTAGCATAGAAATTGTAATTTTTGTGCTCAGTCGTGTTTGGAGAGAAACGAATGCGTGACATCCCATTCCCAGAGAGAGGTGAATGTTTGGTGGACGCATGAGTGTGCATATGCGTGTATGAGTGCAGAGATAACCTTGGTGTGTTAAGCCTGACTAATGATACATCAACTTAGTGCACTTAAGCAATACCATCACGATTTCCCCCGTCCTGGACACCATGAGAGCAGGGCATGAAGGGCCATAGAAGTTGAGACATTTTCTTTTTCTTTTTTTTTTTAATGCTGACCGATGGTAGTATAAAATTTCACTGGGGTACTATTCATTGACTTTGCAAAAGCATTTGACGTTATTGATCACAAATTATTACTGAGAAAACTGGCTATGTATAGATTTTCCACTCATGCCCTTTCTTTAATAAAATCTGTTCTCTCCAGTCGTCAACAATCAATTTTCCTATGCAACATACAGCCCAGATTCTTACCACTAATATTTTGGTGTACCACAAGGATCAGTACTTGGTCCTCTTTTTTTTTTTTCCTATACGTGAATGATCTACCGTTACATATCAATGGCTCATGCGATCTTTTGCCGATGATGCATCTATCTATTCTAAGCACTCTGACCCTAGTCTACTATTCATTAAATTACAAGAGAATTTTCATCAGTTAATGACCTGGACCAAACTAAATCACGTGTCCTTAAACGAACAGAAAACAAAATTATGATAATAACTTCGCGACAGAAAAGACAAAATTTAGCTTCAACTATGCCCACCAAATACATCGGTGACAAGCAACTTGAAGAAGTGAGCACTCATTAGGTTTTGGGAGTCACCTTAGACCATAATCTCACTTGGTCACCCCATATTAATTGTATAAACAAACGTGTATCGCAAAAAAAAAAATTTCCAGCTCCCAAAAATCGAAACTCCCGAAAGCAGTTTTGTCACACGTTATTCAATCATGTATTGATTATGGGTCAATTATGTTTTTCATTCTTCTAGCATCAATTCGTTGAAACACTTAGTTCGTACTCATAAGCGAGCTCTTAAATCTATTCTTCTAAAACCGTCATCATTAACATTACAGGACCATGTAAAGCTAGATATTCTTCCCTTGTCACACAGATTTCAGTACAATAAACAATACTGATGTACAGAATATAAAATGAATGGTTATGCACCTTCGATTCTAGCCGCAAATTCCGCTCAACCAATCAAGATACACCAATAATATACGTATCATAAACCTAGAACTGATCTTTTCAAAACAAGTCTTCACTACTCAGGTGAACACTTTGGCACTCTAAAACCAGCAGACATTAAACAAAAAGATAGTATTGCTTCTTTTAAGGCAGCGTACAAACAATTACTATTTCAAACAGTTTAACTTAGCACATTGACAAATTCAGTGAATATTAGATCATTTTGAACCAACGCTATTTCCTATGCATGAGTTTAAAAATCTATTTATGTATATGTATTTATTTGTGTATTACGTATGTGCATGTATGTATATGAGGCATGCGCTCGCAGGCGAATTTGTGTGCGTATACGTGCGTATGTGTGCGTGTGTAGCCTTTTTCTTTTTTTTTTCTTTCTTCTTCTTCATCACTTCTTCTCTTATTTCTTTTTCTGTCTTCATTTATTTCTTTATTTCTATTTCTTTCTTTATCTATTCCTTTTCTTTTGTCAGTAGACAAATTCCCCCACCCCCATCCCTCCATCATTTGCGCGTGCGGCGCATGGGCGCTTTTGTGTGTGTACTCGTGCACTTGTGCATGCATGCATGATTCTATCTGCGTTTGTAGTATCTCTACTTTTCATAGTCTAATTATCGATTTTTGCATTCACCGTTTTCCTGTAGTTGCTATAATGACTTGCATGTTTTCCGCGCCATGTACGAAGGTATGAAGAAAATGTCGGCCCCAGCGCCATCAAGATGGCTCCTCTAAATCTATATCAGGAGATTTCATACCTGACCACAGCAAACAGATGGAGAGAGAGAGGGGGGGGAA
>CM031610.1:78667382-78697023 GCA_018398815.1 Conus ventricosus | reverse complement strand
TTTTTGGGGTTTTTTGGTGTTTTGGGTTGTTTAAAATTTTCTGTACTTCCCAAAAGGTAAACGTACACGGCATGGAGAACAAAACATTCTCTTCCTACTTGATCAGCTTCTATGCTGTCACGTGACTGCCCAAAGGGTGTCCAAGGTGTTCCATGATTGTCCGTTGTTTTATGCCACAACAAACAAAGTATCAAAACATTTGCTCAAGAATCGTCGGAATTTACCACATCCTGTTGATTCAGTCTATATTCACATCAGACGCACCTTCCTTACATTTTTGGTCTAATTCATGATCAATATTTTGTTTCTGAAGTTATAATGATGTACTTATATTTGCAATTGAATTTTGCGGGAGGCTTCTTCTTGAATGGAAATAAAATTCATTCACAACAGATTTCCAATTCCACCACACAGCACTCCCTTTTAATTCAGATTACACCTGGTCATCACGGACATTCTTTTCCAGATTCAAAATCATCACGTTACAAAATCACTATCAGAACATCACACAACAGGGACAAAGTCACAGAGTTATACAGCGTTAAGTTTATGTTTTACCTTTCTTTAATCAAGTCCTTAAACTGAAGTAAAAAATATTGTCAGCGAATTCTTACTTTTTCTTTTAATGACTCACAACACACAGACGGTTCTACCAAAGATGGACAGACAGACAAATGCAAAGATAGATGGATATAAACTAGCCACAGGACATTAATTTTAAAGGTCATTGACTAGAAAAATGGAGACAGGTTTTTTCGGAAGATGAAGGAAAAAACAATAGCGTCGAACAATCAATATCTTACTGCTTATTTCCCAATAACATTCTTGCTGTAAAAAAGTTGATCGTCGCCTTCTGGGGTTTTTCTGCAAAGTGAAAGTCATTTCATTAAGCTTGTGTTTTTTGTCTTCAATTTAAAGTCTTTCCACATTAAGTGATATTAGACGAAGGGAAAGGATTTGGAAAGGGGAGCATGAGGAGGTGGGTGGGTGGGGTTATCTTGCAATCATATACAAAAACAAAACAAAAAACAAAAAAACAAATAAAAACCGCATCTTTACCATCTTTACAATACAATGGGAGAAGAAAAGAAAAAAAAAAGAAAGGTATGAAAAAGCCAACTTTAAATAACTATTTTGAATCATACCACAAACTATAACAAATGTCCCATAGGACTGCGTATAAACAGTTCGCAAAATCAAACAACAAACTACAATTCTCAAGAATACTGTCAAGAGAACTTTCAGAGATAGCTGGTAAATTAGGGCTCAATCTCTGGCATTCCAGAAAAATGTGTTAGTTTGAAATTTGTTCACCGCACAGACATTTAACACTCTTGCTGAATTTTGTTTTGAAGGCATTTAAACTTTATCCAAAAAGACAGCAAAGTAATGTGTCTAACTTTAAAACTGTTGCTATAATTCACAGCTATTTTGTTTGTTAAACCAACCGAACTGAGTAAGAGACCGAGAATTTCTCCTTCCTATGGAGAGATTTTGAAACTTTGTTCCACGATGCTTGCTCCAGCAACTGATACCCTTCTGTAACGGATAAAGGGATGTTTATTTCTATAGATTCCCTGTCTTGCCTTGCACCTTTTTTGCGGCTCTATCAGCACAAATCGTTTAAATATAATCCAATATGTAAGGAACCCAACAAAAGGTGATATTGATTCCATCAAACTTAAAATGTTAATCATTTGATTGATTCTATGATAATTTTGGATTTTTTCTTGTAATCAAATGAACGTAAAGCATACAGTACGGACTGAGAATCGACGCAGAATAGAATTTGAAAAATGTTCAACGGAAGATCCACTATGTAAATTAAGAGCCATAAGTATAGCAACGAGTTCGGCGGTAAGTATTAATCGATTTTTACCAATGAAGTATGACTTTGTTTTTTTTAAAGCTGGTATAACAAAACCTGAACCAGCACGGTGATCATCTAAAAGTGAGCCATCTGTGTATACCTTTAAATGATTTGGGTATTTATTCTCTAGGTAAAATCGGACTTCACTTTGCATAATATTTGGATTCTCATTCTTCTTCACATCAGTGTAATTGATATCAAAATATGGTTTATATCATCTCCCAGTTAGGGTAAGGAGAGACTACTTGCTGTGCATCAATACACTGTGGATTTATTTCCGACTCTTTAAGTAAGTCTAATACATATGAGCCAATTGGCTTTAATGAAGATATCCGTCTGGCCTGTTTAGGAAAATTTATTTCTGATTATATTTGTACTTCTTCCGAGACAAAGTTGTCAGGTGTTGAGGTCCTAAGAACGTACTTTGCACATGCAAGATTTCGATATTCATCCAAAGGCAATTCTCCAATTTCTTTATATAAGTTCCGACGGTTGATGCTGAAAGGTACACCAAGAGTAAGCCTGTATCCTTTGCAGTCGAGACTTTGAAGTTTCTTAAGTTAATAATTTGGAGCACTAAAAAAATATATCTTGTCCATAGGATAATTTTGATCGAATTAATGTTGTGCTAAGATGTTTTCAAAATTTTGCTGTCTTGTCCCCAGTATGTTTACTTATAACATTTAACAAATTTAAGCATTTCTTGTTTTAGTAACATTATGGTTATAGAGCGTTCCACGTTAGCTTTGTTGTAAGAAACTGTCACACTGTCACTTTTGCCCACATGCATTCAGACAGCATTTGCTCCATACGCACACGCAATCTTTCCAATCAACCAAAAGCGCACTACCGAATGTTTTCTTCTCCCCTCTCCTTCAGGAAAAACACTTTACTAAATCACATCAAACAATTTATAAACAGATTTTATACATGCATCCTTGTAACCAATTTTCCCAGTTACATCAATACACGTTTTTGTAAGGCATGGCCTTCACATAACACTGGCTCAAGATCCAGACCAGGAGAATAAATACTTTTTCACTCCTTGATGCTATGCCTGCATCAGAATTCAGACTCGTTTCATACTGTCATGATTCCCTGTCTCTCTCAGACAGTGTAACGCCCCTTTGATTCCTCCCGTCACTGGAGATATGAGTTCCCACTCCTCTCCCTTGAGTTCTCCCTGTCACTGGAGAGGTGACGAGTTCCAACCAGCTCCCCCACTTCTCTTGTCACGGGAGATACGAGTTCCGACTCCTCTCCCTGAGTCCTGATTGCTGGGGCTGAACTACCGGTGTGTTCCCCACACCATGGCCATCTTTAACCACCTCACGGGGTGAAAGGTGAAGTGAAGGCGAAGGCTGAAACACGAATAAGGTTCGTGTAAGTAACCTGCTTCCTAATTCAACATATGAATTCTTTCTTTCCTTTTCTTTAGTTTTCCCCCTTAGCTTTCCCAACTATCTATGGCTCACCTGTAATGACTGGTCAGCAGTGAGGACCAGCTCCTGACAGGTTCGAGTCTCTAGGCCATCTGCTGGGCTAAAACTGATTCTTTCCTCCCTCCTCCTAGTGAGTGCATACTCAGTGTTCAAAACACATGACCAGCACCTTACCAGCCCTTGTTAAACTATCACTCAGTGGTCACTTTCACCCAATGACCACCCTTCTTTCTTTAATGTCATTCTCACAATTATTGGGGACGCCCCTACACTAGTCAAGCCACATGAATATTCTTCCTTTTAAGTAGTGGCATGGGAAATGATTCATAATCACTAAACTACATGTGATGGAGCGTCACATGCCTGATGTGAGCTACGTCACATGACACCCCCCATTCCTGGGATGAAAAAATTTTCTCCAGAAAATTTTTTTTAAAGAATAATACAACTTCACTTAAAACACATCTTCAGCCATGAAATCTCAAAATGTGTATCCATCACACATGTTTCACCAAATTAACAATCAACGTATAGAATCAATCATCGATCCACCATAAAAAAGCATATTTCAAACTTTCAGTCTTTCTAAAAAAAAAAAACGAAATTCAAATTGATCACCACATCTCACAAAATACATTTCACAAATTACATGGATAAAACAATTAGGGATATAAACAATTCAAAGTACAACGTGTCTTCATATATTTAAGATGTGAAGCACATATTTTCCCTTGATCTTTGTCTCACATCATATGTTACAAAACCCTCATGAAAATGAGAATATTTCTAAGTGTAAATGTTTCTCAATAGACATTAAACAAAATAAACATAATTTAAACATAGTTTTTTTCCCCACATGTAATGTTATAGTCCATTGAAAAGTGAAACATATATTTCCATTGTTGACAATGAACTAATGAAAACAATAGGTTTTTTCTCACTGCACAATCAAAACATGTGTATAATACATTTCTAAAGAGTTATTTGCTCATGACACATACATATATAATCATCTTCACAAGCACGTTAAGACATAAATAGTACATGATGATTTTTCATTGTTTACCAAAGAATAAAGCAAAGAATAAATATGTATTAAAATCAACATCAAGTAGTTGTTTGCTTGTAAAACATATAGTCACTTCAACAAGAAAATTTAAGCATAAATACCACTTGATTTAGATAGTCAGTAGCATACAATGCACTGTCAAATGTGAGCACACCGTAATCATTAAGAAAGACAAAAAACAGAAAGTCTTTCCCTTGAAGACAGTTACAATTGCCCATGAATATTCATACACGTGACAATAAATCTGCCATGAAATTTGTGTTTCAGGCACGGTTCAATGGTAAATTGGAATTCCTGCAATGCCAAAGACCACCTTAATAATCTGCTGTTCTTAGTTTTTGACGAATGCAAGAACGTCAGTGGCCTGCGGTCATCTGTAACCGAAACTTTCGTCCAGTCAAGAACCTTGGCGAACTTCTCACATGCCCATACAATAGCCAAACACTCTCTCTCAATAGTGGAGTATTTCTCCTTGTCTTTGAGAACTCTTACTGGCGTATTGCACGGGATTAACAAAGCACTTTTTCCTGCAACAGTACCGCTCCCTTTCCTTTGGAACTGGCATCGGTTCTCAAATAAAGTCTTCTGAAGGGAGTTAACAAAAGAAACAGAAATGTGTGAGGTGTCCTGAACACACTCCAAAGCCTTCTGGCACTCATCAGACCAACAATACTTTTGTTCTTCATCCCTTTCGTCAGTTCAGTCAAAGGGGCCGTCAGGGACCAAAGTGGGTACATATCGTCTAAAGTAAGACAACTTATCCGATGAGTAAACCTGATCGTTTCTTTGTAGTGGGTTTTTGTAAAGATAAAATCTTTCCACTTTCTTCCTTCTGGCATCATTTTCCCCACTGAAATAGTGTGACCCAAAACTCGAGAGTTTGAAAACTGGCACGAATTTTGGATGGTCTCGCATCAAACCAAAACTTCTGAGTCTGGAAAAAAACAGCTCGTAAGTTAGAAAGGAGGTCACTCCATGACTTTGCAGCCAACAAAATATCGTCAAAAAAAACTGACTGCACCACATTCATGGAGTTTCAGGCTCGCATCATTCTGGCAAAAGAAGCTGGGCATTTTGCAAACCAAATGGCATTTTCGCCACTGGAAAAGACCAAAAGGTGTTTGAAATGCTGTCTTTTTCCTGTCAGCTTCAGCCATTGGAATCTGCCAGTATCCTTTAGTCAAGTCTTACTTTCACAAATAATTTCCTTCTGAAGCTGACACAGAAGTTCTTCAATTTCTGGGATGGGCTCGGCATCGAACACAGTGATCTTATTTAATTTCCTGTAATCGATGCAGAAACGCACCGAGCCATCAGGTTTGTCCACCAATACAACGGGTGAGCTGATGGAGATGTAGAAGTTCTATGACCTTTAAATCCAGCATACTTTGATTTCTCTCTCGACAACCTCTTTTTTGCAAACGGAGGGGTATGTCTGGTTCGCACTGGTATTTCAGTAGTTAAACTGAATACAAATGGGGTTCAATACCAGTCACTGTACCTGGGTATCTGTCAACACATCCTGAAAGTCTTTCAAAATTTCTTTGAGCTGTTCTTTTTGACTTGCAGACAAATCATTCGACAGAACCACATCATCATAGTTTCACCTTAACAACAGAGTAGGAAGGGGTACAACATCATCTGCACTGGTAGATTAACACTCCTACATTTGCTGTTTCACAACCTTTGATCTGTCCCTGAACGTTACATTGGGTACAAAATCATCACTGATAATATCTGTCATGTTGACATCAATTTCTGACATAGACATATCCACTCAACTGACTGTTTGATGCAACATTTGTACGTTCAACATACTTCTTCAACATGTTCACATGGAATACCTTCTCATGTTTTGCCATTTTGATCTTATAATTAACTGCCAGAAAGTTTTTCGACCACCTGAAAAGGACCCTTCCAAAATAACACAACTTGTTATGTTCATCAGTGAGTAGTACAAGGACTTTATCCCCTACACTAAAGGGAACGTGCCTTTGCTTTTCTGTCTGCAAAGACTTGTACACATCTGTTTTCCTATCAGCTGACTGTTTGAGCAAGCTCACATGCATCCTTCAAACGATTATGCAGTTCATAAACGTATTGGTAAACAGTTTTACTGTCAGGGATGTCCGTCTTTTTCGTCCATTGTGTCATCAGTAAATCCAAAGGACCCCTTGGTGAGTGTCCGAAAAGAAGCTCAAATGGTGAGAATCCCAGCGTTTCGTTCGGCATTTCCCAGTATGCGAAAAGCAAAGCCGGTGTGAAACGATCCCATTCATGGGGTTCCTGCCTTGCAACCTTTCTCAACATGGACTTTAACGTTCCATTGAAACGTTCAAACCATTGCCATTCGATTGGGGATGATATGGCGTGGTTGAAATGGAAGAGATTGACAACATCTGTAAATTTCTCTCATGAGATCGGAAATAAAATGCGTTCCACAATCCGAGAGAATTTCGTCTGGAAGACCCACTCTGGAAAAAATCGCAAGTAAGCTTCAGCGACAGACACTGTATCAATTTTCTTCAGTGGAATCGCTTCTGGATACCTTGTCGCTGTATCCACCAAAGTTAAGATATAGCGATATCCGGAAGAAGACAGTGTAAAGGCCCAACAAGATCAATAGCCACCTTCCGAAATGGAACGAAATAGAGCATTTGTGCAAAGGTGCACATGGGACGCGACCTTTCTGAGATGTCTTTTGGCAGATGTCACATGAGCGGCAGTATTCTGTAACTTCCTTTGTGACACCTGGCCAATAAAAAGAATCAAGAACTCTCTCCAATGTTCTTTTGTTTCCCAAACAGTGACCAGCGAACAATGCATCATGAGCCGTGTGTAGTAACTGTCTCTCTAAGTGGCTTGGAACGACAACTTGTTTGTTGTCCTGTCCAGGTACACACCTGTAGAGAATGTCAGAGTCCAGTATGTACGTTGGTTTGTCCGTTGGTATGTCAGTGACAGTCTGTTTAGCAGCAGAAAGTATTGTCGTCAGCGTCCCCGTCTTTTTCCCTGCATTTCTTTTACATCATCTGGGTAATCTGGAGTTCATCCATTTTGAGATTTTTAGCGGCTTGTAGCCTTTCCCCCGCTCTATGATGCCTGACCTGGTACTCACAAGACAAGGAACGAACGATCCTCCAGCACCACCATGTACTGTAGCGACACCTGGCAAATTGCCCAAGATCAAGTCGCAGACTGGGTTACTCGATAACACAGGCGGGAAGAAATCCGGAGTAGTACGTGTATCGACCGAAATTTTCGCCAGCGAAACGTTTCAATCTTGCCTCCAAACGACCTACACTTTTGGACATGTTGAGATACTGGTTTTGAAGCACGAAAGATTTTCTTACACCAGCGGTGGTGCACCCAGTGTCTCGCAAAACCAAAGCCTGCAAAACCGTTGATGGCTCCGTTTTCTAACATCAGTCCATCAACCGATTGATCTGGTGCCAAAACAAGGCCTTCTTCACAATCAGTGGGGACTAATGCGGATTTTGAATCATTGGTTTGAAAGGGCAATTCTTTTTCAAATGGAACTTACCCTCACAAAAGAAACATCGCATTGTCTGATCGGCAGCTGACTGATTTTGTGAACTTCGGTTTCTGTCCACGAACTGGCCCAAAAGGTGTACGCGGCGGTCGTTGTCCACGACCTCGGAACGTTTGCTGAGGACAACGGGTTTTTCCGGCGGTGAGTACTGGTACTGACGAAAGCCACTCGAACCGCGGAAAGATCCCTTCCATTCCTAGGATAGGTATATCCTTGAGGACCCAGAAATGACCCACGATTTCCTTTCCTGTAACTTCCCTGTCCCGATGGGATAGTACATGACGCATGAACTCAAAGATGGAAAATTCTCCTTTTCCTAGCCACGCCCTTATCTGGTGAGCGATACAATACTGATCAGCCATCTGACACATTTCCTCAACGCTTTCAAATTGCCTTTCTTTAAGGAAAGTGGCCAATCTTGCCACGCTCTGGAAAAGTTGTTCTCTAAGAAGGAGATCTCGCAGTGATTGAAAGTTTTGTTCGTTTTTGATAAATCGATCCATCTATCCAAACAATGACTCATACGGATCAGAAACGACGGAAATGATTCTCCTTTGTCAGGGCGCACAGAACGGAAACGTCGCGAAAACGATCGGCAGAACATTGAAATTTCTTGAGGAGTTCTTCTTTCAAAATGATCCCAAGTTAAATTTTGTTTCGCCGCGATGTGTGGTACAATGCCAAAGCGCTACCCTTAAACAACGACGCAATATACAATGTCCACTTTTCCTTTGGCCAACCACAAGACGTTGCGTGACTTTCAAATCGGAAAAGAAAAATATCGACGTCATCCGTTTTTTCCTCGAAAGCGGTAACTTAGAATATATGCTGTTTTTGGTTGAGGCGCACTTGCGGAACCGACTGGTGGAGCTGGTGGAGGTTCTCTCGATGCCCGTATTCTTCTAATTTCAGCATCGGTCTCTAATTCTAACTGCCTCAACTTAAATTGACGTTCTTTATCTTCAGCTTCCCTCTGTAGTCTTTTTTCTTCAATTCCCCTTTTTAATCTTTTTCCTTCAACTTCAGCTTCCCTCTGTAATCTTCTTTCTTCAACTTCAACTTCCCTCTGTAATCTTCTTTCTTCAACTTCAACTTCCCTCTGTAGTCTTCTTCTTCACTTTCTAGTTTCCTTTCTTCACTTTCTAGTTTCCTTTGATTTTCTTCTCTTTTTCCTAGCCTGTCTGCCCTATCTATTCATTGTTTGCACATAGTTAGTAAGTTTTTCTCCATCAAAACCCAAGCGTTCCGCTTGTTGAACATATTTATCAAAATCATCCATAATGAACCGTCAACAGATATAAACACAAAGCAATTTCTAAGTATGAATAAAAAAAGGCGATATAAAGATGGGGCTTTATGTTTCACAAAAAATGTAATTATAATATATACAAATACAGAATTCAATTTCCGGTATAAACAGAAGAAGGCTTACTAAAACAAGGTAGATATGAAACACAAGGTTTTTTCCAGAAGTAAATTTTGTTCTCGAAAACAGGTATCAATTTGTAATTTTTAAAAAAAAAATATGACTTCAATGCTAATCTGTTGTTTTTTTTCCTAAGAAAGGAAAAAAAAACCAATAAAGTTTTTCTGAAAATAAATTCTTTATAAAGTTTTAGTTCTTAAATGTTCTTGTTGTCAGTCTTTCTTTCTTTCTTAATTCCAAATGAATTTACAAAACAAATGTATCGCCTTATACGATAAATG
Organism: Conus ventricosus; assembly: GCA_018398815.1. Taxonomy (NCBI): domain Eukaryota; kingdom Metazoa; phylum Mollusca; class Gastropoda; order Neogastropoda; family Conidae; genus Conus; species Conus ventricosus. Next base: position 78,687,382 of record CM031610.1, on the reverse strand, counting down.
AATATGAATTTACAAAACAAATGGAAGCACAAACAATTAAAAAGAGGGGAAGAAACACAAACTAGCGGAAATCCTACCTAAAAGATGAAAATGTAGAAAGAAAACTAGATAGGAGCTTATTGAGAGAAGGTTTAACAGTTTTGAAAAAGGGGTTTAAAAGGAAATGAAAGGATACACAGGATCGGCAGAGTAAGAAGAAATCAAGAAAAGCAAAAGAAAACCCTCAGACAGCACCCTAGTGGTCACTGTCCTCCCGTGAAACTGGAGACGGGAAAACAAATCACGCACAATATACGCAACACTACAGTAAAGATACAAAATAATAATCAATCAATAAATGTACATTCACCCAAACGCAAAGAAAATCTCGCAACACACACAGAAAAAAAAAATAATCAAAAATAAAGATGTTTATTTGGGCTGAGCGGTAATCAACTCCACCACCTACACTAGTTGCATGACGGAGGTGAAGTCGATCCCACACTCTGAGAGGGCAAGGGGAAAAATCAAAATGAACAATAGGAAAGGGAAAGAAATAGATATTTACGAGAAGGGAAGGACTAACCGACTCCCCAACGCCATGCCCCCCTGCTAAACGCAGGAAGAGGTGGGCTATCAGTCCTGGGGAAGGGACAAAACAAATTCTAATACTCTAAGGGAAGGACAGCGACTCCTCAACGCCCTGCCCCCTTGCTGCCAGGCACGAGCAAGAGAAGGTTGAGGCTATCGTCCTGAGGTGGGGAAGGGTCAAAAAGAAATCCTACCAAAAAAAAACCTTAACGGAGTAGAGCAACCAAAAGAAAATGTCAACCACCCGAAACACACATAGAAATAGAAAAAAAAAATGCAAATAATTATACACAATAAATAATTAACTAATTCTTTTCTTTTTCTTCCCTCAGACCCTTGAGGGTACAAATCAAAATCCTCTTTTTCCCCAACTGAAAATATCTCTTCTTCTTTTTTTTCCCAGGCCCTGAGGGTACAAACACAAATCTTTCCTCTTTTTTCCTTCCCTCAAACCCTTGAGGGTACAAATCAAAATCTTTTTTATTCTTTTTTTTCCCAGGGGGAACAAAATTCAGCTACGTCGGCGTCACCACTGTCACACTGTCACTTTGCCCACATGCATTCATGACAGCATTTACTCCATACGCACACGCAATCTTTCCAATCAACCAAAAGGCGCACTACCGAATGTTTTTCTTCTCCCCCTCTCCTTCAGGGAAAAAAACTTTACTAAATCACATCAAACAATTTATAAACAGATTTTAAAACATGCATCCTTGTAACCAATTTTCCCCAGTTACATCAATACACGTTTTTGTAAAGGCATGGCCTTCACATAACACTGGCTCAAGATCCAGACCAGGAGAATAAATACTTCTTTCACTCCTTGATGCTATGCCTGCATCAGAATTCAGACTCGTTTCATACTGTCATGATTCCCTGTCTCTCTCAGACAGTGTAACGCCCCTTTGATTCCTCCCGTCACTGGAGATATGAGTTCCCACTCCTCTCCCTTGAGTTCTCCTGTCACTGGAGAGGTGACGAGTTTCCAACCAGCTCCCCCGACTCTCCTTGTCACTGGAGATACGAGTTCCGACTCCCTCCCTGGAGTCCTGATTTGCTGGGGCTGAACTACCGGTGTGTTCCCCACACCATTGGCCATCTTTAACCACCTCACGGGGTGAAAGGTGAAGGGTGAAGGCGAAGGGCTGAAACACGAATAAGGTTCGTGTAAGTAACCTGCTTCCTAATTCAACATATGAATTCTTTCTTTCTATTTTCTTTAGGTTTTCCCCTGTAGCTTTCCCCAACTATCTATGGCTCACCTGTAATGAAATGGTCACAGTGAGGACCAGCGTCCTGACAGGTTCGAGTCTCTAGGCCATCTGCTGGCTAAAACTGATTCTTTCCTCCCTCCCCTAGTGAGTGCATACTCAGTGTCAAAACACATGACCAGCACCTTACCAGCCCTTGTTAAACTATCACTCAGTGGGCACTTTCACCCAATGACCACCCTTCTTTCTTTAATGAGTCATTCTCACAATTATTTGGGGACGCCCGCTACACTAGTCAAGCCACATGAATATTCTTCCTTTTTAGTAAATGGCATGGGGAAATGATTCATACACTAAACTACATGTGATGGAGCGTCACATGCCTTGATGTGAGGCTACGTCACATGACAGAAACAAACCCAAACATTTTACCCGAATCCATTGTACTGAATTGTTTCGTTTTCAATTTTAAACAAAGGCAGCTCAGCGGGATTTCTACCATTATTGAAAAGCATCATATGAGTCTATTCGGAAGATAATGCAAGACCATTTGTGACCATATAATTGTTTATTTTATCAAGTTCCCTTGATATAGCTTCTTGATATAGTTTAATGCCCTTTTATATGTATTTCTTTTCATTATAACATTCATCCATATACAGATGTCATCTGCAATTGTACTAATACTACATGTTTGACAAATGTGATGGCAAATCGTTCATCAATATATTAAATAACATGAGGTGCAATTACGGAACCTTGTGGCAAGCCCATGTGAAGAGATCTAAAATTTGAATATAAATTCCCTACTCTAACCTGTATACTTCTTTTACTCAAAAAACATTTAATACAATTGTATAAATGACCCGATAAACCAGTCAGTTTAAGTTTATAAAGAAGCTTGGCATGCCAGACTTGGTCATAGGCTTTCTTTAATATCAAAGAAAGTTGCAATAACGTTTTTTCTTCTCGCAAACTGTGTTTTATGTTTTGTTGTAAGTTTCACCAAATCATCGATTGCAGACCTGCCTTTCCGAAACCTGCTTGGTTTAATGGAATGATTTTATTTACTTCACAATAATGAACCAATCTTCTTAAAATAATCCTCTCCAGAAGTTTATATGTATGTGAGGTTAGAGCAATTGGCCTGTAACTATGTTTGTCCACTGAGTTTTTACCATGCTTTAGAATAGGAACGATGACGGACTGTTTCCAATGTTCTGGTATAACACCCTCAACCCAACATTTCTGAAAAAGTTTATGCAACAATAAAACAAAGTTATCTGGCAAGTGTTTAAGCAATCATTAGAAACTATATCAATCCTACAGATGATTTCTTATTAGGAAGAGATACAAGTGCATCTTTGACTTCATCAAAAGTAATTCGGCATGATGAAGTGATTGTTGTCACTAACTGATCTTTGTATATAATCTTTTCCTTCTTCTTCAGTTCTATATGTTTTATTTTTATGGGCCAGACATATAGGAATATGAACGTTTTCACAATGGATTTTTTGTCCTGCACCTCCTCTAGCTACTCTGTCTGCCCATTCATTTCCATAAATACCACAGTGTGATGGAACCCAAGTCAATGTTATACTGGAACCCTTTTGAATTAGAAAATGTATGAGATGATTAATTTCAATTACTAAGTCACATCTGTCTCTAGACTTCATGGATTTCAGTGTAAGTAAGACAGACTTAGAGTCAACACAAAAAAAGTATTGTGAAATATAACCATAGGAATGATTAACAATGTATCGCAGAGCCATGAGAATGGCTACCGGTTTCTGCGGTGAAAATAGAATGACCTGCACCAATATGAAACGATTTTTCTTTCTTTTAGTCCAGGTATTACTAACCCAGTACATAGAGTCTGAAAACATATCAGCAAATAATTCTGCCTTTCTGAGTTTGACGGAAAATTTTTGTTCTTCATCTTATAGGACAAGATGGCAAATTTACACCTTTTTTCATTTCATGAAACTTTTTCCAAACTTTTTGGAAATCTGTATGGTTTGAAATTTCATTTGCACAGAAAGAGGACCATTATTGCCTTTTCGCCTGCACTATTACCATATTGCTATGATGATTTGCTTTTCTTTTAGCAATTAGATTCTCTGTGATTTGTCTTTGAGATATATCTTAAACATTGATTTCTTATTATTTACGGCTGCATCACATGTTGGTGTCCACCAGATATTTCCTGAATGTTTGTTTGATTTGACTGGATGGAACTTTGGAATTGCTACATCAGCATTTTTAAGGATGGCACAAGTAAAGCATGAATAAAATTTGGGTCTATGTTATCAGTATCAACACTTTCATATGACAAGCATCCAGACTATTTTGAATTTCTCCCAGTCAGCAAGTTTATAATTATATTTTGAATTTTGTCTACGTGAGATTCATAAGACTCTGTCATTTCATTAAATGTTATAATAATAGGAAGATGATCGCTTCCCAAAGTATCGTTAAAGGTATCCCAGCTACAGTCTGGGGCTAGGAAAGGAGATACCAAAGTTAAATCAATTGCTGATGCCCTGTGTGTTGAGATGTCCGGAATTCTAGTGATGCGGCCATCATTAAGCATATACAAACAAGAATCAACGATATTTTCAACTAACGTTACTAGTAACTGATGCACAATCTTTATCCCAGAATGGGGAATGAGCGTTAAAATCCCCTGCTATCAGCCACTTTTCTTTATCTTGAAGAGTATGTAACCATTCTGTGTTAAATTCATTGGTCCTTTAGGTAAGTACGCAGAAATTATGTTTATTGTATGATTTCATAAATTTTACTGAGCTGCACACAAATGTAACCGTGAGTATTATTTGGTGCAGGGGAGGGCGTACTTTGTAATCTATCCCTTCTTTAAAATAGCTGCACTGATTTTGGAAGTATCCTCAACTTGCTCATATACAGGTGGATAATAATACCTGGTAGTTTGGGCAGTTTGTTCTTTTCACGTTCAGCGATTAAAATAAGTGCTTGGTACATGTTATTCACCAGATGTTGAATTAGATATGGCAAATTGTGGAAACAGATCTAACATTCCATTGCATAACTTTCATAGATGACATCATGAAAACAGGCAGGGTGGAAAGCAAGCTAAATACAATTGCTTTCTGACTTAAAAATGACGAACAAAACAGGAGGGGGAAATAGTTAAGTGGGCAAAATTATTCACTGTCAAAATTAATATAGACTTGTAGTCTACTTACATAAAACACATACACTTGAAAATGCTCGGATAACGGAAAGAACAAGAAAAGTATCACTTAATGGTGGAGGAACAAGTTTAGTTATTAAGCTTGTGTGGTGTGTGTGTGTGTGTGTTGTGTGTGTGGTGTGTGTGTGTGTGTGTGTGTTGTGTGTGTGTGTGTGTGTGTGTGTGTGTGTGTTAGTTTTACGTCTTTTCATATGTGTTTTTAGACGATTGTGATATTTGTAAATTATATACATCAAGATGACATTGATATTATCATACAAATGAAAACATAATTGAAAATAAAGCTCAGATCAGTGAACATGAACAACATGAACAATGTTTGCTTAAAAAATATTGAAATCTTATACTAATGTACCAATAGGACTGCGAAGTAAAATATTTTGATACATTAGCCAAAAATGAATGATTTGAAGTTAGAGTCTTAAAAATCATCAATTGTAGTGATTATTTGGTAACTGAAAATTAGGCAGGTACTGCCGCATAATGGGACAATTAAATAGTACACGAAATGTCAAAAGTTTTTCCCCCCATATGCATTTTGCAGTATCAACATATTTACATTATAATGAATTATATTTAAGTCTAAAACACAAACTGAAATTTCCCTTGGAAAAAACATCAACAAAGAGGTGTGCCGATTTACATTATAACCTACACGAGCTTTGGTGTCTTTTTCTAAAAGATTATAGCATTCCTTTACAGACAAAGAAATATGAACGTTTTCACAATGGATTTTTTGTCCTGCATCTCCTCTAGCTACTCTGTCTGCCCATTCATTTCCATAAATACCACAGTGTGATGGAACCCAAGTCAATGTTATACTGAACCCTTTTGAATTAGAAAATGTATGAGATGATTAATTTCAATTACTAAGTCACATCTGTCTCTAGACTTCATGATTTCAGTGTAAATAAGACAGACTTAGAGTCAACACAAAAAAGTATTGGAAATATAACCATAGAAGATTAACAATGTATCACAGAACCATGAGAATGCATACCGGTTCTGCGGTAAAAATAGAATGACCTGCACCAATATGAAACGATTTTTCTTTCTTTAGTCCAGGTATTACTAACCCAGCACCCCCACATTAGTGTCAATAAGAGAACCATCGTGTTCCAGCTGGAACCTAAATTAATTGGTGTCAATAACAGAACCATCGTGTTCCAGCTGGAACCTAATTTATGTACTCTTTTGATTAACGTACCTGATTTTGCTGAATTATGATAAATAAACAATTTGAAGCTAATTGTAATATAAGTACTTCTGTGTATTTTTTTCCGCCTCATCACATGTATTCATTAATACATATGTGTATAAAAACACTTACATAAAAAACTAGTAAAACATGAAAAAGACGATTAAAAACAACAACAACAACAACAACAACAATAACAACAACAACAGACAAAAAAAACTCTTACCTCCATCACCTTGAACCAGGACCTGGATCGACAACTGCACAGCAGCAACAAGAAGCAGGATTGTCAGTTTCTCCATGATAAAGGTTTTTCACTTTCTGAAACAACCCAAACAGCAAGCTATTTCTTTAAAGGTCTACTTTAGAGGTTTTCGATAATTGGTCAGCTATGCAGAAATATGAAATGTTTGATAAATTGGTAAAATAAACATCCGATTCGCTCCCGATCACACGAAATCGATCCGCGAAAGTGGGCATTTTCACCTGTAATCAAGAAAACGGGAGGTAATCAACTAAATCTTGGCATGGCTTAACTACTCTTGGATGTGACGTCACATGATGGACTGGCCGTCAGCCGCGACCTACACAACAAGCAACGGCGACAGAAAGCGATTCTGATGGTTCTTGCACATCTTGATCGGTATTTAATTTATCATGTAAAAGCAGTGACTATGTGTCCAGGACGGGGGAAATCGTGATGGTATTGCTTAAGTGCACTAAGTTGATGTATTATTAGTCAGGCTTAACACACCAAGGTTATCTTTGCACTCATACACGCATATGCACACTCATGCACCCATCAAACATTCGCCTCTCTCTGGGAATGGGATGTCACGCATTCGTCTCTCTCCTAACACGACTGAGAACAAGAAATACAATTTCTATGCTACTTATAATTAATCATGAACAATCAAATCACACACAATGAAATATCAGAACATAAAAGATCAATACTTCCTAATCCCGGGTTATAATAAAATGACTTCTTACCTGGCCAGGTTTTCACACACACAACCATGCTTTCACACCACACCACAGTTCTTGAACAAGTTTCTTCAAGTCTTCTTCAGCACTGCTTGATGGTGATGCCCTTGGTTGACTGGCTCCAGTTCAGGACTGGGTCTTCGTGGTCGTCTCTGGGATCTCGACGTCGAACTCTTCTTCTTCGTCTTCTTCACCCACCTCTGGGTTCAAATTCAGTTTGTCTGTCTTCACCCACCTCTGGGCTTCAAACTTAGTTTCCTTCTCTTCCAGCTTGTCTTTAACTCTAAGACCTTGCTGTCTCTTCTATCTCCCAGACCACGTTTCTCTCGACCCTTTCTCTGTCCTGCTCACTCCTCTCCTCTCTCTCCCTCTCCTCTGCCTTCTCCTCTCTCTCTCTCTCGTGGTGTTGTTCTCCTCTCACGTTGTTCTCCCTCAGTTTATATAGGGATGGAAACAAAGGATTCCCCTTCGGGCCATGCCTTTGTCCACGCTGCTTCTCAAACCCCTAGTTCACAAGTACCCTGAATTCTCCATTCGCTACATTCTCCCACACATCAGCATTTACACACACCCCTACCTAATTGATTAGCAAACACACACTTAGCCCCAGATGGACATCGAAAATTCCCGCTGACTTCGGTGGTTACTTAACACAGTAATTATCTTAAGGAGGGCTACTACAACCTCCACACGCATTCAGCCAGCCTGACAATAGAACCAACACAGTGACCCACAGCAACACCATCTGAAGAATCCAAGACCCCTGCTCTTCACTTGACTGTTTACAAAAGAACCTCAGCTGACCGAGCATTTAGCGCTCACTTGGAGCGCCGAGGTCGTAGTGGTTACAACCCTTCCCCCTTTCGCCACCGGGCAGGTCCGAACTCTCTCCTAGGTGTCGTCTGTCATCTGACCACTTCGGCCTCCTTCACATAGTTCGGCCGTGTGCGGTGGGTAAGGTACCCTGGTTAATTGGTCTATTACCTATTTGTATACCACGTACAATGTACCTTTGCCTCCAAGCGTCTAATGCCTTTTGTGAGAGGTTTCACGCTCCTTGACAAATTTCCCCCCACTCGAAGACAATGCCCTGCATTGGCTAAAACACATTCAAGGAGATGAAACTCGCATAATTTTCCCATTTAAACCGATGCTAATATCGGCCTCTCATAAGCCTACTTACACCAGAGAACGCACGCAAGATTTGTCTTGCAACAAAAATTAGAGAAAAATCAATACATACACACTATCCAAGCAAATATCAACATAGATCTGGAATCTCCACCAGCTCTAAGTCGTGTGGCCATAAAACCATTATGTTTCTACGGAAATTCTCTCCCCTTCTCTCATACACGTGGCCCGCAACCAGCCACGTCACGCATACGCTGCACTGCAAAAGACACATGCACCCACTACCTGACTTCTCGACCGACCATTTTATTTTGGCCAACTCTTTGGTAAGACCAGTCTGATCCCCCTTTCTGTACACACACCTTGCCTTCCCCGCGGCATGTGCTGCATTGTGCACAGAAACGCCTGATATCGCCAAGGATACCGGGCCAGTAGTACCTCGCGTCACCATCTTCTGTGTGGCCTTCTTACCGAGATGGCCCGAGGCTGACGTCACATGTTTCTCGGACATCACCGCCGTTCTGCGTTTCGTAGGCACAACGATCTGCTTCTTCGTTTCTCCCGAACGCGAATGAGTAAAAGTTCGGTACAATATGCCGTTCTCTAACTCGAACCCGATTGTACCCTCATTAACATTTTTCTTCTGCCCTCTGTGGGCAAAACCAACCAGTTTTCTGAGCGAGTAGTCGCCCTTTTGTTCTGCTTGTAAGTGAGTGGGGTTAGTCTCACCGGACACGCTCCAGTGCTTTCTGGAGTGTTTGACTGCCTGGGGCCTTTTCCTCACGTGGTTTCTTTCCTCTGATTCGACACAGAAGTCAGCGTCTGGGTTTTCGTACCCACGTGCTCCTAAAATGTTCCCAATTACCAAATCATACGGCGGCTTCGGAACAGCCAAAACCTGTACACTTCCACTATAAAATGGTGTAGCAATAAACACATGGGCCGTTTTGAATTCTGCTACTGTTCCATCTATTTGTCTACACCTCTGTGTTTTAACCTGTGAATTGTCCCTTCTCAACCAGGGACTCCTTCACCATGACACCAGTGCACCCAGAGTCTCTAATGACATTAACCACATTTTTCCCTACTCTGCCTTTGTGCACATCCATGTTATCGCCTGAATCTGTGAACACACAGCACAATCCAGACAAAATAACACTGTCATCTTGTTCATCTTTTTCTACCTGCCTCTCTCTTTGCCTGATCCTCATTGCTGCTGCCTTCTGTGACTTAAATATACAATCCCTAGCCAAGTGCCCTGTCTTATTGCACAGAAAACAGGTATGCTCATTCCTAGCCACGTGGCTATTGGTTTTCACCCTTGTTTGCTCACGTGACGCCTTGGGCCTACGGGTGTGTGCTGCTGACTCATTATGTGAGTCATGTGCTGGCCTGCTTCTTCTGAATATGCTTCCGGGCTTTCCTCTTGTTCAGGCAAATCACGCCTCGCTTCCCGGTAAGTCTCTGCCGTCTGAAGTACCTCAGCTATTGTGGTTGCACCTTTTCCTTAATGTGGATGGTAAGGCCTGTCCCACAACCATCAAGTATCTGTTCCTTTATCACCAGTGTTTTGAGGCCTTCAAAATCACTGTCTACTCCACTAAGTTCTACCCATTTGTTGAAATAGTGATCCAGTCTAACTCCGAACTGTGTGTATGTCTCACCCTGTTCGATTCTCGCCTCGCGAAACTTACGCCTAAAACCTTCTTCAGTCAAATCATATGCCTTTAGTACTGCTTGTTTCACCTTGTCAAAATCTCTCTGATCACCTTTGGGTAGGGTGGAAACTGTGTGTAACGCACGACCTGTCAACAAGGCAGACAGGTTTATTGCCCAGTTATCTTAGGGCCAGCCCTCGTGCTCGGCAACTGATTCAAACCGACTGATATAGGCATCGATCGAATCAGTTTCTTCTCTGAACAGTGGGAGTTTAAGTCTAGGTGCGCAACTTGGTCTGCGGCCTACTGACTCAGAACTGGTGTCTATTTCACTACGATTTTCAGATTTTATTCTTTCCAACTCAATTTGTTTGGCTAAAATCTCTGATTCCACTTCTGCTCTCGCTTTGGCAGCTGCACTCTGTTCCTTTTCAAATTTCCTTCTTTCGGCCCTTTCATCTCTCTCAGTCTTCTGCTGAGATTCAATGAATCTACGCAGTTCATCTCCTGTATATCCTAGTTTCTCTCCAAAGCTCATCAGTTTCTCAATGGGAGTAAAACTTTCCTCAGCCATATTCTTTTCTGATATGTTTTAGCACCACTAAAACAGTTACACTTATAAACCCGGAAAAAGTCAGTAAACAGTTTACTAAACGTACGAATACACTAACCAGTGGTAGTGTTCCTAACACAAGGGAGCCTTAATCTTAAACCACAGCTTCTGTGAGAGTTAAGACTAGAACCTTGTTCTTCGTTTCTATGAACGACCTTTGATTAATACAACCACCCTACACACAAGTCAATACTCAGCACTCAAAGAACTAAAGGAAATAATTAGAAGAGCTAATTATAATTGCCTTTAGTGGACGCTTCACCCCAGTACTACTCTAGTACTCACTTTGTTTCCCGCCTGAGACTAATTTGGGCCATGCAATCCTGGCAGGCTCGCCACTTTGTCCAGGACGGGGAAATCGTGATGGTATTGCTTAAGTGCACTAAGTTGATGTATTATTAGTCAGGCTTAACACACCAAGGTTATCTTTGCACTCATACACGCATATGCACACTCATGCGCCCATCAAACATTCGCCTCTCTCTGGGAATGGGATGTCACGCATTCGTCTCTCTCCTAACACGACTGAGAACAAGAAATACAATTTCTATGCTACTTATAATTAATCATGAACAATCAAATCACACACAATGAAATATCAGAACATAAAAGATCAATACTTCCTAATCCCGGGTTATAATAAAATGACTTCTTACCTGGCCAGGTTTTCACACACACAACCACGCTTTCACACCACACCACAGTTCTTGAACAAGTTTCTTCAAGTCTTCTTCAGCACTGCTTGATGGTGATGCCCTTGGTTGACTGGCTCCAGGCTTCAGGACTGGGTCTTCGTGGTCGTCTCTGGGATCTCGACGTCGAACTCTTCTTCTTCGTCTTCTTCACCCACCTCTGGGTTCAAATTCAGTTTGTCTGTCTTCACCCACCTCTGGGCTTCAAACTTAGTTTCCTTCTCTTCCAGCTTGTCTTTAACTCTAAGACCTTGCTGTCTCTTCTATCTCCCAGACCACGTTTCTCTCGACCCTTTCTCTGTCCTGCTCACTCCTCTCCTCTCTCTCTCTCTCCTCTGCCTTCTCTCTCTCTCTCTCTCGTGGTGTTGTTCTCCTCTCACGTTGTTCTCCCTCAGTTTATATAGGGATGGAAACAAAGGATTCCCCTTCGGGCCATGCCTTTGTCCACGCTGCTTCTCAAACCCCTAGTTCACAAGTACCCTGAATTCTCCATTCGCTACATTCTCCCACACATCAGCATTTACACACACCCCTACCTAATTGATTAGCAAACACACACTTAGCCCCAGATGGACATCGAAAATTCCCGCCGACTTCGGTGGTTACTTAACACAGTAATTATCTTAAGGAGGGCTACTACAACCTCCACACGCATTCAGCCAGCCTGACAATAGAACCAACACAGTGACCCACGGCAACACCATCCGAACGAATCCAAGACCCCTGCTCTTCACTTGACTGTTTACAAAAGAACCTCAGCTGACCGAGCATTTAGCGCTCACTTGGAGCGCCGAGGTCGTAGTGGTTACAACCCTTCCCTCTTTCGCCACCGGGCAGGTCCGAACTCTCTCCTAGGTGTCGTCTGTCATCTGACCACTTCAGCCTCCTTCACATAGTTCGGCCGTGTGCGGTGGGTAAGGTACCCTGGTTAATTGGTCTATTACCTATTTGTATACCACGTACAATGTACCTTTGCCTCCAAGCGTCTAATGCCTTTTGTGAGAGGTTTCACGCTCCTTGACACTATGATTGCGACAGCCAATGTAACTATGGGGATGTTTCTGCAAGGCCTTTACCTTATCAGTTTGAACGCTAAGTTCTTTTTACCACGTCAGTTCCAGCTGGACCAGGGAAACGAGCAATTCAGTTCCAGCTGGACGCCCGAACACATCATTCCGAAGGCGTACGGACTTTACCGAAGTCTCGAGGGAGGCTACCGACTGACTTCTTGATGCGATCACGCGTGGACGGCGAGCGGAGATTCTCCTTCCTCAAGCCTTAACGTGTTCATTCAATTTAACAAGTGTGATCTGTCCATAGATATGAACAGAATAAACGTGCGACTATCGTACTCATCTGTACGAGCTTACCACTCCGCCTTCAAAGTATACGCGCACAATGCAGACGAAGTTTTTGATCCACTCGAACGGGCTCGGCAATTGTCGGAACAGCTCGTTTCCGTGGTCCAGCTGGAACTGACGTGGTAAAAATAACTTAGTGACCCGGCATGGTTGCACCAACTGAATCCACTTCTTTCGAGTATCAGCACAATATCTGCCACCCCCTCATGACTTTTTTGGCTGTGGGGGATCGCAACTCGTGTTGATTTCACTTGGCTTTGGCTTGTTGTGTAGGTGGCGGCTGACGGCCAGTCCATCAAGTGACGTCACGGTTTTCGGTCTACAGCGCGGGGTTTGAACAGGTGTGCAAAACTCGTTTTTTATCTATTAAATTCTTCCGGCGACTTTTTTTGAAAAATGAATACCATGCTGTAGTTATATGACATGTAGACCTGTTTTTAACAAATTATCGAAAATCTCTAAAGTAGACCTTTAAGACGCATCTCAACAGAACTTGATTCCACAATGCCAAAACAGCACCTTGACAAAAATAAACAACTACAAGCGAGACTTAGGACGTTCTGAAGAAGACAGATTGTCATGCTATGCATTTCTGGCAACAACATAACAAAAGGTGGCCAATGTGTTTTGATCAAGAGCATATATTCCATTCTTGTTACTAGTAGTTTTGATAGTCATTCAATTTTTTTTCCCTGATTCACAAGATCGTAAATCCGTAAATTCAGCGCTGACTCGTAAATGTATTCTCAAATATCAATAATTGTAGATAATATTCATATATCATCAGTATGCACCACAAATACCGCACACAAATTGGCTAAGGCTATATAGATGGCCATTATAATCAGCAATAGATTCTCTAAACCGTTTTCTCAATGCTGCAGCCACAAATGCAGTCACATTCCTGTCTAGACCTTCCCATACTGCCAGTAGGAATACTTCATGCACTTTACTCATGATCCACGGACTGAATTTCTTTCTTTCCACGCATAGAATACAATGGCCTTTTTTAGTCTCTTGACTGGACGGAGGATTGAAAATCTGATTGAAAAGTAATATTTCTACGCTTCATATTGAAAAGTAATATTTCTACGCTTCATTTTCATCAATACATTTGTCATGGTTGTGCGTCTGCCAAAGAAAGCACAAGATACACACCGATGTCATGTGATCAGATGTCAAACTCATTCCAAACTGTTGATGTTTAAGATATTATAAGTCCTGTTGCTTAGGCCGTCGCTCTTTCTAGAAACAAAAAGGAATATTTCGAATGAACGAGTCGCTGACTGCATTTCTATGTACACAATTGGGATGTTTCTTTTCCCAGCCATGAGGATTATCCATGTCATGAGACACGGACAGATCAGTGGCATAATCATGCACCGTTTAAGCTTCAAACTGTTTCATCTTTCACCTGTCAATTTACACCTTGACTACAAAACTCTACACATGGAAATCAAACGATCTCATGGTTCAGTGTAGATGTGAACCAGCATCGTCTCTGCTATGAAAAACTCTGCCAACGCACAGCTGATGAAAACTGTTCAATCACAAATAAGAAATACACCAAAACAGTAGAATTTATCACACAGCCGCTACATACGATGTCAACTAAGTGTGCTCACTACTTATTCAAACAAAAGCACTGTAACTAAATCACCGCTGCTAAAGCCACAAACCATTTACAGGAGTCTGTCCAGCACAAGCAGAAAGTCAGAAGAGACCACATGCACTGTGCTGATGTTGTGGAATTCAATGATTTCAGGTGGGAGGCGAGTGGGGGAGGAGGAAAACAGGGATTGGAATGCCACTGTGTCAGGCTGGACAAAATGCACACTTGTGTTTAAATGTGTGTTTAAATGGTGACATCCCATTTGGTCTACTCCCATTTGGTCTACTCCCATTTCGTCTACTTCCCATGTGGTCTACTCCCATTTCGTCTATTTCCATACTGACCATACTGCAAGGCTCCCCCCTGGCGTAACCAGTGTCCAGTCTACTCCAAAGCAGAATCGATGGTCTTTAGATTAGAGTAGGGCGAAGCCCGAGAGAGGACGAAGGACGAATGAACGAAGGCCGTTAGGCCAAGTCGTGCTCACACATATGGTAGGTAGACGAAATGGGAGTAGACCAAATGGGAGTAGACCAAATGGGAATTTTTCCTTGCTACGAAATGGGAATTTCTGAGTAGGCGAAATGGGAGTAGACCAAATGGGCATAAATCGTTTAAATGTTGGAAATGTAAGTATTGTGTTTTGAATGGCTATATGCTTGTGGTTCCCAAAATACATTTAAGTCTGGTTTAATGAGGATTATCTTTGGGGGTTTTTAGTTTGTGGTATAGAAAGAATAATAATAATAATATTAATAATAGTAACATAGCATTCAAAAAGCTCCTTGCCAAAGATTCTAGACACTGACAATCCATCACAATACCTGCCTACCTGCCTACCTGGGTAGTGCAAACTGAAAGGCTTCCTGCCGGCGCTTTATTCAGTGGTTTCCCGTGTCATCCAGTCAATATAGTTCTCTCAGTTTCCTTACTTTGCTTCATTCTTTCAATTCATCATGCAGGGTGCATGCTATATGTAACGTATCATCTATACCAACAGCCAAACTGGCCTTCTCTCCGAAAGTTGGTGATGGTATTTTACCGTGTGTGCAAGACGTCATGCGTGCGTTCACACTCAGAACCTCGGTTTATAGTCTCATTCGAAGGACTATTTGCAAAATGGAGTCAGAACCAATGTTAACTGTGAGGGAAAAATCCCCCTGTACCAAAACGGCCAGGCGGAGATTCGACCGACACAAAAGGTATTGTGATGGACTGTATTTCGTCCGGTCCCAAATTTGGGGGACACACTGACCGGAACAGGTGAAACCTGTGAAACCGGTTGACCTGTTTACATGACTGCTACTCACCTGTATTGTGTGTAAGTCAGGGAGCGAGCATTTTCCCTTTAGTCTCCGCTGAGCTACCGGCCGAGCAAGTTGTCCGAAAGGAGAATGGAGGTGTGTCCTCACTGGCAGTCTGGTATGTGTTGAATTGAACTGAATTAATAAAGTTGTTTGTTTTCCACAGGTGATTGGAAACGTTACAGCTCTCGGTAAAGGCCTGAAAATATTTGATTATTCCCTTGATATATCTTATGATTTGATGAAACATAGGGTGACAGTAGGAAGTTTGTAGTTAGTGAATATAAATCGAGAGGAGGATGAGTGAGTAGAAAGAAGAAATGATCTGTATACTGATATGTGATCTAAAAAAACAAGTAATCTACTTAAATCACTGTATTATTGGAAAAAAAGGTGTTGCTTATCTTTTTTCCCTACAGTATCATAATGATGTGAGTGTTGGTGAGCTCTGGAAGTGAGCAATGAAAATTATTGTGCATAAATTGTCCGGAATTGTATTCTGATTCTTGTTGTGGAAAGATAAAAAGGGATGAACGGAAATCGTTCTTGAAATGTAATTTGACATGTCCAGTGATGATGTGATATGATAAAACATTCTTTTCGTGATAAAATGGGACAAACGGAATGTGTTCCTGTATATGTAATGATTGTATTCTTGATACTTCAAAAAAGGGTTCAATGTGGAAATCCTTTCTCTCAATGTAAACAATCGTGGTTTTAATCAAAGAAATTGTCCTATTGTTATGCATCCATTGTATTGAAACTTTAGGTTCTGTTATGGGTATTTCCCCCCAAGTTCTAGTGAAATGCATTATGTGAAAAGTAACTGTTCATTACAAACAAGAATGTATTGGAAGTAGGCTAGATAATCAAGGTAACTACCAGTTCCCCCCAGGTGTTGTTGAAGCCCCGGATCCGACCTGGACCTGACTGCCATCCGGGTGTGGGGTGCAGCCTGTGCCCAGCCCCTGCCAGGGTATGGAGAGACTGACAGAGGGTCATTAGATGTCATGAGTGTACTGCCAACTGGTGTGACGTGCAGCATGAGCCCAGCCACTGTCTCCGCCCCGTGGGGTGGGGGGGGGGGGGGCGTTGAGAGCCTGTCCGTGAGGACAGCAACGAGCTGGATTGTGAAAGGGCTTCAGAGTTCGTCGGGACGACGACTTGTGTGCTCCTGCTGTGTGGGAGTTCCTGGGAGAGGACTCCGCGAACTGCGCTCGTGAGTGACTTTGACCTGTGTGAGAACTGTGTGTCTAGGGCCGGACACGGCCAAGTGCACAGACTGTCCGTGAAGACACTGCTGTGGGTGCCAGCCTAGCCTGCTTGGGAAAAGAATCGTGTTGTGACTCTGTAGTACTTATCTTAAATAAATGTTAGCGAACCACCCAGAGAAACGTGGACAAACGAGTCAGAAGACAAAAGACGACGCGTTTTGACCATTTAGGTCTTCTTCGGGCAAGATACAAACAAATAGAACAACAAAAATTCACTCAGCTTAAATTCAGGCCTTCCATGCGCTGAACTCTGAAGCCATCAAAGGTAAGTGAATTTTCGTTGTCCTATTTGTTTGTAACTTGCCTGAAGAAGACCTAAGAGGTCGAAACGCGTCGTCTTTTGTCTTGTGACTCGTTTGTTCACGTTTCTCTGGGCGGTTCGCTAACATTTATTTAAGATTTGTTTAGATTTGCGCCTGCAGTCGTCTCACTTTGCAACTAGATCTGTAGTACTTAGTATCGTTGTGTGCCCTTTGGTGGTGGCGAGAGAATATTGATGGTTGGCTTTTGTTACTTTTTGCTGTGCTTGATCATGCTTCTTATGTACTATGTATTTGTTTGATTTGATGGTTCAGACAGCAAAAGAAACCACAAAAAAAACTTAACTTGTTGCCTGGCTGTCTATGTTCGTGTGGTGTGGGTCTGTGTAGGGAAAAGTCGTACATGCATCCAAACTGCTTCAGGTGAGAGTCAGACAGCTAAATACACACTGTACTCCATCCATAACAGGTATGGTATACACAAAATGTGCCAACGAGTGTTTTTGTTTCTTTGTTCAACTAATTGTTTTTCATTCAGCATCAGATATGACAAAGTCGCCAGAGTATGCCAAGAGCAAAGTATGCATTGGCAGAACAAGAAAGATCACTTCCACCAAAGAAATATGTCTGTATGAATCCATGATGTGAAAATACATTGTGGCCAATCACTGCACCACGCTCCTGTGTGCAGGTGTGTGTGTGTGTGTGTGTGTGTGTGTGTGTGTGTGTGTGTGTGTGTGTGTGTGTGTGTGTGTGTGTGTGTGTGTGGTGTGGTGAGAGAGGCAGAAATCTGATTTGCCAGAGTCTTCTCACCCCACTTCCACTCCTACCACCAACCACCTTCTACCTGTAACTAATTTCAGTTTTAACCAGTACTTTTAACGTAATTCAAAAGTACCCTCTTCTGTCTTTTGCGACTTTGACGACAATGATGATCATAGTAAGGTTAACTTTGCCCAAGTTGAGTCTCGTTCTAATTCAAAGCGCTTTACAATTGCATCTTCACCGGCTCAACAGCCGTTTTAGCTAGGTATACCCGAATCAAGCAGAGTAATTGCTGATGCATAATTCATTCGTTTTCCATTTCCCTTGTGCGTCATAAATCATGACTGTGTCAGTCCCACTGTCGTTTATTCTTATTTGTCTTTTTCACAAGGGAGGCCTCCTTGTGCGTTTTCTTATAGACAGGGTGAATGCAATCCTGATGAGCAGAAACCTGTGTTACACAGTGATAATTTGATAAAACGTCCTCAACATTGTGCACAAAGCCTGCACATTTTTCCTATTAAAATATTTTCACACATCAAACTAATAAACGGCGAAGAGTATTAAAAGAAACAAGAATACCACAACATCAAATGAAACATGAATAACAATGGTAAACGCCATAATAACATTAATGATAGTAATGATAACAATGATAATGATAATAATAATAATATGATAATGATGATGATAGTAATACTAATCATGATAATAACAACAATAATAATGATAATAACAATAATAATAACAAGAAGAAGAAGAAGAACAACAACAACAACAACAACAGCAAGAACAACAACAACAACAACGCAAAAATACCAACGATCACAAGAGCTATTTAATCTCATTGATATTCAAGAAACGTCTGAACTTTTTTTCTTACAAAATCCATCCAAGCTGACTGTTTGGCCAGAAGCTATACCAGGGATGCATCAGACACTTCTTAATGTAACGATGAAAGACCCCTGACAGGCAAAGTGTGGACCTACCCCTTCCCTGCCCTGTGCTCCTCCTTATCTCCTTCCCATGTTAGTCTTTTGGACAACACTACAGATCGACGATCCATGTGTGGCAAAGTCCTAGCTCTCACAAAAAAACAGCTCTCAGGAACCAGGGAATTTTTCATCTCAGCTACCAGAATATTGAATTTGGCATGCAGATGTCAATGCGTAGGAGAATCTGCAGACCATTCATGGTGAGCAATTTCTAGTTTAAATGAAAAATAGACAGAAAAAGAGAAGAAAATAAAGTGTAAAACATAAAAGATGGTATGCACGCTCCAGTTACCACAATCTTAAAAAGTCTCAGAATTAGAGGCTTAAGCAGCCCCATCCCTGAATAAAAAAGAAAAACAGAAAAAGATAATTACAGGAGTTGGCCCTTGCACAAATGGAAATTAAAGAAAAAAAACCTCTAGACTCTGCACAGGTAAAAATGATAGCTAAACCAACGACTGCCAAATAATACATAAGTGATAACGGGGAATAATTATAGGGTGTGTGCGGGCATGTGCATGCGTTTGTTTGTGTGTGTGTGTGTGTGTGTGTGTGTGTGTGTGTGTGTGTGTGTGTGTGTGTGTGTGTGTGTGTGTGGTGTGTGTGTGTGTGTGCGTGTGTGTGTGTGTGTGTGTGTGTGTGTGTGTGTGTGTGTGTGTGTGTGTGTGTGACTATGTGGTTGTGTGTGCGCGCGCGTGTGTGTGCGCGCACGCACGCGCGCGCGCGCGCGTGTGTGTGTGTGTGTGTGTGTGTGTGTGTGTGTGTGTGTGTGTGTGTGTGTGTGTGTGTGTGTGTGTGTGTGGTGATGGGGCATGAAGGAAAACAGCACCCTACAAAGGTAATGAAGGAAAAACAGTATAAGTGCAAACTGAACAGCATGCCATTACCATAATATGGTATTACAAGCCTATGTTTCTTCATTCGGTTTTGGTTTACAACGTCCATAGTGCAGCAGTCTGGGAATCCATCCCATCCAGCTCACTAACACAGTACAATAAAAGAAAGAGTCAGCCTCACCTACAGTGCAACCCATCCATCCAGCTCACTAACACAGTACAATAAAGAAGAGTCAGCTCACCTTACAGTGCCCATCCATCCAGCTCACTAACACAGTACAATAAAAGAGGCCCC
>CM031610.1:78657133-78661113 GCA_018398815.1 Conus ventricosus | reverse complement strand
GGGGGGGGGGGGGGGGGGTTTTTTTTTTTTTTTTTTTTTTTTTTTTTTTTTTTTTTTTTTTTTTTTTTTGCTTTTTTTCCCCCACCTTTTCTTCCCCTTTTCATCCCTTTTTCCCCCTTGTTCGTTTTCCCTTCCTCCCCCTTTCTTCCTCATCCTGGTTTTTCTCATTTTCGTGTCCTCTTTTCCCCTTTCTCAAAGCGGCCAAGTTGTCCTATAAAAATTCAGTTCCAGAAATTGTCAAGCACCAGTTCACAAGTGTGAACAATTCTCTTCGATAACAACACCTGTCTCGACAGGTACATAGCCGGGAACGTAAGAAAATGACGAATTAATCAGGTGGTCACTGACAGATGTCTGTTCATACCGATGTACAGTCGTGTAATGCCTACTTCGATAATCAGTGTCTCAGGTGATGTCATTTATAAACGTCCACATTCTTTACGGCATATATGTTTGTTACGTCTGTTTGAAGAGAGAGAGAGGAGAGAGAAGGAGAGAGAGAGAGAGGAGAGAGAGAGAGAGAGAGAAGAGAGAGGGGGTGGGTGGGTGGAGAGGGATATGGCGATGAATGAGGAAACATGCTGTCAGTGTTATCAGTATCACGTTAACAACCATCCCTCCCCTACCCCAACCCTCCTCCGGGGAAGTGACCGACAGTGATGATGATCCCACGAGAAGAGGGGGGGGGGAGAGGGTCGCAGGATAATGGACTTCTTTTCCACTTTATTGATGAGAACATCATGACAGTACAACACATTGCTCCCCCCCCCCGCCCCACCCCTCTCCCCGTCAAGGGGAGGGGAGAGCATGCAACAGGGGGATTATCGAGCTGGGGGGGGGGGATAAGGGACAGGAGGAATATTAGACCAGGG
Organism: Conus ventricosus; assembly: GCA_018398815.1. Lineage (NCBI taxonomy): Eukaryota > Metazoa > Mollusca > Gastropoda > Neogastropoda > Conidae > Conus > Conus ventricosus. The sequence goes on along the minus strand of CM031610.1, from coordinate 78,660,241 downwards.
GAATGTCGAGCAGGAAATATTGGACAGGGGGAATGTCAGCAGGGAAAAATTGGACAGGGGGAATGTTACAGGGGAATATTGGAACAGGGAATGTCAGCAGGGGAAATATTTGGGCAGGGGGAATGTTATCAGGGAATATTGGACAGGGGGAATGTCAGCAGGGGAATACTGGACGAGGGGAGTGTCGAGCAGGGGGGAAAATTGGACAGGGGAATGTCGAGCAGGGGGAATTTTGGGCAGGGAGAATGCGAGCAGGGGAATATTGGACAGGGGAATGTCGAGCAGGGGGAATATGGACAGGGGAATGTCAGCAGGGGGAATACGGACAGGTGAATGTCACAGGGGAAATATTGGACAGGGGGAATGTCAGCAGGGGAATACTGGACAGGGAATGTCAGCAGGGGAAATTTGGACAGGGGAATGTCAGCAGGGGGGAAAACTGGACAGGGGAATGTCACAGGGGAATACGGACAGGGGAATGTCAGCAGGGGGAATATTTGGGCAGGGGAATGTCCCGAGGGCCCGGGGAATAATGGGCCAGGGGAATGTCAGCAGGGAAATATTGGACAGGGGAATGTCAGCAGGGGAAATATTGGGCAGGGGGAAACAGGGCAGGGGAATACGGACAGGGGTAATACTGGACAGGGAATGTCGAGCAGGGGAAATAAAAAAGTATAGGAAAGGAATATTGGACAGGGGGGAAAATTGAAAAGGGGGAATATGGACAGGGGGAATATTGTATAGGAGAATATTGGGACAGGGAATATGTATAGGAGGAATTTTGGGACAGGGGAATATTGTATAAAAGGGAAATATTGACAGGGGAATATGTATGAGAGGAATATTGGACAGGGGAATAATTGTATATGAGGAATTTTGGACAGGGGAATATTGTATAGGGGGAATATGGACAGGGAATATTGTATAAGAAGGAATATTGGACAGGGAATAGTATGGGAGGAATATTGGACAGGGGGATATTGTAAAAGGAGGAATATTGTATAGGGGGAATATTGGACCAGGGGAATATTGTATAAAAGGAATATTGGACAGGGAAATAATGTCGAGCAGGAAATATTGGACAGGGGAATGTCAGCAGGGGGAATATTGATGGGAGGAAAATTGGACAGGGGAATATGTATAGGAGGAACATTGGCAGGGGAATATTGTATAGGAGGAATATTGGACAGGGGTTTCTGAGCAGGGGGGGGGGGGGGTTCTGGATGTGTGGAATGCCAAGCAGGGCGAACATTGGCCGGGGGGATTTTCGAGCAAGAGGAATATTGGAAAGGAACGTGAAGCAGGCGGAATATTTGAAAAAGTGGGGGGAATGTCAAGCAAGGGTATTTTAAGCAGGGAATATGAACAGGGGATATCGAGCAGGGGAATACGGACAATGGAATATTGCACAAGGGAAAATGTTAAGCGGAGGAATTGAACGGTGGAATGTTAAGCGGGGGGGGTGATATTGAACAGGGAGAATAATTTAGCTGGGGAGTAAGCGAACAGCGACAAGTAAGGATATTGAGCGAAGGGAGTACTGAGCAAAGGGAGTATTGAGCTTGGGGAGTGTAATACTATATCAAGCAGGGCGAGAATAGATGTACTCCCCCGCGCGACGACACCTTAGGATAGGTAGCGAACATTTATTTTTACGCTGGAAGCCAGCGGGGTGTTGGAACGTTCAACACGTGTCTGCAAACTCGGAACTCAACCACCGTGCCAACTATGAGCTCTGACCTGACTGAACTTGTTTCCCCAGCAGGTCACCGGCTGTAGTGGTCAGGAGTGTTCCCTTCCTGAAGATAAACATGAGGAGTCAATCTGGACTGCAGTGGGGAGCAGCGGAATGCGCTATGGAAGGTGAGAGAAAGAAAACAACAGGCAGTGCAGCATAGCACCTGTTTCCTATTGCAGAATGACAGATTGGCTCGTAGATTCTTATGTATTCAATATAGTTTTCATTCATTTTTTGTATTAACGGTGGATGTTGAAAAAAAGGAGAAAAACAGAAAAAGAGGGGAAAAAAAGAAAAAGAAGAGAAAAGAAAGAAGTAAAAAAAAGTGTGTGTGTGTGTGTGGGGGGGGGGGGGAAGAAAAAGAAAAGAAAAGAAAAAGAAGAACGAAAAACGAAAGGAAATCTGTCTTTCCTTTTCTTGTCCTCCATTCGTTTAATCCCAGCCTCTTTCAGTCATGTATATGGTGACTGAGGATCTGTTTACCTGCGCTTGTTCCAACCACATGTTTATTTCCAGTGTGTGTGTGTGTGTGTGTGTGTGTGTGTGTGTGTGTGTGTGTGTGTGTGTGTGTGTGTGTGTGTGTGTGTGTGTGGTGTGTGTGTGTGCAAGCGCGCGCATGTGCCTGTGTGTGTGCATGTATGTAGGTGTGTGTGTGTGTGTGTGTGTGTGTGTGTGTGTGTGAGAGAGAGAGAGAGAGAGAGAGAGTGGGCGTGTATATGCGTGTGTGTGTGTGTGTGTGTGTGTGTGTGTGTGTGTGTGTTGTGTGTGTGTGTGTGTGTGTGTGGCACGCGCGCGCATGTGCCTGTGTGTGTGCATGTATGTAGGTGTGTGTGTGTGTGTGTGTGTGTGTGTGTGTGTGTGTGTGTTGTGTGTGTGTGTGTGTGTGTGTGTGTGTGTTGTGTGAGAGAGAGAGAGAGAGAGAGAGAGAGAGTGGGCGTGTATATGCGTGTGTGTGTGTGTGTGTGTGTGTGTGTGTGTGTGTGTGTGTGTGTGTGTGTGTGTGTGTGTGTGTGTGGTGTACGTGCGTGCGTGCGTGCGTGCGTGCGTGCGAGCGAGCAAGCGTGCGCGCGCGTGCGCGCATTGTCCTGCTTCGAGAAAACCAATAGGTCGAAGTTCGCTACCTCAATGTCTGTTTCGTTTTGGGGGGCTGGCGGCTCTTCGCGTCAACATTCATTCCACTAATTGTATTCCTTTCCATCAGCTCAAAAGGAGACAGTTGACATACCAGATCGATAGGAGACAGTTGACATGCCTGATCAATAGGAGACAGTTGACATGCCTGATCGATAGGAGACAGTTGACATGCCTGATCGACAAAAGTAATAACAGATATGCTGCACGCAAAAGAGGCTGAGACAGCAAAAGAGGCG
>CM031610.1:78647133-78652133 GCA_018398815.1 Conus ventricosus | reverse complement strand
TCTCCGTGCCACTTCCCGGACTGCAACTCCTTCTTGGAGCCATCCTATTGCTCTTCCTCGATCCAGCTCGTTCAGTCTTCGACGTGCAGGCATGCTGTTGCATTGCATTTTCGCCAGTACTGTGGCTTTTAAAGACATTTGGTTGAGCATACTTTACGGCCTACAGCCTGATTTAGCTCGTGCTTCACATGATACAGCAAACCACGAAATGACAAGGGAACGCACAGTGCCATTAGATTTCAGTGAGTGAAGCTTCACTGTTTTGCCTACAAGAACCTTGACAAGGACAGGAGTCTTTCCAAGTTCTATTTTACCCCTGGCTCAAAGGACATGTCCAGTGTCTATGCCATACACAGCGGTCGAAATTGGAATGAATTGCGACAGTATGGTTCTATGTGGAAAAGATGGTTTTTAGTGGATGACGTAGTCTCTTAGGAAGCGAGAGAGTCTAGGATCCGTCATTTATTTTCCGTACAGGGCCGGTTTTTCTCCCTTTGCACGGGCCTTAAGGTGTGGTCTGGGAGCTGGTCTTTCGAATGAAAGCAGTAAGCGATCCACTGTACAGCGTGCGTCTAGCGCATGTGAAACAACCTATTAAAATAGTGTAGGAAATCCAGTTTGAGAGGTACATAAAGATATGCACAAGCTTGAAAACATACAGTGGGTTGAACTTAACTGTGGCGTCGCTGTCCTCGGGAGAGAGGGAGACAGACAGACAGAGAGAGACGACAGACGACAGACAGAGAGAAGAACGAGAGAGAGATAGAGTGTGTGTGTGTGTATGTGCGTGCGTGCGTGTGCGTGTGTGTTAGGAAGTGTTCAGGGTTTGTATGTGGCGCGAGAAAGCTTCGAGTTTGGAGAGCTACACACAAAAAGTTAAGGATCACTTTCACAAACATTCAATAACTGTCAAAATAAGAAAGTCAATGCGTTTGAAGTTTGGCCAACATTTAATTCCATTCTTTAGTGATAACGATACACAATTGCCTTCAATCTTGAGCAACCGTTTGGTGTGTACATTTGATTAAAGTGGGTACGTATCCAAATTTGATTTCCCAAAGTCATTGAAATCACAAGACAGGGCATACTGATGCTCCCAAAGCTCAGTAATGCGTGTTAACCATGGCTGTTCTGGCACTCGACGCAGCGAGTCCTCATCGAGTTGACCAGGTTGGTGAAGATCCTCTGTGGAAGGGCCTGCCACTCAGCCTGCAGCATCTTGTAGAGGTGTTGTGCATCCCTGGGAGGGGGGTGGCCCCTCACCTTGCGATCCAGCTCATCCCAGAGGTTCTCAATCGGGTTGAGATCGGGACTGCATGCTGGCCACTCCATTCTGTTGACTCCAGACTGCTGCAGGAAGTCGTTGACCACCCTTGCCCTGTGGGGGCGAGCGTTGTCATCTGGTAGACAGCCCTCGGTCCCATCTGCTGCAGTGTAGGCACAGCCAGCGGTCGAAGGATCTCAACCCAGTATCGGATGCCACAGTTCAGGTTACCCTGTACATGATACAAGGGTGTTCTGTGGTGAAAGCTGAAGGCCCCCCAGCCATTACAGAACCTCAACCAAAGGCCACCTTTTCTTGGACAGTGGCGTCAATAAAGCGTTGCCCTGGGCGCCTCCAGACCCTCAGTCAGCCGTCGTTGTGGTGAAGGGTGAAGCGTGATTCTTCACTTAACAGGACCTGGGACCATTGCTGACGTGTCCACCTCACGTGACGTGCGCAGAAGGCGCGGCGTGCTGCCTATGGGCTTGAGTTAAGCGTGGCCGTACTGCTGGGCGACGAGAACGGAGATTAAACCCATGTAGGCGGTTCCGTATGGTCTGCTGGCTGATGTTGATGTTAGTAGCCACCTGAACTGCCTTTGAATGATGCTGGAAGAGGCTGTTCTTGTCTGCAGGGCTTGTTGTTCAACGAGACGATCGTCACGTGGGGTTGTCTTCTTCTGTCGACCACATCTGCGTCTTTCATGGACAATCCCAGTGGCTGTGAAGCATTGAATCAGTCGGACAATGACCGAGATGGACACATGAAGTCGCCTGGCCACTTCTCGCTTGGGAACACCATCATTGGAACCATGCAACAGCTCGTCCCTATCCAACTCGCTTAATTTTCGTCGTGGAGGCATTGTCAGATCAGGCCTACTATGGTGGAATGTCTTCTTATAAAGCCAAGCGAGCGACGGCATCTCACACATAAACAGCAGTGCTTGCACGTGCATAATAGTTTTTCCATCTGGCAAGTGCAATGTGTTCAGGCAGAACGGTCCAAAACAAGGTCATTTTTCGCAAGTTTCCGCTTTTCCGTTTGCGGCCCAGCTCAGCAGTAGAGAATCCCGTGCAACTTTCGTACTAACACAACATCGCCCACTTACAGCTGAACAAGAATTCATGACAATTTGGCTGAACTAAGAAATAAATAACAGTAGCGAATGAGTTTATTACGCACCTGTTTTCACATACCGATCCTTAACTTTTTGTGCGTAGTATATTATGTCCCCGCATGTGCGAGCTTGCCAACGTGTGCGGGCTCTGTGCCTGTGTGTGCGCGTGCGTGCATGTGCGTATGTGTAGGGAAGGGGGTGTAGGTGCGTGTATTTGAGTATCGAGAACAAGGATAGAGAAAAAAAATGTTGATGATAACTCAACTCTATCTCGCCCGTTTTAAACAGGGTTTTTTTTTTTTTTCAGCTCGACTGACAAAGCCTTACGGTTAATCGGTAGATGCTGTCGTGCACTCCTGTTGAGATAACTGTTACAGTGGACAAGTTCTCGCCTCACCACCATGCTAGGCTTCAGTCAGAATGAATTGTACACGACAGTTGCGCGCGTGTGTGTGTGTGTGGGGGGGGGGAGGGGGGGGGGTGGCATGTGCCCATATATGTGTCATCGTATGACAGTGTGCGTTCGTATCGCTGTCACTGCCGGATTACAGCTGTATGCCATGCCGCATCAGGTATCGGGGGCAAGACAGAGGAAACTATTCCCTTTTGTAGTACGCCTCCCATTCGCCCACTCCAAACGGTCTTGTTCTTCCTGGTCTGACCAAGCTTCACCATAGCGCTGTTCGTTGATTAGACTGCTGCTGTCAGACATTCCTGTCGATCAATAATATCACCGGTAAATGGTGAGGTGTATGATTTGCCTGGTTACACGCTGGTCGATCGATACATCACTGGAGTAAACTGGCCCGGTCAGCAGTGCTGTGACTGCCCACTTTCCCTTTGCCATGCTGTGCCTCACTGGAAAGAACTTTGCCATGCCGTGCCTCACTGGAAAGAACTTTGCCATGCCGTGCCTCACTGGAAAGAACTTTGCCATGCCGTGCCTCACTGGAAAGAACTTTGCCGTGCCTCACTGGAAAGAACTTTTTTCCATGCCGTGCCTCACTGGAAAAACTTTGCCATGCCGTGCCTCACTGGAAAGAACTTTGCCATGCCGTGCCTCACTGGAAAGAAGTCCAACAGGAACACGTGAACACTGACAGTGTTTTTCTGCCAATCGAAAGAAAGTAGTGGACAAGTACGGTAAATCTCGCTGCCATGATGTAATAAATATTCGCCCGTGATTTCAAAGGAACGCTGCATACCACACCGATTCTCATCTCCTTGCGTTGTTCTGTGTGCTCTGTGTTGCTCAGCGTTGCTCAGCTAGCGATTCGGTGTCGTAAGCAGATTTTGAAATCAATGGGAGAGTACCTATTTCATCGTGAGAGCAAGAGTTACCGCACAAGTTCATTTCTTACTGTTGATGTTCCCTGCCTCGTTTAAGATTTCCTTTCACGCCAGTCGGAAAAAAGTTTTAGAGTTCGTCGAATCACCTAGCCCATCATATAAGTTGAAAGAAACACAAATGAAAAACAAAGGTTAAACGGCGTTCTTAAACACACCGCCTGGGTTCCCAACTAAAGAAGCAGCCATCCTCAAAACATCCATCCCCACATATTAATGCCTATACATAGATGTAAATATGCATATGTGTATATGCATAAGTAAGCATACGCAAGCACACCTATACGCACTCGTACTCATGCACGTATAACGCCGCGTACACTCCCACGCGCATACAATATTCATGTACATATGTGTGTGCGCACCCATGAATATACACGCATGCATACGTTCTTACTCGCACACGCACGCACGCATACGGACTCAGTACGCACACGCGTAGCGATGCGCACGCACGCGCGCGCACACACACACGCACGCATGCACGCACGCGCGCGCGCGCACACACACATACACACACGCCACACACACACACACACACACACACCACACACACACACACACACCACACACAACACACACGCGCGCGTATAGTAGCAGTGCAGCATATGTTATCCAGATACTCGAGGCCAGATCAGCGCATTATGCGTAGGTCAGGCATCTGCGGAGTCGTGCACACAAAAACCTCACAAATCTGTCCATTTCATTCCTCCATTTATGTGTCAAGTGGCTGTCACTCTGCGCACTGCGGCCTCAGGGTTTGGTGGTGCGTGTGGAACAGGCTCACCAGACAGTGACGGACGCCTCATTGAAGATGAACTCTGTATGTCTTGACGTACACATCAGATTTGTGTGGGTGCTCTCTGTGTATGTCAGTATGTTTGTTTGTGTGTGTGTGAGTGTGTGTGTGTGTGTGTGTGTGTGTGCGTGTGTGTGTGTGTGTGTGGATAGGTAGGTGCTGAGTGTGACGAAAGGGGGAATGGGCTGCTGTGTGTGTACGCACCTCTCTCTCCGTTTCTGTGTCTGTCTGTCTGCAAAGATCCTTAGGGCATACTATCTTTGCTGTCTGTCTCGTCTCTCTCTCTCTCTCTCTCTCTCTCTCTCTCTCTCTCTCTCTCTCTCTCTCTGTGCGCGCGCGCGTGTGTGTGTGTGTGTAGACAGACAGATATACACATGTACAGTGAGGTGTCACTCATTTTTATACACATTATCATTGAGATGAAACAGACCGCAGTGTTATTGAGGGGGGGGGGGGGGGGGGGGGGGGGGGGG
>CM031610.1:78629728-78646133 GCA_018398815.1 Conus ventricosus | reverse complement strand
CTTACACTGCCGCAAAACCAACCGGGGAATGTACAAAATAAACGTGCTAAAGCGGTTAAAGTGACCCCCGTTTCATGTCGACGACCCAAGATCGAAATGAAATATGAAAACAATGGGGGAAAGTTAATATGTTCACTCAGGTAAAATACGACCCTACCGTGCCATCACAAATCAGAAAACACATATAACATCCACCGAACAACGGAAAAGACCTATGACAGTCCACAAACCACATAGTTTTGAAAAAAAATCTTCGGACACAACACTCAAGTTGTCATGCAGCAGCCATTACTCTCTCTCTCTCTCTCGCTCTCTCGCTCTCTCTCTCTCTCTCTCTCTCTCTCTCTGTGTGTGCGTGTGTGTGTGTGTGTGTGTGTGTGTGTAGACAGACAGATATACATATGTACAGTGAGAGTGTCACTCATATTTTATACACATTATCATTGAGATGAAACAGACCGCAGTGTTATTGAGGGGGGGGGGGGGGGGGGGGGGGGGGGCAACGTACGTACACATACATCAGTCAAACCGAGGTGGCAGAGTAACGCTTTTTTCTTCAATCCAATAGTAAACAGAGAACAGGGAAAATGTCTGTTCAACCCCACTTGCTTCACCACCGAGTTTTTGTGGCGAAAGTGGCCTAAAAGCCGCCTTTTCCTGTGGCGGAAGAGAGAGAGAGAGAATCGCCGGCACCCTGACAAAACCCGTTTAAGGTCAGTTGCCCTCAGAACAGACAGACAGACAGAGAAGAGATAGACAGAGAGAGACAGACAGACAGTTTTCGGGCGAAAGTGCCCTAGAATCAGCATATTACTGTTCTCTGACAAGTAAGACGTCAATAACCAAAAAATAACGATTATCTACAAACAAACATACTGTGCAGGGTTATCCGTTTTCAATACTAATTTACTAAAGTTTTCATAGAGTAACGTAGGGAAAGTAGACGGGACTGAACACGCCCCATAGAGTAACGCAAGGGGAAAAGCAGTTGTGGCTGAACGCGCCATATACACGGTGGGTGCACCAGGCTATCCGATTACTTCGCGGTATGTTAATTACGGCCCCCGAAACTCGGTGGGGAAAGAAAAATAAAAAATAAAAAGAAACGGAAAGAAACGAGAAGAAAAGACGCAGAGAGGCCAGGGGAACGCTATTGGCTCACACATCTCATGTCCACCTGACAAAGCTCGTTAAGGTTAAGTTGCCCTCAGAACAGACAGACAGACAGACAGAGAAGAGACACACTCACACACACAACACACACACACACACACACACACACACACAACACACACTTACACACACAAACACATACTCATTTACTCTCTCACATACACATACTCTTTCACTCATTCACTCACTCACACACACACACACACACACACACACACACACACACACACACACACACACACACACGCGCACTCACTGACACAGACACATACGCACAGACACGCGCACTCACTGACACAGACACATACGCACAGACAGACAGACGCACAGACACAACACACAACACACACACACACACACACACACTTATTCACTCACTCTCTCTCTCTCACACACACACACACACGCACGCACGCACGCACGCACGCAGCACGCACCGCAGCACGCACACACAGGCCAAAAAATCAATACTGCCGCGCCTCCTCTACCCCTTTTCCCCCTCCTCTTCACCCCCCCTTCCTTCCTGCCTAGCATTACATCAGCTTTCTAGAACGTTCTACGCTAACACTCCCGCTCGGCGGCGCTGTTCTAGCTGGCCAATCAGCGAGCTAAGCGTAGCCTTCTGGCCGCTCACGCCACACATTCTTCCACTGACTGCTGTGCAAGCGCGTTGTGGTTACTGTGCTGTGATTTTACATTTGACAGGCGGGCTGGGCGGAGAGAACTTGTGTGTGTTAAAAACATGGCGAGTCAAGGAAGTGGTGTTTCAATGCTTTCTGTCAGTGCTGGAAGTGACACTAATATTACTCAAGAAATGGATGAAGTGTTGTTATCTTCGCAAGGAAAACTTTCCGATCAACAGACCAATCTTGTGGAAAAATACATGTTTATCATGAGGCCATGGCAAAGTTTTTGACAAAGAAATTGAGCGGCGAGCCTTGTTCCTCCTCAAAGCCAAAAGGAAGCATTTCGTTTTTGTTTCCTCAACAAAAAACGGAACTCTCAGTTGAAGATCTTGACAAATATTTGAAAACACAGCTTTGTGAGCTGCCTTCCGATCCATTTGATGAAACCAAAATCTTTGAAACTGTTCAAGAAATGACCCCCATCTTACACCGGGCTTGTTACTCGGTGAAAGATAGTGAAAAGAAATCTCTTTCTCAGGCTCTTTTTTTAGGGAATTGGCTTCAGAAAGCAAAGACAATTTTGAAACAGTCAAAACAAAAACTGGGAGTCCTATCTGAAAGAAGATTTGCTGGTTGAGCCAACTCGCGTAAGAAGACTAATTGAAGTGTCATTTTGTTTCTATTCTTATCCAAAATTTCACAAACTTGCGATTTCTTTCAACGAGTTATACAGCAAACGAAAATCATTCTGAAATAATACAACCCAAACCCCAACTTTAAAAGCATTCTGGATGTACACATGACGTGTTAAAACCCCGGGGGGCAGGAGAAATTGAGCCACTTCCACAGGGGTAGTTTTATAGCGCCCAAAAAAAAATAGGCATCGGCAGCTTTCCCCGTTTGACTACAAGCCACCTCTCCCCCGTACTGGAGCGTGGGTTTTGTTAGAGGCAGGGTTGTGTGCGCGCGGCTGAAAGGGCCCAACCAGGTACCACTGACGTGGCTCTAAATATGTACTGCGGCCTACCATGAGTGACTCAAATATGTACGGTCACTGTAACTGTCCCCCCCTGCATGCAAGTGTTTGTTCGGCTGTTTGTTTTTTAAAAAAAAGCAGTGTGCCCTTATGAAAAATGGATAGATTTTTGAATTTTTTCGGCAAAAAACTGTTGGGTTAGGCAGGCCTTAGTACATCTCCCAGTAGGAGAGGGTGTGTGGGCCGCACTATCTTCTATAAATGCTCCAAATATACAAGACGGTGTACTAACACTGGCGATTAGACCCGCCATAAAGCTTGGCTACGCAATTATGCTGAACTTCCCAAAGCCAGTTGAAGCTGGTGAGAAAAGAGGGCACGCAAACTGGCCCAAAGTCTTACAAGCACTGGTCTTTTGGGTTTTTGTTTGTTGTTTGTTGGGTGTGTTTTGTCCTCCCCCACGCCGCACGTCCCCCCCCCCACCCCAGCACGCCGTCCCCCCCCCCCACCCCCTGTGAAACCCAACCACTCCCCCCCCAAGTACCCCAAGTTCTTAATTAATTTTTTAAATTAATTTACTTAAAAGTTCTTAATAAGTTCTTTTTTTAAAGTTTTAATTAAGTTTTGATCAAGTTCTTAAAAAGTTCTTGATTAAGTCATTTTTAAGTAAAACCCAAGTTTTTTAAGTTATTTATAATTTCAAAAAATAAAGCTATTTTTTTATTTAAATAGTAGTGTCTAATTAGTCACACACGCCCAAAAAACGGTCATCGTTAGGTTGTCTTGTCAGCGTTCTTGCATAGGTTTTAAAGGAAGGTCTTAATCGAAGAACCCGTTTGATTAAAATTTGGTCTTGGAAATGTCTTTTATAGTCCAGGTCTTTATTTATTGATTTCATTTTATAAACCCCCATGATCTTTTTTATAAAAATTAAAAAAAAATTAATTCTTAAATTTTTTCATTATAAATGGATCAAAATGACGTTTTTTGTTTTGGGGGTTTTGGGCGTGCGTTGTGTTCGGCTTCTGAATTTTCGGTGGAGTTTTTTGGGGTTGTTTTTGCCAGGTCTTTATATATTTTATAACCGTAATAAGCCCCCCAACAGCACAGGGCCCCAAAAATGACAACTTTTTAAGTTCAATTTTCCCATGAAGTTTTGGGGCCCTTGTATCAAGGAGTTTTTATAGTGGATTGAATCAACTTGTTCTGGCTTTGGCGGGAGATGAGTCATATTCTGTAACATAATTTTTTTTGTTGTTCCACTCTGAAATTTTTCTTCCTGCTTAACCCGCCAGGTTTTTTAAAGGGTTTCCCCACCTGTTTAGCTTTTTTCGTGTTTTCTGGTTTGGTTATTTACCGATTCAGTTTTTTTGATTTGTGATTTTCTGGCTCGGTCATTTTAAAGGGAAATAAAATTATATGATAAAATTTATTAATCCTGATCGTGGCGAAATAAAAGTTCCCAAAACTGTTAAAAAAGCAACCCCCCGGACTCTAATGATTGTTTTAAAATGGTCTTGCGTTAAAAATTTCGTAAAATCTTGTTCGAATCAATGGGAGCAAAATTTTGACTGTTTAGTGTACAAATAAGAAAAACCCTTTGCCCACACTTTTCACCATTTAGACCCCAGTGCGTTCATACTGTTATGATACTTTAAAATGTCTTGTGGCACATCTGTTGAATTGTTATGTGAATTCGTTCCCCGGGGAATGTTTTGTTTTCCCAATGCTGCCAAAGAATACAACTCTCCTTTTTGGGCATAAAAGCTTGGTCATTAATTTGGGCATTCTAAAACAGGAAAGGTTTTTGGCTGCTTTGTAGCTGAGGGATTCATGTTCTGTTTTTTTATAATTTTAAATTATTTTATTTTTTAAAAAAAGAGCACCGAAAAAAAAGTTGCCCAACCCTTTTTTATTCTGCTGTTTTGGGGCTAAATGTAGGTTCAATGTTGGTAAAGTTGTTTGAAAATTAAACCCGCGATTTGGCAATAGACTTTTGGGTTCGAAAATGATTGTATCATTGCAGTTTGGTTTGTACGAAAAATTTTAGTTAAGCAAGGAATAATTCCGACAAAATAAATATTAAGAAAAAAAAAAATTTATAAAAAAAAAGGGTTCATCGCAATAATGTAGCGGCGCTGTGGTGAAAGCGCTTTCTTTTTGGGAAAAAAATTTGCTTTAGTAAATGCGGGTGCGGGAGAGAAAAAAAAATAACAAAGTATGAGGAATGAGCTGACAAGACGCTATGAAAAGGGAGAGTTGAGCGTTAGATTTTTTAATGACACCTGAAAGAACAGGGGCATGCAGTTACAATTTAAGAGTTGATCAGGGATAAAAAAATATTATCTTTTTTAAAGGCCAAAACCCAAACGAATTGCCCCCCCCAAAATTCGGACTTTTATCAAATAGAAAAAAAATGCAAGAAATCGGTTTATTGTCGTTGGTATGACCCTTGTGTTTTTGTTTCACTAATATTGGTGAGTAAAAATGAACAAAATTTTTATTCGCCAAAAGGATATTTGGAAAAGGGCCCTCACGCAAAAAAAGCTAAACCCAAAGGGAGGAGTCAGTGAAAAACACAAAGGGAAAGGTTTTCTAAAAAGCGATTTTTGGGAAAATTTTTTTTACCGGCCCAGACGATACAGGCCCATTTGGAATACAAAACGAAAGACCCATCAAAAGGATTTCTTATTTACCTCTGATGGGTTAGACGAAAAAGATTTAAGTGAACAGCATTTCAAGCTTCAAGGTACGATGCGAACCCTTAACACAAAAAAGTGCTTTGTGTTGCTGTTGCCTACAAGATATACCAACGAGGCCCTTTAATTATCTGATGATTCAAATTGATGATGGAAAAAAGTTTAAAGGCCAAGCGAATCAAATTTTTGTTAAAAAATAGAGTTCCCTAAAAAAGGGTTGGAGTTCACAGATCACGGTTTGTTGAAAACTTTAACAAACAGTTGTGAAAGACTTTTTTCCTACCGTATCCGAGAGTGATTGCAATTTTTCGCAACACAGAAGGGGGTTTGAAGCTGCCTCAGTTTGCCGGGGAATGAATAAAGAAGAATTTAAGGACTAAAACCCGTCAAGCAAAAAAGAAAAAAAAAAAAATGTTGTTGAAGGAGAGTCTTCATCCGGCAAAACTTTACCCCTTGGATTTAAAGTAAGGTACCTTTTTTTTACGGGGGAAACAGAAGGGGACGCATCGGGAACCGATCCAGTTTGGAGTGTTGACCCAAAAGAAATAAAAAGTTGTAAAGAGAACCGCCGTGTTTTTTTGAGAAACTGAACAACAAAAAAAACCACTCTCAAAAATTTTTGGAAAGAAGAAATGCAGATAATTCCCCCAGACACAGTTCCGCTTTAATTAATTTACGTAAACATATTTTGGTTTAAAATGGAAGGCCAGAAGGAAGCGCAGAACGAAACAAGAATGGTAAAGGAAGAGACCTTGAAAATGATCCGGGAATCATTTCATGCGTGTAATGCTATTAAGGAAACATTTCGGGGATTAATCAATGCATGCTAAATCATCCAGATCACCTACAACTCAAACCCCCAAATTGGGAAAAAGAATATCTTGAAATAATAAAAAAAATTCGAACGCATCAAGCAAACATGAGAAAAGATTTAAATGAATTGGATGAAGCTATGATTGATCTTATAATAAAAGTTGATGAAAAAATAAACCCCCTGTTTATGCGGTCCTCCAGTGCCCGATTGCATATGAAAACTCTGGATTAACAAACACCCGTTTTGTGTTTGTTCTATCTAATGACTTCTTTGTTACAACAGTTGTGTTGATCTCATGTAGATTAGATCGTAGTTTTACGTTGTCATGATGAAAAGTCTTATTGCCAAACAATGCTTCTTTGTAATTGTCATGTGATATGTTTGACTGCACAACGCTGCGAGATATTCCCTTTGCTTTCTTAATGATTTTCTCCTGGCTCGAAATACTGTACATTTTTGACCTTAACCCCACATACTCCTTGATCACCTTTCCAGATAATTCATCCTTCATCTTTCCTAAAACCTTCTTATTAACGGATGAATGCAAAGGCGAATCTTTAGGGTAATCAGATGTATCATACCATCCCGCATGTCCTTTAGCTACTTCCATTTCCATGTCTTTATAGATGTCTTCAGTAGGAATATCTATAACAAAACTGTCTGTATCTGTGTAAAAGTACTCTGGACTCAGGATACGAGGGCTTAAAGTAGTCATAAAGAAACTCTAACATCAAAGCTTTGATAATTCTAAAACAGTAAACCCAATAAATACAGGTTTGTCCAATTTGACTTTCTTTTTTTTCATCATTATGCCAAAAAGCTGATCATGAAATCTCTAAAGTCCTGATAATTAGGTTTTGAAGTTAGCTTAATTGCTTCGTTCTCTCTGGTGACCAATCTGACATCTTTACGCTTGTGCGGATTCTCCATAGTCTTTCCGAAACAGCTGTTGTTCATTAGCTTGAAAAAGTCTTTTTCTGAAGCATCTGTGGATTTAGTTCTGAGATCAGTGTTCTTCATGATGTATGGTTTCATGAACTGTTCTTGATCAAAAGCAATTATGTGATGAACAGCTGTCAACTTCAAACCATGTCTTAAATAAAAATTGTAGAAGTCTGTAATGACAGACATATTTTTTTTTTGCCCGAAGATTAGGCACAAGTTTAGGCGGTTCTCTTGGATCCATCTTTAGACTTTCTGCTGCTAATGGATAGTCATTATGCAGGTCATGGAGTTCATGAGGATATTCTAAGTCAACTTCTAGAATGAAACCACGCTGTTGACCCGGCGTCAAACTGCCCAACCACTTTAATGCTCTTTGAATATTTTCCGGATGTCTTCTGTGTACATTTTAAAGTTGCGTAACGGAAGTGATTGCGCCATTGCCCAACCATACAGATTGTTTGCATCTAAATACATGAGATAGTTAGACTTTTTACTTGGATCATAATGATCCAAGTATTTGTTGTTTGCTTTACAGTAATGATGCGACGCCATACTAATTCCTCCACGCAATCCGTTTTCAATCATCTGAATCATTGGTAGGTCAGACAATAAATCAATCTGTACTCCAGTAAACTTTAAGAAAGCGTCCCAACTCATCCCGGGCGCAGAAATGTAAATGCGCGGGATCCAGGCTGTAATGTTTCATGCAGGTCTTTCTGTAATTTTCAAAAATGTCCGCCAACAAACATACATCGGCATCAAGTAGGAGTCATGATAGTCTCCCATTGTTTTACAATCTAACTTCTGCCACGCATCTTGAGCATGCTGGTAATCGGAGTCGCTAATGTCCTTTCCTCTAAGACTAGAAAAGAACGCGCCTTTAGGCGGAAGTGTGTCTTCATCAAACCTTTCCCAACTGTTCATGTACTCATAAGGGTAAACGCCCTTTCTAACGAGAGTTGGGTCAAAATATTTTTCCGTTATTGGGCAGGACTTTAAGGACATAGCTAGTGACTCTAATGATCCCATCATGTGTTGCATAGAGTCATAAAATGACATGTTATTTAGATTAAAGCACATGTACTTTTCTGATGACTGTGCAATGCATGCTACCCTGAAGGCGTTGGGTTTCTGCTTGCAATATAAGATGAGAGTCGTAACCTCGCAAGTTATGAAAGAAGATGGCAGCTTCCATGTCTTAGGATCAAACTTTAGTTGAAGATTGCATTTGTTATGCGCCGCTCCTCTGAACTTTCCGCTAATGTGATCATGGTCTCTTACTTTTGGATTCTCTGCGTCTGATGAGAGGCCTAAACCACAAATCCAACAATGCGTGCGCTGAGTCATACTGTGTTGGTCTTCAGGCGCCATTATGATTTCAGATAAATTCAGATTATTAGAACAATCATTACGCACTTGCTGCATGCGCTGTAAAATCTACTAGCCGCATTAGGCCATCTCAATATAATTCTGGCTCTGAATGAGCGCCATCCGACCTGACAATAATGAAAGCAAATGAACAGATCTGATGATTACTCATTAAGACTGTTTTTCGAAGTTTTTGTGGCGCTGGGCCCTTCATAAGGAACAATGAGTGATTCAAAGTCTGCGTAAACTACGTATGGAGAATTTTGCAGCCGTTTCCAGTTCTTAAAACTAACTTTAGATCCTGGCGGGGGCGTAGTTAGTTCTGTCTTACAGTCTACAGAACTTTTACAATGTTTTATATGTTCACTCGCGGCTTGCGCAGATGGAATTCTTGTTAAACATTTTCTGCAGAATTCTTGTATGTTAGTGTTTTTGAAGTATGCGCCAATAATCTGCTCATTGTGCGTATCAATGTGTAATGGGGCAGCCCTGCTGGCGAAAACATTAGGAGTTAAGTCCACATGACTTTTGGCTGGTTCGCCTATTGTGGACTGTTCTTGGACACTTTAATTGGCGCCAAATTTGTTTCCTCATCCCATGTGTATACATTAACAGTTATTGGGTTGTTTTGTTCTTCAAACTGATCAATTTGGTCTACACTAACAGGAAAGGATATTCCATTGAAGTTAGATCTTTGGCGTATTGCCGATAGTTAGTCACTCTCTCTGCGTGTTCGCGGACATGATGCAGCCTTGCAAGAAACACCACATGAAACATTTGTTGTCTGAATTTTTTATGTTTAAAACTGCTCTCTTTAAAACCAAACTCCCGAGGTAGCGGAATGTAAGCCTTGCCTACAATCGGTGCATACTTAGCCTGTTTTAATCTAATCTCTAAGACTGCGCCCTCTGACCAACCAGAGCCTCTCATTTATAGCTTCTTCAGCGGCAGCGTCAAACTGTGTAAGCAGTTCGTCTGCCAACCGGGTGTTAAGTCATTAGAGGAAAGAATAGTCTGTTGTTTAGTCGAGACCCAGACTCTAGATTTTCTTCATTTATTGTTACATAGTCGATTAAAACAGCTAACATTATCTTAACTGGCGGGTCTATTGTTAGTTTGCCTGGAACTTGAGAAATAGCATGAACAACACTTGCCTGTACGTTTGTTGGGTCAATGACTTCTAAATCAATATCATTCAGTGCTCTTGATAAACGCTCTCTCTCGAGCATTCCTTCAAACAATTCGTCCGGCCCTTCATATATCTTAGCCATGCTGTCTTTCTTTTCTAAGCCAAAATATTTATTTAAATTAAAAAAAAAATACTTAATCAGAACCAATATCAACGGTCTTTTTGCGCTTGGACTCATAAACTAAAGTATAAACACCCTTTGGCGTTGTTAATGTGAGCTGTTTAGAACAGAGTTTAATGTTTCGTTTACTTTTTTTTAAGCATTCCTTTTTTTATCTGCTCGGGGTCTGGCTGTTGAGAAAAACTTGTCCCCGCCTTTCTTTGAAGATCAAACTTTTGTCTTTTGTAGTCATCAAATCAGCCTGTAAACGATTAAATTCTTCATCCGTGATGTTTGAGTCAACAAGCGCTTTATTTATTGTCAGTTTAAACGAACTAAGTTTAGCCGTTATTAGTTGAACCATAGCTGTGTGCTTTTGGAGTTTAGTTTTTAATTTTTTACCGGCCGCACTTACAGCTAATGAGCACAGGCCGAGAGCTAAAGACAAACCTCCTGGGGGTTAAAGCTGCGGGTGCGCCTATGCCCGTTGCTAAGAGACCTACGCTCGTTCCTGCTGATAGAGCGCTTATAGTCGATGTTCCAGTATTAACATATATAGTAACAGCCATTAAAGGCAGCAGAATACCTTCGTTTGGTTTTGCTGTATTTTGAAAGGTCCTGCTCTAGTTTTTGTTGCATTTGCGTAATGTTGGTTAATCTGAAGGTTTTTACTTCAGGGGCTTCTATAACAGCAGAATTGCTGCTATCTCTTCTCTTGGCATCTCCGGTGCTGTAGGCACATTTGGATAAACCTTAACAGACATGCTTTTTATAAAATGAAAAATAATTTAGTATATACATAGTCTAATCTGTTATTTTCAATATTCAGCTGCGCATCATATAATAAAAACAAATGTACATTAAGCGGTTTATCGGCTTCTTTTCTTATCAATTGAATGTTTATTACGTCTCTCACTCCTCTCCCGCTTCCATACAACTCATTATCCTCTGTTGACCTTAGGTCAATCCATAAACCGTATTTTGTTGTTAAATAATCATCAAGCCTAACATTGTGAAGATGTAAATCTTTAGACACTAGGTCTGCTGTTGGATTTCTACCCCTCCCACCCCCAAACAATTTTCT
Organism: Conus ventricosus; assembly: GCA_018398815.1. Classification (NCBI taxonomy): domain Eukaryota; kingdom Metazoa; phylum Mollusca; class Gastropoda; order Neogastropoda; family Conidae; genus Conus; species Conus ventricosus. The sequence continues at coordinate 78,635,159 of CM031610.1, read as the reverse complement.
TATTTCGTCAAAATGATGATAAGGTCTAAGCCCGCTAGCGTAGATTTGGTTAGGACTACCGTCAATTGAACATTGCACTTTCGTTATTTTAGGATTAAAAAACTTTTCACTTGCTCTTTTGAACGGTTCTTCATCTTCACACAGCAATAAAATACCTTTAAGCGATATTGATAAGACGCTAAAACTAAATTTCCATATAGTGTCTGCCCTGCTTCTGGGATGTTGTATGATGAATCACTCTTTCGTAATATATTGCTAATCTTGACTTTATATTGGCCCTTAATCAGCTCTGCTAAATCAGGGTTGCTAACAACGTCAAACTCTAACGAGATGTCAGAAATGCTGTACTTTGCTTCGGTGTCTGATGATTTGATAACACGTTTGTATTCGTTAAAAGTTAGTTCATATGACAATCTGTCTTTTAATGCTCCTTGAAAGTATGGTGCATGCGCTTTTAACAACTCAAAATCTAAGGGAATGGAAAAGCGATTTCCATACGCAAACTTTACAGCTACATACTTTTTGCCGTCTTTAATATCTGCAGCGCCTATTCTATGTTTTAGCGCTTCTTCATTTTCAATTCCTTGAAACGCAAAGTCAGCCCTTTCATTCCCAGTTAGCCATAGATCAGAATAGGTTAAAAATATGTCTGCATTGTGTAGAGAAAATATTTCTTGCCCTCAAGTTTTATAGAAATTTCTTAACGATTGCCCGCCCCAGATTCTGTACAATGTCTGTTGGGTCTGTTGTTGAAGTGAGTTCTATTTTGAAAGTAAGACGCGCAGAGCCTGGCACAATCACTTCATCCGCTCCTAGGTCTGGAAATCTGACAGTAGAATTTGATCCGCATCAATAGTAGATGGATTATTTGGAACAGTAATATTCCGCTTATTTCCCTTCACGCCACCGGGTTCTTTCAGTCTTCTATACGGGTTAAGAATCGAGCCATGTGCTAGTGCCATTTTTTATAAACAAAATAAAAAGTTATTATTTAAAACATGGCAGGATTGAAGCTGAAGAAGATTATGATGTTTTTGATCCTGGAGACGATATGAGTGAAATGATCCCTTTGACACAGCATCGCTCAAATGCTCTCAATGCGGCATGAATTAACAGAAAGTAAGGTTAAATCATTTTACGAAAGTTTAGGTCAAGAACCTCCCGAATTTATAGACCCAAATGATTTTGAATTAGAAGATGGTCATTTGTTTGTAAGGGGCGATCAAGGAGAATCTGTTCGGCTTACAACTAAACCGACCCATCAAAGTTTTTAGCCAAGAGTACAATTATACAAAGACTAGTGTGAAAGATCAAAATCGCCTTGGTCTTGTTAGACCGAAATTAAGGGCGGAGGCAGTTTCTAACTTCAAAACACATTGCAGGAACTCCCAACAGCTAACCAATACAAAACATGGAACTTGAAGAATTAAATCAATCGGCAGATGAAATAATAAATGCAATAGAAGCAGAAACCAGTTTTTCAGAAGAAACAGCATTAAAGACTATACACGACTCCCGCTGCCCATGCGAGAAATAGCGGCCCTTGATCATGCTTTGAGAAGGATCAAGGAGCGAATTAACAAACAATTTAGCAAAACTAGGTGAACTAGATGAGCATATAAAAAGAGAAAAGAAAAACTCGTTGAGGCTGATGACGCCAACTTAGGACCTGATATTAAAGAAAGAATAAAGACAAAGACTAAAAGATCTTGAACAGAAAGATCAGCAAGACTAGAAGTGCTAACTACTAACCGAGACCAATTACGAACTCAAGTGAATAGAATAAGAGAAAACTATCGAAAAATTTTTATATGAAGACACAACACTAGCTGAACGAATCCGAACACTGTTTAGAGAGCAAGGAGTCACATTAGTAAGCGTTATAACAGCCTTAGGATTTGCAATAAGTACCTGGTGTTGGCTAATACAGGCGGCGGTGGTCAAAGTTCAGTGCCTCCACCACCATCGCCTCCACCTGATAAATCATGGGTAAAAAAAACAGCTTAATCATCTTGCGAATTATTAAAAAAATTAGCTGGTAAAGCCGTGGACGCTTTTACCAGGAATATTGGGGAGTATGTCAGCTGGCTTTTGTCTACTGCAAGCAAAGTAGTTGGCTTTATGGCCGAGCACTTATGGACATTATGTTCTCTTAAAGTTGGGTTAATTTTTAGTAAGATAAAGACCAAGTAATCCTATGCCAGTTAATCCAAGAACAAGCGCTGTCTTTTCATATTCATGGTCATCGCGAACAGAGTCCGCGAGCTTTGCTGAGTCTTCAATGACTTTGGGGGGTCGGACTTCGGGGATTGGATGACTTAATCTTGGGTGTTTTTTTACTGCTTGTAATATTACTGGCTCAGAATTTATGTCGTTTTTCCAACCTTCTGTTCATTGCCTGCTATAAGAATTTCATTATTATAGTTTATTATTATTCCTACCTGGAGTCTGAGGTCAGAAGGCAGCATGTATAAACAGTGCCAACAGCAAAGTCTACTTTCGATCTTGCGTATTGTAAAACATTTTGGTATCTTTCAATACTTGAAGGTAAATCAACTGTAGAATTAATGGCGTCCTCTAAATTTGCTAAGTATTATGGAATAATAAATGCAATAGAAGCAGAAACCAGTTTTTCAGAAGAAACAGCATTAAAGACTATACACGACTCCCGCTGCCCATGCGAGAAATAGCGGCCCTTGATCATGCTTTGAGAAGGATCAGAGGCGAATTAACAAACAATTTAGCAAAAACTCCTTCACAGTCAAACGCACATTTTCATGTCAGAGCCGCAACATTATATATGCCATCCACTGCCAGCTGTGTGGCAAGATCTACATAGGGGAACGTCACGCACACTTGAAACACGCATCGCTGAACATCTGGCTGATATCCGCCACCACCGACCCAAACCCGTCGCCCTACACTTCAACCACACCCAACACAACATCGACCATGTCAAAGTTATGGCACTCTGGCAGTCACAGAGTGACAGCTTTGAACGCACAACTCAAGAATCCCATCTCATTTCCAAACTGGGCACACTACACCCCCAAGGCATCAATATCCAACAATAACCAAACACACATACCCACCTCTTCCACATCAGTTGGCAATATCCCCTACCAACACACACACATACACACACACATACACACACACTTACATACACCACCACCACATCCTCTTCACTCACTTCATACAGTAGTTACAGCAACCCTCCATCTATCTAATCTTAATTTTGTTTTGATCCTTCCCCTTAAATCCCCCCACACACACACACACACACCTTTCCTTTTTTTTTTTTTTTTTTTTTTTTTTTTCATCATTATCTATCCACCATTACCACAACCATCACAAAGATATCATACCATCCTAATAAACTAGACACACAACCCTATCATATCACACACACACACCTCCCCTGACGCAACCCCCCCCCCCCCCCCCCCCCCCCCCCCCCCCCCCCCCCCCCCCCCTCTGTTTCCTCTCCCATAATCCCCCTGGCCTCATGTCATTTCCGCCTTCATGAAGAATTACGGATAAGTCATTTTTCATTCCCCTTTTTTGTTTTTCGTAGTTTGTACTGTCCCACATGTTAAATGTGATTTATTTTTTCGCCTGATGAAGACCCAAGTGGTTGAAATGCATCGTGTCTTGTCTTGTGCTTTGTTTGTCAATGTCATTGGCGGTAAGTTCTAAAACTCTATTCCTGATCTTGCTTCGTTCGCCGCCTTCAGTCACTCCATTTTGAAATTTTGCTAAGTATTGTTTTTGTGCGTCAAAGCCAGTAGAAGGATCAGTTATGCTCGATCTTGCCTGTGCTTGCGACCCTAGCAAACACCAAACGTAAGTACGAATAGAGTCGTTTATTCGTTCTATTCCCGCCCTAGTTAGGCCCATAGAAGTGTCTAAGATAAATGTTGTCCATGCTGTTTTATGCTCTTGCTGTAGGGACCCGGGCTCAACAGTTGTGCCAAAAAAGAAAGATTTGAAAGAGGATGCCAGTCATAGTTATACTTTCTGTGCGTGCCCCGAAAATAAAGTCGCCTAGGCCATGATTATGATCCAACTTTTGTCTAAAGCCTGTCTTGATGTTAATATTGAATTCGTTACAAATCCTTTCAAAAGCCTTCATGTCTATTAAGTTGCTGAGTGGATTAAATGGTTTGTCATTTGGTAATGGCGCTTGCAATTCAGTCAAAATACGTCAAAAGGTGTAATAGAAATGAAATCTGTACACTGACCTCACCAAAGGATCATGGTGATTTAAATGATCAGCATACGACACTCCACACCCAGTTGATGCGCAAAACACAGCAAAGTTTAACTGGTTCTGATAAAACTGCATCGGATGACTAAACCACGCTTTCTTGATGTGGTCGTTTTCAATAGGGGGGTTAAGATAGCTCTTTAATGGAGTACTCACCTTTTTATGAAAGAGGCGTCTGGGTCACAGCAATGTCAAGAGTATCAGTTGCTATATTTGTTTAAGATTGTAGTGCGGCTCAACAGAATATTTTGCGCCAGTATATTTGAATGCGCTCATTTTAATTTGTTTTAAAAAATGTTTGTAACAATAACAACCCAAGACCGCCCTTCGTTTTTAGAACATGCTATTGATAACAATTGCGGGCCAAAATGGTCGCGCTCCATGAAATATTCTACAAAGTCGTATGGTTTATATAACTGAATCCAAGAAAAATAATGCAGTTCTAAAAGTTAATAAAGAAGGGAAGGTAGTTAGCCGGTTAACCATACCTGATGGTTATTTTCGGTTTTGTTCGCTAAAGAAGCAATGAGTAATTTCGACATTACTCTCAAACTTAACAATGCAAATCTAAAAACAATGTTAACATTCAAACCTGAAAGAAGAAGTAGCACATTACCTTTTGATGAAGAGCTGCTAAAATGTTAGGCTTTGCAGATGACAATCATAGATTTAGAGTTGTGCCAGACAAAACTACTTATGAGGGAGAAAACCCCCCTCGATCTTGCATTACATCATTACTCTAGTTCATTTGGATGAGCTGAGCACTGATGAAAACTTATATGACGGAAGGCCCTCAACTGTTTTAAGAGCTCTGCCGTCAGGGAAAGCTGCATATTGCGATTATGAAATTATACAATTCCCTAATTTACAGTTTAAAAGATTAGTTTGTGGGAGGGTCGGATCATTTAATATAAAGATCAAAGACAAAACGGGGAAAGTCGTAAAATGTGATAACCTGCACATTGTTTTGGAAATAAAATAATAAACTGTACTAAAAAATGTCGCGGGGGCCAGAAGAACCAGGAGTTACATTGGCGCCTGTAAGGTGTATAACTTTAGAATTAAAAGACCTTGCAGACGTTGCGGACTTTGAACAGAATGGCGAAATAGGCACTTTGTATGGTTTTGAGTACACTAAAGATGGTGATTATAAACGTAAAG
>CM031610.1:78574728-78624728 GCA_018398815.1 Conus ventricosus | reverse complement strand
CTCTCTGTGTGTGTGTGTGTGTGTGTGTGTGTGTGTGTGTGTGTGTGTGTTTACATTTCTTTTCTCCAGCAGACTCGTACCTGAGGAGTAATATTTTGTGCTTGTTCTTTAAATGTATTAGTTGTGACGTCAGAAGATGTGTGTCTGTCGATACGTGTATGGAACGATGCTTTAGAATCTAGTAACAAGTGTTTATTTTATAGGAATTTTAAAACGGAGTTTTGCCGTGAAAAATATATTGAAATGTTGCCTGATGTTTATATATACCCTCTAATTCGGTTCCGCTGTGGTAATCATAAACTCATGATCGAAATTGGCAGACGATTTGGGATACCTCATGATGAACGATTTTGTCGGGACTGCGACCAGAATGACCTTGGCGACGAATTTCATTTTGTAATGAAATGCACCAAATATGATGATATTAGAAATAAGCTTATACCAAAACAATTTACATGTATAAAGTCCGTATTCAACTATTGTCGTTTGCTCTGTGGTAATAAAAAAGTGTTGCTAAACTTAGCGAAGTTTTTAAAACTTAGTAAAGTTGTGTAACATTATATCCAGTGTGTTAATTATCGGAATATTTTTGGGTGTTTGATGTGTTTCATTTACATTTGTTTATTTTGTTTCAAGTCCTCCATGCCCCCAAAGGTGTCACAGGATAAAATCTTTGAAAAAATCTTTGAAATCGAAGTCATTTGTCTGTTTTGTGTTCTGTGCTGGATTAGCGCTACTTTGCACGTTGTTGTGTGTTTGTTTGCTGCTTCTCTGCTCTCTTTCGCTCTCTTTTCTGTATTTAAATGTTTGTTCATGTTATCAGTATCATTGCCGGTGTTTAAATTGTTACTAATATCGTTGCTGTTTTTGTTGTAGTTGGGATTGTTGTAAGAATATATGTATGTTTGTTTCATGCACGTGTTTGATGTGTGGTACGTGTCTAACATGTATTATGTATGTGTTACAGGTCTAACATGCATTATTGTATGTGTTACAGTTCTAACGTGCATTATGTACGTGTTACAGGTCTAACGTGCATTATGCATGTGATACATATGTTACAGGTCTATCATGCATTATGTATGTGCTACAGATCTGATATGCATTTCTGTATGTGCTACAGATCTGATATGCATTTCTGTATGTGCTACAGATCTGATATGCATTTCTGTATGTGTTACAGATCTGATATGCATTTCTGTATGTGTTACAGGTGTCAGGTGCGTTATGTTTGTGTTACAGGTGTCAGGTGCGTTATGTTTGTGTTACAGGTGTCAGGTGCATTTCTGTATGTGTTACAGGTGTCAGGTGCGTTATGTTTGTGTTACAGGTGTCAGGTGCATGATGTATGTGTTACAGGTCTAACCTGCATAATGTATCTGTAACAGGTCTGACGTGCGTCACATATCTGTGTTGCAGGCCTCACGTGCATTCCCACACAGAATGAGGGGCCATCAGAATCCAGCGCCTCTCGCTCTCCTCCTGCTGGTGATCGTGGCCAATGTCCACCAACTGGAGGGCTTCACCACCTGGTAGGTGTACAGTACACCTCGGTCCTGGGGCTGTCGTCTGCCTCCCTGGGCTTACAGGCTCAGTCAAACCTAATCTCTGCCAAACATGAACGAACGAATCACAAGACAAAACACGACACGTTTCGACCTCTTAGGTCTACTTCAAGCAAGAACTTTTTTTTTTTAAAGCCACTCAGGACAACGAAAATGAAGAACGAGCAATCACTTCTCTCGTCAGATTCGGTGCAAGATAGGCGTTCTGAACAAATCTTAAAAAGTGTAAGTAATACATCCGCCAAACATGAACAAATGAATCACAAGACAAAACACGACGCGTTTTGACCTCTTATGCGTGATTCAACGCCCATCTTGCGCCGAATTTGACGAGATTAGTGATTGCTCGTTCTTTGTTTTCGTTGTCCTGGGTGTTGTTTATCTTGCCTGAGGAAGACCAAAGAGATCGAAACGCGTCGTGTTTTGTCCTGTGATTCGTTTGTTCGTGTGTGGCGTATTATTACGTAATCTCTTTTTAGATTTGTTTAGATTTCTTCCTGCAGTGGCCTCACTTTGCTACTAACTCTGTGTAGCCTGTTAAGTCATTGCACGTCTTGCGGGGTGTGTTACGGTGCTACTAACTCTGTGTAGCCTGTTAAGTCATTGCACGTCTTGCGGGGTGTTACGGTGCTACTAACTCTGTGTAGCCTGTTAAGTCATTGCACGTCTTGCGGGGTGTGTTACGGTGCTACTAACTCTGTGTAGCCTGTTAAGTCATTGCACGTCTTGCGGGGTGTGTTACGGTGCTACTAACTCTGTGTAGCCTGTTAAGTCATTGCACGTCTTGCGGGGTGTGTTACGGTGCTACTAACCTGTGTAGCCTGTTAAGTCATTGCACGTCTTGCGGGTGTGTTACGGTGCTACTAACTCTGTGTAGCCTGTTAAGTCATTGCACGTCTGCGGGGTTACGGTGCTACTAACTCTGTGTAGCCTGTTAAGTCATTGCACGTCTTGCGGGTGTGTTACGGTGCTACTAACTCTGTGTAGCCTGTTAAGTCATTGCAACGTCTTGCGGGGTGGTTACGGTGCTACTAACTCTGTGTAGCCTGTTAAGTCATTGCACGTCTTGCGGGTGTGTGTTACGGTGCTACTAACTCTGTGTAGCCTGTTAAGTCATTGCAACGTCTTGCGGGTGTGTTACGGTGCTACTAACTCTGTGTAGCCTGTTAAGTCATTGCACGTCTGCGGGGTGTTACGGTGCTACTAACTCTGTGTAGCCTGTTAAGTCATTGCACGTCTTGCGGGTGTTACGGTGCTACTAACTCTGTGTAGCCTGTTAAGTCATTGCACGTCTTGCGGGGTGTGTTACGGTGCTACTAACTCTGTGTAGCCTGTTAAGTCATTGCACGTCTTGCGGGGTGTGTTACGGTGCTACTAACTCTGTGTAGCCTGTTAAGTCATTGCACGTCTTGCGGGTGTTAAAGTGCTACTAACTCTGTGTAGCCTGTAAGTCATTGCACGTCTTGCGGGGTGTTACGGTGCTACTAACTCTGTGTAGCCTGTTAAGTCATTGCACGTCTTGCGGGGTGTTACGGTGTACTAACTCTGTGTAGCCTGTTAAGTCATTGCACGTCTGCGGGGTGTTACGGTGCTACTAACTCTGTGTAGCCTGTTAAGTCATTGCACGTCTTGCGGGTGTGTTACGGTGCTAACTAACTCTGTGTAGCCTGTTAAGTCATTGCACGTCTTGCGGGTGTTACGGTGCTACTAACTCTGTGTAGCCTGTTAAGTCATTGCACGTCTTGCGGGGTGTTACGGTGCTACTAACTCTGTGTAGCCTGTTTAAATCATTGCACGTCTTGCGGGGTGTGTTACGGTGCTACTAACTCTGTGTAGCCTGTTAAGTCATTGCACGTCTTGCGGGGTGTTACGGTGCTACTAACTCTGTGTAGCCTGTTAAGTCATTGCACGTCTTGCGGGTGTTACGGTGTCGTCCTCAGGTGACATGGAATGAACGATGAGCAAGACGTTGACGGTGTGACAGCCCTGTCAGATACGGCCTCCGGGGAAGATGTAAGCACCGTGAATTATAGGGATGAGAAGTCGTGGGGAAGGAAAAGAGAGAGAGAGAGAGAGAGAGAGAGAGAGAAGAGAGAGAGAGAGAGGAGTTTGTGTGTGTGGGGGGGAGAAATTGTGTGGATGTGGAGTGTATGTTATACACATAAATGTGTCTGTGTGGGTGCGTGCGTGTGTGTGTGTGTGTGTGTGTTTAGTGGGAAAGAGAGAGAGGTTGTGTGTGTGTGTGTGTGTGGTGTGTGTGTGTGTGTGTGTGTGTGTGTGTGTGTGTGTGTGTGTGTGTGTAATGGGAAAGAGAAGAGAGAGAGCGTGTGTGTGTATGTGTGTGTGTAATGGAAAAGGGAAGAGAAAGAGAGAGTGTGTGTATGTGTGTGTGTAATGGGAAAGGGAAGAGAGAGTGTGTGTATGTGTGATGGGAAAGGGAAGAGAGAGTGTGTGTGTGTGTGTGTGTGATGGAAAGGGAAGAGAGAGTGTGTGTATGTGTGATGGGAAAGGGAAAGAGAGAGTGGTGTGTGTGTGTGGGGTGTGTGTGTGTTGTGGTGTGTGTGTGTGAGGGGGGGGTGGGTGTGTGTGATGGAGGAGAGAAGAGTGTGTGATGTGATGGGAAAGGGAAGAGAGAGAGAGTGTGTGTAGTGTGATGGGAAAGGGAAGAGAAGAGTGTGTGTGTCTGTGGGTGGGAAAGGGAAGAGAGAGAGTGTGTAGTGTGTGTGTGTATGGGAAAGGAGAAAGAAGAGAGAGAGGTGTGTTGTGTTGTGTGTGTGTGTGTATGGGAAAGGGAAGAGAGAGAGAGATGTGTGTGTGTGCTATGGAAAGGGAAGAGAGAGAGAGAGATGGTTGTTGGTGTGGTGTGTGTGTGGTGTGTGTGTGTGTGTGTGATGAAAGGGAAGAGAGAGAGATAGTAGTTGGTGTGTGTGTGTGTGTGATGGGAAAGGAAGAGAGAGAGAGAGTGTGTGTGTGTGTGGTGTGTGTGTGTGTGTGTGTGTGTGTGTGTGTGTGTGTGTGTGTGTGTGATGGAAAGGAAGAGAGAGATATGTGTGGGGGGTGTGTGTGTGTGTGTGTGTGTGTGTGTGGGGTGGGAAAGGGAAGAGAGAGAGAGAGAGAGAGTGGTGTGTGTGTGTGTGGTGTGTGTGTGTGTGTGTGTGTGTGTGTGTGTGTGTGTGTGTGTGTGTGTGTGTGTGATGGGAAAGGAAGAGAGAGAGAGTGTGTGAGTGTGTGGTATGATGGGAAAGGAAGAGAGAGAGAGAGAGTGTGTGTGTGTGTGTGTGTGTGTGGTGTGGGGTGTGTGTGTGTGTGTGTGTGTGGGTGTGGAGTGGGAAGGTAAGAGAGAGAGAGTGTGTGTGTATGTGTGATGGAAAGGGAAGAGAGAGAGAGAGAGAGAGAGAGAGAGAGAGAGAGAGAGAGTGTGTTGTGTGTGTGTGTGTGAGTGTGTGTGTGTGTGTGTGTGTGTGTGGAGTGGGAAAGGAAGAAGGAATGGAACCAACACCATCAGACCGACGACACGCAAAGGTGTAAAGCAACACCAAGGTCGGGCTCCCAATTGTGCAATGGTGCGAGACAGGCGGGACGGGAAAGGCGGGGGGGGGGGGGGGGGGGGGGGGGAGACGAACCTGGTAGCGATCAGACAACACGTCAGTGCAACACCGACTGGTTGCCTGTGTACTGCCTGTTCTGCAGTTGGCATGTGACGCGGCGACAAAGTAAAGGTTCTCCACGCTGATTTGATCGGCGCTTTTTGTACTTCCAGTTCTTATAGAACAGGGAGTACTTTACAACGGGAACGAAGAAATGCTGTCTGTCTGTGTCTCTGTCTGTCCGTGGTCAAAATGTGTTCCACTCGCTCCAGACAAAACTTCTGGGCCGGTCTTTCTGAAAATTTGTAGGTATGTTCATTATGGGTCACGGATGATGCCCGATGTTTTATTTTACCAGAATAGCCGTTACTAATGGCTGTAACGGCACCAAACGTTTTTTCTTCTTTATGGAGTGTCTCGGTAACGAAATACATCATGACGCGTGTTTGTAACGTTTTTCAGCTCCCCCCTCCGCCGGATTCTAATGACTGACTGGTAGATCATGGGTATTTTCATAGTAAACATGCTCTTGACATGTGCACGCGTACTCAAGGTAAACTGGGAGTACGTTTATATGCTTTGCATCTTGTTGTTTTTTTGTGTGTGTGTTTCTGTTGACGGCGGAGCAGGCCAAAAATGCGCACAGGTCGTTTGCGCGCCTTAGATTGGGGAAAAAAACCGCACGCACACACACACAGTTTCAATGCCAAATATCCGTGCGCACTTCCGTCTCAGTATGTGCGTTTATTGGTGCGCAACGGTCGTGCTTTTTTTGTATCCAATAACCGCGCATGACCAGTGTGAGGGAGTCGGGCTGGGAGAAGGGATGGGATACTGAAGTGAAGGGGGCAGGGAGCATAGTGATGGTGGATGAAAAATGGGAGGATTAGTCATTAGTAACAGCTTGCATTATGTGATTCACTGTGACGGATGACGTACAAGTATGTGTGTGTGTGTATGTGTATGTGTCTGTATATATGTGTGTGTGTATGTGTGTGTGTGTGTGGCGCGCACTCCCATCTTGGGTGCTGAATCAACTTGGGGACAAATTAAAGCACGTGAAAAACGAAGGCACAGACACATACATACACATATAACTGCTCAGTATCACTTGAAGAAAGAATAGTCTATCAGTAACGCATACAGCAAGTGCGCGTCACACTAGTTTAGTGGGGAAACGTCTTGAAGTGAACTGCTATAGTCTACAGGCTAGTGGCGAGTTTTTGACTTGCTGGGCAACCGAACACCCTGCATGTTTGACCATGACCGACTGACCAAAGTTCTCCTTCTCGTGATATCAGTACAAACACTGATAAAATGTCCCTCGCTGGTTGGGTCTACTGCCATGGCTATTCACCATTTGAATTGTTTTTTTTATTCACTTCAGTACAGTATGATCGTAGTGGGTATCGTAAATAGTGCAGTGGAAAAAGGGCAACGCATTAACTAAGGAATAAAAATATACTTACACAATAAGGGGGAAAACATGAATAAGAAAAAAAAACGCTTAACCCCTAAGGGGGGGAGGGGGACAGGATGGGAGAAAAAAAAAGACTTGCATGGGAGAGAAATAAGAGATGTACTCAAGTATTCAGACAGTAAGCAGGAAAGGAAAGAGAGAGAAAGAAGAAGAGAGGCAAAGAGAGCAGAAGAGGTGATGTTGTGTATGTACATTCAATGCAAAAGGGAAAAAATGGTAACGTACCTACAGAAGTTGAATCCCCAGTGTGGAACGAACTAACCACCACTACCACTCACCGCCCATCACCGCCCCTACCCGCTCACCTCCTCCCCCAAGGAAGCATACAAAGAACGTCTTGTGACCTGACGTGAGCTATCAAAGGTATTTCACGGCAAGGCAGGTTGGCGGGTTTTTTTTTCCAAAGAACTTTAGGGAGCAACTTGTGGTGGCTCTTCGAAGAAACTATCACGCTTGCACCAGCATGAAGAGAAACGGTGGCCATTTTTTCCCTGACTCGTGTATGGTGGCTTGAATGGAGAAAAATGCTAGGATATGCAAAGTTCACAAGATTGTGAATGTAACATCCGATACTGACGGAGAGGAGTGGAGGGGCTGGATGGGGGTGGAGTGAATACATTTGAGTCGATTGTACGAATATTGAGCAGCGAGAAAGACATGGAGATAACCGGTGTTAAAGACACCGTTAAGTTCCGACACATTGACACTGGTTTCTGAAGAGAAATATCGCGTGCACATAAAATATTCAAACCGCTGACAGTGTTTACAGATGGGTTCAGCTTTTGGAACAATGTTCAGCTGAGCTCTGTTTGGTTTCCTTTATCAAATATAGGCACACAAAAAACGCCTCCTTCTCACCTGTACAAGAATTTTCAATATTTACTTAAGAGAACCTGCACACACAAATAATTTGTTTCCACTTTGCAAGAAATCACACCCACACACCCCTCCCCCAAAAAATACATGGATCTGATTGAAAAAAAGGCAGTTTAGATGGTATGATATCTAAGAACTTGTAAGAGTCGGTATGGATCGATGTCAACCGTTTTTTACCCCGTGAGCGAAAAAGTATTCACAGGAGGAGAGTTCGACGTTGGCAGAGTCTTCGGATTCCCATGTTCCATTGTCACACCAGACTGTGAGAGTGCTGTGTGCAGGGCCTCTCTCATTCATGCACTATCAGTCTGTGTTCCCATGTTTCCGTTGTACATCAGACGGGAGTGCTGTGTGCAGGGCACTCCCATTCATGCACTATCAGTCTGTGGTGTTCCCAATGTTCCGTTGTACACCAGACTGTGAAGTGCTGTGTCGATGTTGGAAAAAATCAACGGGAAAGAAAGTCAACGCCCTAACCCTAACGCTATCCCTAACCCTATCCTATCCTGAACGTTCCCTAACCCTAACCCTATCCCTTTAAACGCTAACCCTAACCCTATCCCAAAACCTACCTAACCCTGACTTTTTGCGTTGACTTTCTTTCCCGTGACTTTTTTCTTTCCGATCACCCTGTGGCAGCCTCTCTCTCATTCATGACTATCAGTCTGTGTTTTCCCATTTCCATTGTACATCAACTGTGAGAGTGCTGTGTGCAGGCCCTCTCTCATTCATGCATCATCAGTCTGGTTTCCCATGTTCCGTGTACACCAGACTGTGAAGTGCTGTGTGCAGGCCTCTCTCATTCATGCACTATCGTCTGGTTTCCCATGTCCGTTGTACACCAACTGTGAGAGTGCTGTGGTGCAAGGCCCTCACATTATGCACTAATCAGCTGTGCTTCCGTTTAGACAGAACGTCCAGGTGAAAGGTCACACTCCCCTTATGTCGGTGTGGTGGCGGGACCCATTAGGAAATGTGAGGATAAGGAAGACATGATTGTTGAGACAAGAACGTGTAATTAGTCCTGATCAGTCCTTTTGGATTGATAAAAGGGAACTGAGACAGGATAGTTGTGAGTTGTGTGTGGGTGTGTGGCGTGGCGGTGTGGTGGTGAGTGTGTGGTGTGAGTGGAAGAGAGAGAGAGAGAGAAAGGTATCAGTCCAGGTACTTGATCATGTCCCTTCCCGTATTCATATTCTTATTCTCTCTCTCTCTTCTCTCTCTCTCTCTCTCTCTCTCTCTCTCTCTCTCTCTCTCTCTCTCCAAGATTAGTACTGGGTCAACGGAAGGGCCTGAAAGTAGGGTTAATTCACGCCCCTTACAGTCCAGCTGCGCAGTCAGTCTCACTAGCATGTCGTAAGGCTACATCAGAAAAACTGCCGTGTCACTGTAGCAAGAGAAAAGTGTAGACTTTCCAGAAGAAATGGACTTGAATGAGACGCAAAGGCAGACAATTCAAGTCAGAAACAATCAAAAGTTAATGTCTCATACCTCAGGCCGTAGGGGCAGTGAATTGCTAGAGGTTCACCGTGTAGGGGGGGGGGGGGAGCGGGGGGGGGGGGGGGGAGGAGTGCATGGCATCATCGAAGACCCTGGAACTTGTCTGTCTCATTCCTCAGGTCTGAACCCTCCCTGACCAGAATCACGTACCCTTTGCTGCTGGAAGGATTGTGGAGTTTCAAGCCGTAAACATCCGATACCACGAGCAGCTGAAACTCTCATTCGTCAGCTCCACAGGCAAACCTCTATAACCATATGACAACGAACTCGACACACAGAAAGATTACTGTAAAGAAAGCTTTAAAAAAAAAAAAAAGACGGGGAAAGGAGGACGGGGGAAGGGGTGGGGGAGTGGGAGAGGGGGCATCAGAGACGTGACAGAAAGGGGAAACACTGCCACCAGTTCCAAGAAGGACGCGCCCTCCTTCCCTCAACCGTCCCACCCTCCTTCATCCTCTCCTCGACATCACCACAATCACATCGGACAGGATTCTCATCTCTGAAAGAGCCGTGTGTGGTCGGTTGCAACGAACGCAAAGAGAAACGGGTGTCTTTATTTCTTAATCTACGTTTACGTGTGTGACAGTCCGTTCCTTCTCTTTTGTCTCTATATTATTTATGCATATCGCATAAAGACAAACACACTACTCGTAGACATGACATACCGATACATTATTCTCTGGTTTGTGTTGTCAGTACTCAGGCGTTCATTGGAGAGCGCGAGCATTACTTTGACGATTACACGGAGGTCACCTACAACATCAGCTGTGGAGACCTCTGCACCCTGCCCGAGTCTCACGACCTGCGCAGCCTCGCGCACGTCAAGGTCTACTTCCCGCAGAACACCAGCCGGGTCGACTGCTCCTGGATCATCAGGGGGTTCCTCAACAGCAGCAAGAGCACGGTGATGTTCTTCGAGCAGGAAGGCCGCCATTCCTTGGGACATGATATCGTGTGTGGCGAGTCCGGACCGGCCTCCCTGACGATGTGGGATGATTATTCCTTCGGGGAAGACGTGCAGACGACGTACAACATCTGCAGGGAGCCCACGGAGTACAGGGATGAGGCCCACAACAGGCGGTCCAGCAGGCTGGGCGACTTCGACACGCTGATCACACTCAAGAATTATGCATTCCGGCCAGCGTCCAACCCCACTCTGTTGAAGTACATCACCGTGGACTGGTCCCAGGACTGCTTCGAAGACTACCACGAGATCATGGTCGACTCCTCAGAGAAGATGATCACGCTGGGATCTCGATGGTTCACCTCCAACCTCAGGCTCCCCAACAGAATGCATTGCCGGTGGGGGTTCTCAACCCCAGACTCCTCCACCGACATGATTCGACTGAGGGTGACGGTCTTGGACAGGACCACCATTCCAGGGTCGTGCGTCCAGGATGACTTTATCCGCTTCCAAGGCGGCGGCCGCACCGAGGACTTCACCCTCTGCGATGACTCACGCCCTCAGTTCTTCGCCTCGTTCGCCAGGTCCGTTCTGGTCGACTTTCAGTCAGGTCCTACCACGGGCGCTCCAGAATTCCAGATATCGTATTCTGCGATAGACACCTGCCCCCGAGAACGGCTGCACGTGAAATCTGACCTGACGGAGAACGTTGTGTACGGCGTGCTGAAAGCTGGACAGACGCTCAGACCGTGCCAGTGGACTGTGTTCACCAACTTCACCTACAACGTCATCATGCTGACGCGAGTGACTGTCCAGCAGCCCTGCAACGATGGCGACTACCTGCACCTGGACCTGGGCTCCACTGTCCGGAGGATCGACCTATGCGAGATGGACAACGACAGCTTCCCCGTGTGGAGCACCAGGCCCAGCGTGGACCTTGAGCTCCACCTCCGCGCACCGTCCAGCAGGAGGGTGAGTCTGTTCTACAAGAGCGTGCCCAAGATGGCGGCCTGCCAGGGTCACCCTGCCCAGCTGGAGTCGTTTGTTAACGAGCTCCACAACGTCATGGTGGACATGACTGACCACAGGTCGCACCTGGACTACACCGCCCCTGACTGCCGTTGGCTGATTGCCCCCTCCTCACAGGGTGAGTGACCTAATGCTTTTCTTTGCATTAACGTGGAAACAACGTCAGTGTGTGTAATCAAACAGTCTCATATACCCGTGCGTGTGTGTTTGCGCGTGCAAGTGTGTATCCATGGTAAATTTTGACGACGCATTTTTTCATGAAGTAAAAGATTAAGGTGATAACATTGGGAGAAGCTAGAATGGTAAATATGTTAATACCTTTCCAGCCATAGGTTCACGACGTCACCGAATTGTATCGGCCGCAAGTCTGCGGGTTGTATTGTCCGCGATATGTCAGTGTGACAGAGTGGATTTTTTAACTTACAATTTTCAATCACCCATAAGGACTGCTTCATATACTGAAAGCGGACATGACAAATTTTACTGTACGCAAACCTTGTACCATATAGATTAGATAAAGATCTTTATTTCTGAAATACAACTGAATAAAACCGAGTAAGGTAAGTTTATGATTTATGGTAAATCAAGCACGGGAAGGTGTAATTACGCATCGCATCGACTGAATAAGTGAAGTTTGTTTCAAGATTAAAATGACTAAAGTCAATTAACAGATGCAATCTGTACAGCAGGAATTACAAACAGCACAGAAGAAATGTCGCAATTCATCAGAAACACTTCCAAAGGTTGCTAGGAATTTAATTTGAAATATTTTGGATGTAACTATCTTTTAAAAGTTTGAGTTCGACCAGCCGCCGTGGCGAAGTGGTTAGCGTCGCGGACTCCCGGCTCGAATCCCATCAGAGTCATGTGGGTTTTTCTGCCCCAACCGGCTCCTACCCAGAGTTGAGTTTGCTGCGGACTCAGTTGGGAAGACTGGGACCCCACAGTCGAGTTTCATCCGCTTAATGGATGCGTTTTCTGAGAGTGTTGCTCAAATTTCTTGACCAACACTACAGGTGCCTGTATCTCTCGGGCCTGGTTGACGCCGGGATATATTATGAAAGGAAGCGTAGAGTACAGCCCTGTCATGTAGTCTCAGACCGAAATGGAAATCCGTAGCATCATCTTAATCATCCTCATTCTCATTGATCAGCATTTTTTAAAAAATGTCTCAAATTCTGTTGCCCTTCACGCCCTGCTCTCATGGTGACCTCAGTTTCGATGTCCTCTCCACGTCTGTGGCCTTGGTTTGGTTCCGTCGGGGTCACCGGTATCAGCGAGTCCATGGGGGCTGTCGTTGGACGGACGTGGCGGCGCCCTGCGGATGGAGAGCTCACTCACGCCGGCTCCGCGACTAAGCAATTATTGTCGTCAGTAGGGGCTTAGTAGGTGGTGTCCTGCGTAGGTTAGATCGAACAGGCGCCACTGAACACCACCGAAGTGACTCGGCGCAGTGCAGTTCTCCTTCGGTGGGTTGCCTCTTGACGACTTGACATTGACTGCTCCCTGTGGATTGCTGGTGCCGGGGCTGCGGCGGGGCGACCGGGCGTGGCTGTGGACGGGGGGTCGGAATGAGCGGCGTGGGTGCACTGCCTCTGAGGTGGCGCAGAGGTTGGGACAGCAAAAAGAAAACAAATAAATAAAAAATAAGTTTGAGTTCGGTTCCATCCAGTCTTAAAGTGGATGTTACACGTTTAGTATAGCTGTGCGTTGTTCAGTGACGAAGAATGATATTTACAGACTGAAACCCGGATACTATTGGTATAGATATGTCCATGTTATTAGTCTATAAAACTGATATAGGTCGTCTTCCATATCAAATGTCATGGAACATTTTATCTGTCATTACGTTTTCATCCTAGCCAAATAAAACATTTCATGAGCTCTGTTATGGCATCTTGGATCGTTTGAAAATTGTCCGGTTATTTTTGTTGAAACCAGTTAAACCGTCAACGATCAGAACGGTTTAGAACAAGAACCAGAAAGGCAAATATAAACAAACCCGTGAAGAAAGTTGAATCATCATCATCATCATCATCATCATCATCATCATCATCATATCATCACCATCATTAGCATCATCGTTGATGATCACAATAACTATAATCGTAGAGTTGTGTGTGCGTGTCTTTGGTCTAGTGTTGGTGGCTGTTCTGTTCAGCTCGTCACACTCAAATAACATCATCATGAATGCGATTTCCACGACGTGTAAAGATACCTGATGACGTTAAGCTGCCAAAGTGTGCATCAGTTCATGATTTCAATTCTGTCCAGACACGTGTTTCAGTCTATTCAGTGTTTTCATTCTTCCAGGACAAAAACTTTGATGTTTTGCATGGGACGAACAGTACTAATTAACAGGACGAGTAAACGGCAGCACAGTATTCATGTTAAGGAAACAGGTGTGTTTCCCGAGACACTCGCTGTTCCGAGTACTGTATCATCTACGGGTGTACAACAAGGCAGGCAAAAACTGCCGTGAAAACTACAAAATCATGTTACACCACTGAACAGGTAACTAGAGGCCAGTCAGATTCATGCAGCGGCACCTCTTTATCAAATAGAACACTCCCCCAACAAGCAGGTACGAATGGGAAATGGACAACACGGAGGGAGGCGATGGGGATGGGAGGTTGGGGAAACACAAGGTGGGCCAGTTGATGAAGGAGGGGAGCTGGGAGGACGGGTGTGGGAGGATGGTTGGGGGAGGACTTTAACTGCAGCGGATATTGCTGTTTCATAAGTGTGGCCAGTGCTGGACACTGTGTGGAAGTTCACTCCTCCTGGCGAGACGAGTTTCCGCTGGGCTGCAGCCAGCTGTAAGAAATGAAATGGCTCTGTGTACCGGACGGGTCGTGGCAGGGAGGTCGTAGTTCCCGTACTGTTAGTGGCATGTCTTCGTAGATCGTGGGAATCGGTCCCAGACTTGTGTGGGAGTGCTGTGGACTCGAATGGGCAGATCTGAACCACACGGTGTAATTTCATCCACATCATAGATGCTTGTTTTGATGTGGATCAAATTTCCTGACCACATTCGCGCACGTGGCTGTATCTGTCCGCATCATCATCATCATCATCATCATATCATCATCATTATATCATTATATCATCATCATCACATCATCATCATTATATCATCATCATCATCATCATCATCATCGTCATCATATATCATCATCATCATCATCATCATCATCATCATCATCATCGTCGTCGTCGTCGTCGTCTTTATCATCAACAGCATCATCATCATCATCATCACATCATACACATCAACAGCTCCACAACCACCATCACAAGATGAACACTACCCCGTTCAATGATAATCCACAATTGTTGTCGTGATGACTCACGGCATGATCGATATGTTGAAGCCATTTTGAATATTGCCACAGTTGCTCGCATTTTGTACAAGGTTGTAGACTGTAGCCAATGCATGGAGCGTCCATTAGATGTACAGACAATAATGGTAATATCAACATGCTCTTTAAAACCGACTTAATTATCTCTAATAGTGGGCTGTAGAACTTCTTTCCTTTGGAAGAAGGAAAACCACAACGGCATTATGGCTTGCGTGTCATAATTGGCAATGCCTTCCATCCCCTGCACAGAAAGGGGGGGGGGGGGGGGGGGAGTGGTCGCCTAGGCTGTAAGTGGAACTTGGATTACGACCATCACCATCACCCCCTCCACAGCCCCCCCCCCCCCCCCCCGCCCTTCCCAACGCCTCGTCCATCCTACCCAATCGATCTTCTTTCTACCAGACACGCACGCACTCCTCAACCCGACCCTTCTCTCCCTCACACCCTTCCTGCTATCTGTGGGCCGCTATTTCCTCCTCCCTACTAGCTCCATTTTCCCACTCCTCCTCCGTCTCCTCCCCCCTCACCTTCACCACCTCTACACAGACATGCACACGCACACACCAACGTACATGTATGCACAGACACGTACAACGCATACGCACACATACACACGCTCGCGCGCGCCATGCACACACACACACCAACACACACACACACACACACACACACACACACACACACACCACACACACACACACACATTCGCGAGCACACGCACGGTAAGGAGGTTTTCCAGTGCTAGACTCGATAGCAGGAAGCAGTAAATGCTGATTGAATAAAACCCTTAGAAAAATACGCGGCAACTCACGTGCCACACACACACACACACACACACCGCCACACCACACCACCCCACCACCACCACACACGCCACGCGCGCACGCACGCACGCACGCACGCGCGCGCGCGCAGTAGAAAAGAAGAAAAAAAAAAAGAACAAAACCCCACCTTTGAGCCGACCAAGCGCAAATGCCGTTCAGTAAATCGTCAAGGAAGGCTTGTACGCAGAAAGAGAAATCGGCTAATATCCAATCCTTTTTCACCTTGCAAATGGATAAATCTCTCTCTCTCTCTCTCTCTCTCCTCTCTCTTCTCCTCTCTCTCTCTCTTCTCTCTCTCCTCTCTCTCTCTCTCTCCCTCCTCTCTCTCTGTGTGTTTGTGTTGTGTCTGTCTGTCTCTCTCTCTCTCTCTCTCTCTCTCTCTCTCTCTCTCTCTCTCTCTCTCTCTTTCCTTCCATTATCTCTCTTTGTCTCTGTCTCTCTCCTCTCTCTCTCCTCTCTCTCTCTCTCTCTCTCTCTCTCTCTCTCTCTCTCTCTCTCTCTCTCTCTCTCTCTCTCTCTCTCTCTCTCTCTGTCTGTCTCTCTGTCTTTCCTTCTCTGTCGGTCTGTCTGCCGCTCCCTCTCTCTCTCTCTCTCTCTCTCTCTCTCTCTCTCTCTCTCTCTCTCTCTCTCTCTCTCTCTCTCTCAGTATTTCTTTCTTTCTCCTCCCCCCCCCTCTCTCTCTCTCTCGCTCATGCATGCACACACCAGTCCGCTTTCGCAGACGCAGGGATACGCTGCACTGTGGTGAACATGATGACACTTGTAAAGGGTCGGACTGTGTACTACTAAGACACTTTTCTTTGAACAAAATTCGTTGTCGTACGTTTTGTTCACAACTTGCCAAACAGTATACCCTTTCGGCTGAGTTCAGTATTCACGAATTCCGAGTATGTACAGCGGTCACTGCTATTACAACCGATCACTTGCAAACCTTAGACAGTGCGTCAAAGGCTGATTTAGTGGGTTACCTGTGTGTGAAATAAAGAACAAATCATCGTGTGTATCTGTATCATCTGGTCTCTGCTCTTAAAAAAAAGGTCTGAGCAGTCTGACCTGGCAGATTCAGTTCATGTTTACTATCTGTACACCAGAGTAAGCGATTCCCAAAAATACCAATAGTTTCACTACTGTCACTAGAGAATAAAATACCAATAGTTTCACTACTGTCACTAGAGAATAAAATACCAATAGTTTCACTACTGTCACTAGAGAATAAAATACCAATAGTTTACTGTCACTAGAGAATAATCGAAGCGACCGAAGCAATACCGCAAATGGCGACCTCCATGATATATGATGTTCTGCAAGTAGCAGTAGAACTCCAATACTCGCTAGAATCCGCGTGTGGTCAGGTGCTTATTAGTATGTGCGCTCGGATTGCAGGGGGTTTTGAGTTCGATTCCTGTAAAGGACTATTTTTGTATTACCAACATTGGATGAACAGTTAGTATTCATTGTCTGTCCAGTGGCCAACGCTGACGCTTACGCCGCTGAGGTGCTGGTGTCCGATTTCCTGTTTGAGGACGAGAAGGTCGGGCAGAACCGCACCACCACAGCGTGGATGACGTCCGGCCTCCGGGCCTACGCAGGAAGTGACGTCAACGCCACGGCCGCCCTGCGTGTGAACTGTGTGTACGCCAGCCACAGCGTGGAGTGCCGCTACCTCAGCACCTCGCACACCCTGCTGCTCGTCTATGACCTCACCCTCTCCACCTCCCCCACCCCGCTCAGCAGGATCAGCATCGGCTACCAGCAAGTGCGCAAGAAAGACAGTTCCGGACAGGCCGGAAGTGTCTGGCGTTCAGCCTGGCATGCGCAGCAGCTACCGTTGCTGTGTGTGGCTGTGGTGCTGAAGTTGGTTGTTTTCTGAAGGATGTTTGTGTGACCCATAGTGACATCACGCTTCTGGAGTTAGTTGAAGAAAGGGAGTGCCAGTTAATGCTTGCACAGAAAAATGGAAGCTTGGTTGGACACAGCATTAGTCTATTGATCAAAGGATCGTGGGTTTGGTGCCCGCTTAGACAGCCAAGTTAGAGGACACTCAGTGGACCATCATACACATTCCACTCCCACCTTCCTTCCACATCTCTCAGTCAACCGTTGTTCGGGCGGGACTAAACCGATCGCCCGATTGAGATGACATAAAATCGAAAATAAACCATGTAATGAATCCCAAGCCATCCTTCGTTCCTGTGGCATGGATGTTACAGAAAAAATAATAATAACACGTACATTAGCGTCATGTTGGACATCATCCACGATGCCGGAATACGGCTACCTTAACGCTGGAGTTAAAAGGTCACTTAAGCAAAAGTCTTTCAGATTGTGAACCTCGGAATGCTCGCCGATGAACAGGGAAGGAGGCAGCAGGAGAGGTATTACAGAATGAAAACAGCGTGGTTTCACCAGGGTAAGAGCAGCTTCAGTGTCGGCCTCACATTTCATCGGAATGTTATCAGGCACGATTTTTTTTTCAGCGTTTGGTGTCAAAAGCAAAGATAAATTCAGAGATTGTGTAATGGCTGATGCTGAAAGAGTTTGGTCCGTCAAAAACATAAATATCCGATCACTAGCCCGCTTTTTCTTTCAAAACTAATGTTTAAAGTTGTGATTCATATTCGCTTGCTTGTTTGTAACAAGCTAATTAGTTCACAGGCGTGCTCGTTCAAACGTTTGTCATATAAAACATGCCGATAACTCTTTTGTTTTTTCACTCGTCGAGAAAGTGAACGTAATTTTTATAATTCAGGCTGCATCATAGAAAATATCCCACGAATATAATTTGAATGTGAATGAGAATTCTGGACGCAAAAGTGACACATGAGGACTGTTCAATTGACAGTCTGTAAACACATGTTTAAATTAAAGATATTATTTTGAGCAACACCTGAGGAGCAGCATGGTAGCTCTTGTCTTTTGATTTTATAGACTGTGAAGCCAAGGATTAAATAATGGACTACGCATTATATGCTATGAATTCTCTTTTTTAATCTGCACCTTTCAGGACTCTTCCGGAACATTGACACAGGCAGGCACAATATTACGCGTCTGTCGTTAGTATGTACGTCACGGGGTAAATGAATAGCTTGTGAATGATTTATGAAAAAGTTCGACACCAAAAGGAAGACGCGCGTCGGTCTGAACCAGCCAACGACACTTGCTGAAGACTATTTTTACCTGTTTGTAACAAACCATAGAAGTTGTGACGGTGGTCTGAACCAGCCAACGACACTTGCTGAAGACTATTTTTACCTGTTTGTAACAAACCATAGAAGTTGTGACGGTGGTCTGAACCAGCCAACGACACTTGCTAAAGACTATTTTTACCCTGTTAGTAACAAAACCATAGAAATTGTGACGGTGGTCTGTCCGTAATACGTTATTGTACTTTTTAGTGATGATGATATTAGTTGCTGATTGTCGTCTGCTGTTCTTACCATATTGTTGTTTGAAACATTTTCTGCACGCAAGACTCCGTATGATGCTGTAAAACATCCTTGGTAAACAACATATCTCTCACTTTTATTATCACTCTTTTTCATTCCTTTCAAGCATTTTCAGAGGGTTTTTTTCTCTCTATCCTTTTGTGTATTTAGGGAAATGATTGTGAAATGTATTGGTCGAAAATGTTCATCGTTAAAAGCCCAGTTGAACGGTTCTGCTTGCAGAGTGAGGTGACTGCAGGCGGAAATCTAAACAAATGCGAACATTTTTTGATAAAGCTCTGCGCCCAAAAACGTTGAAAAACTAATCACAAGACAAAACACGACGCGTTTCGACCTCTTAGGTCTTCTTCAGGCAAAATACACAACACTCAGGGCAACGAAAATGAACGAGCAATCACATTGGGTGGAAAATGTAGTGTAAGGGGTCTTTATTGGGTGGAAAATGTAGTGTAAACATTGGTTCAGGAAACAATTAAAGGGAGGTAATCTATTACTGGATTGTGAATAGTACAACTAAAAGTGTCAAAAAACAAAACAAAACAAAAAACGGATTAAAAAAACGAGGATAAGTACAGGTAAACGCAGTATAAATAAAGATAAAGATCTGAAAGAAAATCTTTAAAAGAAGGGAATCTTTCTTCGAAGATATTTGTAGTATATGTAAAACAAAATATGACCGGGGAGGGAGGGGAGTGGGGAAGCAATAGGAGGTTCATCTAAGAGGCTTCTTTGCGTTGTTTTGGTAATTTGGCAATATTATTGTGAAATGTCCTGCATTTAACGGCAAAAGGTGAGGAATGAAAGAGATCTTCCTTTCTTTCTTTCTGCGTACGCAGGCTGATACTCCTGCGGACATGCCTTATATAGACGGGCGGTGGAGTTTTGTGTGCATGACCGTTTTTTATCCTGCCATTCAGGCAGCCATACTCCATCTTCGGGGAAGGTGCATGGTATGTGTAACGTGTCATCCATACCAACGGCCAAACTGGCCTTCTCTTCCGAAAGTTGGTGATGGGATTTTACGTGTGTGCAAGATGTTGTGCGTGCGTTCACACACGGAACCTCGGTTTCTAGTCTCATTCGAAGGACTGTATGGGGAATGGAGTCAGAACCAATGTTAACTCCGAGGGAAAAATCCCCCTGTACCGAAATTCGAACCCGCAACCCCAGGATCACGAGTCCGGCGCTCTACCAACTGAGCTATTCCGACCCCCGAATGGAAGAGATGATTTGTGTCCATTAAGTTAATGACAAAATTGCCTTACTCATTTACAGCTAAGTTGTCTGATAATGCGCAGTTTTGTGATTTTGTCTTACTTTTTTCAGTCTCCATTTACGTTCTCCATGTTCTGAGTCAGGTTAAATGTCATTATGTTATACAATCTTCCGGCTGGGAGGTTATGAGGTCAGTCACCGTCAGAGGCATGTAGTAGCGATTTTTTTTTCTGCGACCGGCTGTTTGTTGCCATGGGCTGGAGAGAGGGGACTGGAATCACGTAGTGATTTTGATCGATTTAAATAATAAATGTATCTCCGAGAGAGTCGATCGAATTTCCTACCTATGAAGTAGATACAGCCATGTCATGTCGTCACTGATGCTAAAGGAACTCCACTGCATTTCTCTGTTTACTTTTATTTCCATCCTCATTGAACTTCATTACAAACAGTTTCAAATCCTGTGGCCTTTCACGCCGTGCTCTCGTGGTGACTCTCTTTCAGTTTTCTTTCCACGACAGTGGTGCACTGGCATCAACGTCTTTGATATCAGGGTGACTGTTGTTGAGTGGTCATGGTGGCGCCTTGTGGAGTAGGGTGCTTGTTCACGCTGTGTCCCGACATAGTAAGCACGGTCATAAGAAGTGCAGGTTGTAGATGGTGTCTTGTGTGTGCTGGATTACAGCAGGCATTACTGATCACCATCCAAGTCGCTCGGCGGCAGGACAGGTTCTCCTTTGATGGGTTGCCACGTCACGCCTTGATGCTGACTGTGTCCTGGGGAATGCTGGTGCTTGGGAGGCGACAGGGAAAATGGAGGTGTCAGATCCTGCGTGAACGGTGTGGGTTTTTATGCCATTGATGAGACAGCAAGAAAAGTTTGTATCTTGGGTGCGCGTGTGTGTATGCGTGTGTGTGTGTGTGTGTGTGTGTGTGTGTGTGTGTGTGTGTGTGTGTGTGTGTGTTCTTCTTCTTCTTCCTAAAAAAAACTGGTTCACTCAAATATGAGTAGATCACCAGCGCGCATGTAAAAAAAATGTGTGTGTGTGTGTTGTGTGTGTGTGTGTGTGTGTGTGTGTGTGTGTGTGTGTGTGTGTGTGTGTGTGTGTGTGTGTTTGAAATATGTCCACTGTTTAACAAAAAAATACGCATTTATAATTAACTGTGTATATATTGATGTCACCAGCTGACGCACTTCTTATAACTGAATGGTTAAAAAAAACTACTAACACCTGGAGTAATTGCAATAAATATTTCGCTTTATTAAAAGCTTCCTCAGTAGCAACCATGGACCGAACTGCAAGAAAGCAACACCGAACTTAAAACGTAAACAACTGAATTAAAATCACACAGCAGGCCTATTTCAAATGCACGGGTTTTTTTCAATAAAGTTCAGTAGGGAGGGAGGAACTGGGGGTGGAAAGGGTGGGGAGAGGGAGGGGGAAGAAAGAGGGGCGTAAAAGGGAAAGCCTCAAATTTGACCTAGTAAAATTCAACTGTACGTATTCACACACACACACACACACACACACACACACACACACACACACACCACACACACACACACTCACTCTCTCTCTCTCTCTCTCTCTCTCTCCTCTTCTCTCTCTCTCCCTCCTCTCATCTATTCTCTCTAAAACGCAACATACTCACATCACCCACACCACACACACACACACACACACACACACACACACACCATGACCAAGTTTTAAAGATTTAAACAGATACACACCCAACACATACACACTCACACACACACACACACACATACACACACACGTACACATATACACACACTCACACACACACTACACAAACACACACACACACACACACCACACACACACACACCACACACACACACACACACACAACACACACACACACACACACACACACACACACACACACACACACACACACACACACCAGGGCTAATCTCACACAGGGGCTAATCCCAGACATTCAGTCCAGCCGGGTACATAGTTTTTAGTTTATACCTCCAGAATCTTTCTCTTTGTTTGCGCACTGTATGGGCTGCTGGTCCTGTCGCTCCGATCTGCTCAATTACGGTTACCCTAGGTCGTCCAGATGGTGGTCTGTGCTCTGGAAGTGACGAGCGACCAGCGTTTCCCTTTTGTCCCCTCCCTGGTTGTCGTTTGTCCTTGGGGTCCCATGCGCTGGGCCTTGATGTCTGAACGGTGACTGTGGAAAGCGTTTCTTGACCGCCTGGCCTGTCTCACCCACGTACTGGACATCTCTGCAGCGCGCGCAGTCCACCAGGTAGATTACATTCTTGCTGTTGCAACCTACGTTCGTCCTGATGTGAATGTGCTTGCGGTTCTGACGCTGCTGAAGGTGCGGGTTTCTTCCAGATGTCGCTCGCAGAGTATGCACCTTTTCGCTGAGCATTTGTAACACCCTGGCCTACTCTGGGCTTTGGGTGTAGGTGGGCAAGAGGGCATCAGGAGTCTTCTTAAGCTGATGCTCTTCCTTTCTCCAACAATAGGGGGAAGTGGCATGGCTCGCTTCATCCGTCGGCTCTGGTGCAATGTAGGCATCAGCTCTCTCAGCCATCTAGCTATGGGAGGTGGGTGGGGTTGTGGGTAATAATAAAAGGGACTCTGTCGGCTCTCCTTTGCTGGCAGGTGTATTCGAGTGTCTGCTTGCGGGGAATGGCCGACACCTTGGTGATAGCTGCTTGGAGAAGTCTCCGTGGGTACCCCCGTCTTAGGAGCTTAGCTTCTAGTTCTTTGCTTCTTATAACTATCGGCCTAAATGTGTATTTCAGATTTGCTTGGAATCCTGCGTGCAGCTGTAAAACTGTGGCGCAGGGTAGTGAATTCTGCCTGTTTGTTTCTTTTTCTGTGTCTCTGTCCGCAATATAACGAAACCATAAATAAGGCGGACGTTTCTGAAATGTTACAATGTTGGGTGTAAAGTCCGTCTATAAAGTGATCAGCTTTGAGCAATCCGCGTGCAAACACTTATGAACTGCGGACGGAAACGTCGTTCACAACGTTCACAAACGAGTGTAAAAGAAAAGAAAGGGGAAGAGGGAGGGCCGAGACTGGAGAAGGAATTTTGATAATTATGTTCAGGGAATGCCAAAGCGCGCGTTTTCATTTTCTTGATTTCAGTATTGTATTTGAATTGTTTTGTTTTCTAACACCAGAGGTGAATTGTAAACAAGAAGGTAACTTTGTTTATCCAAAGTGTATTTCAGAAACGAACAATTGTCCTTATGTTTTTTTTTCATCTTGTTCTTTTCAGAAATGAACAATTGTCATAACTTGTATTCTTCTTCTTCTTCTTCTTCTTCCTCCTCCTTTTACAGAGAAACAACAACGTCTGCGTCATATGGTAAAACAGAAATGAAAAGAAAAGTAATGAACAAGTGATCACGAAAATGCTGTTGTACTGAACGTAATCCATATTATTAGTATTATTGTCATTATCATTATGGTCATCTCGGATTGTTAGCAGCCTTTTCAAACAAGGGAAGATCAGTGTCTGTAAATGTCTAGCTTTGTAGCATGCTAAGCGTCTGATGTAGCATGTGGCTTTTGATGCAAGTGATTCTCATACAGATACAGAAGGATTGGAGTCAGCAGCTGACACTGGATGATGCCGTGACTAATGATGTCACAGCGATGGTGATGACGACCAATAGATAATCAGTATTGTGGTGTTTTCTCTCGGTGAGAAAATAGCTGGTGTGAACTTACTGTAAGTCTTTTATTTTAAAATCAGTGAATGAAGATAATGATAACAACAGCGATGAGAACAGCAATGATGATCATCATGATGGTAATAATGAACATGTATGTAGCGCTTTATTTCGAAAGAAAAATCACATCTCACAAACTCCAGAGGTCAACTCTACACTCCCTACCCCTCTCCCCTTCGCCTTTCCTCCCAAATGTTCATACACACACACACACACACACACACACACACACACACACACACACACACACACAGAAAGAGAGAGAGCAGACTGATGAACAGTTTGGAAGTAAGACTTGATACGTGTAGGTTTTGAAGCCAGATTTCTAGTGAAGTGCAGAATTAGGGGGCACTATGTCTTATCTTGTGAGAGCTTAATAAGAAACTGGCTTATGTTATTGATTTGTACATAACCGTATTAACTTGAAGGTATACGCGCTTGTATTACCGATTTGTACAGATTCTCATTGACTTTAAGGGATATGCTCATGCTTTATCGATTTATACATATCGGCGTTGACTTGAAGATATGTGCGCGTGTATTACAGATTCACGCGTGTCAGCACTGGCTTGAAAATATGTACATTTGCATTACCGATTTACGCATATCAGCACTGACTTGAAGAATGTGCGCTTGTAATACAGATTTATGCAAATCAGCATTGGCTTGAAGATATGTTCGTATGTATTACCGATTTACACATATCAGCATTGACTTGAGAGATATGTGCTCCTGTGTTTGGGAACACAAATTGTGCTGTATATTGTTGTTGTGTTTTGATATCGATTTCATATGACCCTGCCTTTCGACGGCTTCTCTACGCAGCCATCCCAAAAGGTAATTACTCTTACATTTTCAACAATTCGAGAGACATCTTTCCTGATCTGTTCGCGTTTTCGTGAAATAAAATCGCTTGTTGAAATTAGCAACCTCTCTTTTTTCGCTTTTCCTTGGTGTTTTTGTCTACTCATCAGTTTTGTTCGTTCCATCTGCATTCCAACCCGCGGAATTCTTGACCATCGTTTTATTAAATTTGTACTGAATGAGATCTGTCTTCTGTGAAAATGCCAGTCTCACACTCCCCGTGTAGATATCGAAAACTCTTTCAAGACAAAACCTATCCTGCATGGAACTTTTGTGCCAGATTAAGAGGGTTCGCTGGCGCTGTCAGCACGAGTGAGCCTTTTTCGCCTTAAAAATGATCATAATTTGACTGTCCTGTAATCGGTTGAAATGCTTTTGTTGTTTGTCGATTTTTGCGATACTGTTGGTTTCTTTCAGAGGTTGGAATTTTTCCACTTATCTTACTGTCAGCCTTGAAAAGCTGTATGTAGACGGCTGGTTGAAAAAAAAAATGTATGGCACTTGTATGCTTCTGCTTATATTTTGAAACCGTGGTTTGTAACCCGAGTGTGAAAAATTAGTCGAGAAACCCGGCGTGCTGGGCAGAGCCAAGAGTCGGGATGTCGGTTAAGAGAATGTGTTGAAATGGTATTTTGTATATTGATCCAAGGTGGTTATTTTTTTGCCGTGGCGGGAATTTGATTCTTCTTTTCTTTCTGTGATGATGGACCTGGCATGGTCCTCCGCGGTCGGCTGGGCTACAAAGTGACAAGCATACCCACCCATGAGACCTGCCGAGCGGATCAGTCAGTGCGAGAAAACGCTCCACCAAAAAGAGAAGGAAAACGGTGTACTGTCTCGCAGTTAGATTTAGAGATGATGAATGTTCCAAAGTGGCCCAGTGGTTATCGTGTTTGGTTGCCTTGGAAGCGAAAGATTCCATGGTCCAGGTTTCGAATCTCGCATGCGTAAATGATGCCGGGGCAACCGAGGAGGTGACTGTTGGTAACATTCTGTAGGAAAATCCATCGAGATAGTTAAACCGAAATGTACGCAGTCGGGGCGTAAAGAAGGTAGATTGATGGAGCTGTCTGCTAACAACGCTATTTCTCCTGATAGAGCAGGTCAGAGGTCAAGCTGAAATCTGTTGTGACGATGAAATCATACAATGCGATGCAATTTGTTATTGTCGTTGTCTTTGTGTGTGTGTTTGTTTGATGTAGTAGGGGCTGAAGGGGGTGGGGGGAATGCAAAAGTTATTCATGTTGGAAGAGAAGGGGTTGTTTGTTTTTCAGTTGTATACGGTGTCTTCAAAAATTGTGCGTACAAAATACTGCCAAATGTGGCATCATTTATTCAAACGAGATTTTTGAATGTGTAGACATATTGTGTTAATTAGAGGGGCTGTTTCCTGATTCATAGTTCTTTGTTAAAGGAGAGTTAAACAGAAATTCCTCGAAAACTAACATGTTCTTCAGATCTGTGTTTGTTGGGTTTCATGGACCCTGACTCATTTCTGCCACTTGCCGAGCCCTCAGGTGGAGATAGAAGCCAGAAACGTGTGCCCAAGCCAGGCTGTGATAATGGGTACCTTCAGCATAGAACTGTTGCCCACACATTCCCCTCCCCTCCCCACCTTGTATGCTGGCGGTTAGGTCGTAGGATTGTGTACACTGTCCAGAGTTTGGTGTTTGTTTGTGTGTTTGTTTGTTGTGCTTTTCTCTTTATGCTTTTTAAGTCTGTGCTTCTCATTCTTTTTTTATCATAATTACATTTAATTATTGTTGATTGTCTTTTTTCCCTCAGTCTAAAGTTAACAATTCAAGCAGACGGCTGCCGTCCTCAATACGGTCTAGTTTTATTGCGACTTTAGGATGTCAACAGTTTAACACTCACGTTGCAAATTGCTGTGCCGAACGTATAAAAAAAAAGTGTAAATAGTTGTGCGTACTGTTGTGTTGTGTTGTTGTTGTATAGTCAGGCTTTTCCTTCCCCTTGGTGAGGACAGGCCTGAAGAGGCGCTGTGTGGGCAGCGGGAGTGTGATTAGGGAACTGGTCATCTTCCAGCCGGGTCAGGTCCGGAATAGTGCTCTGTCCTCGGAGTGGACCCCGCTTCTTTCTTGCCACTACTAATCAAAGACTGTTGATTGAAAACATATTAAATGGAAGATCCTTTTTCGTATATCAATGTGTGTGTCCGTGTATGTGTGTGTGTGTGTGTGTGTGTGTGTGTGTGTGTGTGTGTGTGTGTGTGTGTGTGCGCGTCCGTGCGTGCGTGCGTGTGTGTGTGCGTGTGTGTGTGTGTGTGTGTGTGTGTGTGTGTGTGTGTGTGTGTGTGTGTGTGTGTGTGTGAGAGAGAGAGAGAGAGACAGAGCATGTGTGTGTGTGTGCGCGCGCGCGTGCTTCCCGCTCCCGACCCGAACGTACGTTGAAAGTTCATATACGAATGGCGGAATTCACTTGAATGTCCCGTCGAACGTCACGCTTTGACATTGTACGTGTTGAATAAATGAATTAATGCATTTTGCCCATTACACATCGCCACTGATTTATAAAAAAAATGCGAGTGAGTGATGAGGTTGCCGAGAAAAAATAGGCGTGTGGATGAAAACAGAGACAGACAGACAGACAGGATGACATAGGCATAAATGAAGGTTAGAAGACCACTTACAGCACTTAGACGACGGTTTGTGAATTCAACCAAAGAAGCAAAGGAAACTGAACACGAAACGTCGTAATCATTTACATGGTGCTCATCAATAAGGTCAACGGGCGGGATTCAAACGCTACTTCAACAAATGCATTTGAAATACAGCAGTATTCTGTCCGCAATCATTGACATAATCGAAACATGTTTCTATTCTCAAAAGCAAAGTATTCTACTTCAGATGGTACTGCTTTCTCTTCGACTTGAGAGTGCTCGAATCTTGTCTGATGCTCATGTCGTTCTTCTCAGACTTCTTTGTACTGCTCCATCCATTGATTGATAAGTTTTTCTTTTCTTTTGGTCACTTTGAAGGCCTGATGACTTTAGGGAAGATACGAAAACTGACAGGCTATGGTCACATCTTTCGATCGTCCGGCCTTGTTAAAAACTATCTTGCAAGGGCAATTAGGTGCATGACGGAGAAAGAGGTAGGAGGACAACATCCAGGGATGGGCATCCTGACTTTTGGCGATTCCAGAAAAACGGCAGAGACAGATGAGGATGGTGGAGAATTGTCAGTTCGGGTGGTTCCTCCCAGACGTTACGATCAAGGAGCTATGATGATGATATTAACAATGAAAAGCATCAGCTGCATGAAATATCTGAACATTCGTGAAAACTGTTTTGACTTGAGAAAAGAACAAGATACAAAGCATATGCACGTACTCCCAGTTTATCTTGAATACGCGTGACTAAGATATTCCATAAAGAAGAAAAACCGTTTTGGGCCGTTATAGCTGTTAGTAACGGCTATTCTGATAACGTAAAACATTGGGCATCATCCGTGACCATAATGAACTTACCTACAAATTTTCAGAAAGATCGGCCCAGAAGTTTTGTCTGGAGCGAGTGGAACACTTTTGACCACGAACAAACACAGACAGACGGACAGACACACAGAGAGCGTTTCTTCGATCCCGTTGTAAGTACTCCCTGTTCTATAAGAACTGGGAGTACAAAAGGAAAGAAGTAGAAAAAGAAGGAAAGTGTGGAGGCAAACGAAAAAAGCGAGAGATCGTATTACCACACAGCCATAAACTTGCGAAGTAATAATTGTAAATGCATATTAGTTTGTCATCCAAGGCTTTTGTGTTCCATTGCGAGTTTGACTTTCCTTTGTGGAATCTGTACACTTTGCGTGCGTGTGTGTGTGTGTGTGTGTGTGTGTGCGCGCGCGCGCGTGCGTGTGTGTGTGTGCGCACGCTCGCGCGCGCGCGCGACAGTTTCTTTCGTGATCTGGTGACAATGTATAGTCCATCTGTAATCTCCCCCTCTCTCTCGCACACACACACGCACGCACGCACACACAAATCAAAGGGAAAAGGGGAAAGGTAAAAAAAATGTACCCCAAGATTTTTTCCCTTTTCCTTTTTAAGGGACTCATTTTAAAGATGTTTCCCTATCTTCCATTATCGACTTTGGCCCTCAGGGGTAAGCCGTCTCTCCCCTTTTTCCCCCTTCTCTCTCCCCTCTTCCCCCTTTTCCTTCACACACACACACAAACCAAAACACACACACAACACACACACAAAACCACACAAAAACACACACACAAACACACACTTGAGGGTGTGGGCCTTTAAAAAGGTTTACATTTTCCTCGCTTTGTTAAAATTACTATAATATGGAAATGCACTTACGAAGTTTTTGATTTGGACTTTTAAAAAAATTTTATAATCAGCCATGTGGGTTTTTCTTTTTTTCCTTGCGGGTTTTTTCTTCCCCCTTTCTTTTAAACCTTTTTTGCAAGAGGTCTTCCAAACTTCCATTTTAAAAGGACTCCCAATCGAGAAATCAAACATGCCGAATCCCCCTTTACCCTCATGGGAAAAGCCGTCTCTCTCTCTCTCTCCTCTCCCCTTCTCCCCTCCCCTCTCTCTCTCTCTCCCCTTTTCCTCTCGCCTCTCTCCCTCCTCCTCACTAAATCCACACCACTCTCTCTCACACACCCCACCTCACACACACACACACACACACACAAAAGAGTTTGATGTGTGGGCCCTAAAAAATTTTACATTTTTCCCGCATTTAAAAAAGAATTACCTTTTGTATCATAGGGAAAATTGCACTTACGAAGATTTAAAATTTGGACTCTACAAAATTTAAAATCACCATTTTGGGTTTTGGGTTTTTCCTTGCGGATGTCATCAAAAAAAAGACGTTTTCGAAATTTTTAGTTTTTTATATATCCTTTCTTTCCTTTTAAATTAAGAGAAACATTGCTTTCTTGTTTTCTGCATTTTGTAATTTGAAAGGGATTTCTGATACTGCTATTTTTAAAAATATTTTCTTGTAAATTGTTATGCCCCTTTAATAGGGGGCTTGATTTTTAAATGTTTAAAATTTGTCTAATCTCCCCTTTTTTTCTCTCTCTCTTTTCTCCTTTTCTCTCTTCCTCTCTCTCTCTTTCTCTCGGTGTTTTTGTGTTGTGGGTGTGTGTGTGTGTTGGTGGTGTGTTAGCGGGGGGGAATAGTGGGGAGGGGAATATGACCCAAACCCCAAAAAAAAATTTATATTTTTTTTTCACACTGTCACTTTTGAAACCCCGCATTCATGACAGCTTTTCCCTCAAAACCACACGCAATTTTTCCAAAAAACCCAAAAAGGCGCATTTACCGAATGTTTTTCTTCTCCCCCTCCCTTCAGGGAAAAAAATTTTTATTTAAAATCACATAAACCATTTTAAAACAGATTTTACACCGGATTCCCCCTCCAAAATGAGAGCAAAAAAATCTGCACACAGGGTATCTCTCCTCAAAACCGGGAAGACAAATCAATCTTTAACATGAAACTCTTTTATACTGAGAGAAAAAATTTGGGTCTTCAACCCGGTATCCCCTTTTTAAACCACGGAGAGATAAATAATCTGGGTTCCGCTTCTATAAACCCCATGGCCTTCACATTCCGTTACCCCAAAAAATCCGGCCAGGAAACATTAACTCCCGTAATCACTGAGGACCTGCCCCCCTAAAGTACAAATTTCCCTGTTTTCTAAATTCCCGTTCTCTGGGGACAATATATTTCCCCCCGAATTTTTCCTGTCCTGGAGATACGAATCTCGATTCTCTTCCTCGATTTCTTTTTGGCTTTTGGAAAGTGACGATTTTCCAATCCTCTCCCGGGGGTTTTGGGCACTTGCTGGGGCTGAATTCCCGGTGTTTCCCCACCCCATGGCCATCTTCAATCACCCAGGGGGGGAAAAGGGTTAAAGGGCAAAGGGGTTTTAAAGGGGTAAAAGGGTGAAGGGCTGAAAACCACAAATAAGGTTCTTTGAAATTAAACCGGTTCCCCCAATTAAAATTTATAAAATTCTTTCTCTTTTTTTTTAAGTTTTCCCCCCTTTTGCCCCCCCAAACTATCTATCGCTCCCGGGAAATGCCCGGGCCCAGCAAAAGGGGAACCACCGCCCGGACGGGTTCGAGTCTCTAGGCCCCCTGCGGGTTTTTTAAAACTAAATCTTTCCCCCCTTCTCCTTTGAGTGCATACTCAGTGTTCAAAAAAAAATGACCAGCCCTTCCCTTTACCAGCCCTTTTTAAACTATCACTCAGTGGCATTTTTCCCCCAATGCCCAAAATTTGTTTTTTTAATGAGCTTCCCAAAATTTATTTTGGGGACGCCCCCCTACACTATAAACCCACATAAAAATTCTTCCTTTATTGGGGCAGGGGGAAAATGATTCAATCACAAACTACACGATGGACGCCACATGCTTTGATGTGAGGCTACGTACATGACCCCCCACCCCGGAAGAAAAAATTTTTCTACAAAAATTTTTTTTTAAAGGTATACAATTTCACTTAAAACCTTTTCCCCTTAAATTTCCCCAAAATGTGTAACCATCACACATTTTTCACAAAATTTAAAAATCAACGTATAAAAATCAATCTTTCATGACCCCACCTTAAATAACATATTTCAAACTTTCGGGTCTTTCTAAAAAAAAACATTCTAATTGTTTAACCACTTTCTCAAAAAATTACATTTCACAAATTACAGGATAAAAAAAATTTTGGGGTTTTCCCAAATTCAAAGTACAAATTTTTTACTTTAAAGTTTGGGAAGCACATTTTTCCCCCTTGTCTTTTCTCACATAATATTTTTAAAAACCCCTCATAAAATGAGAATATTTCCAAGTTAAAAAAATTGTTTTCAATAAAACGTAAACAAAATAAAACATATTTTAAAACATATTTTTTTTTCCCCACATTAATTTATAGTCCGGGGAAAACACTTGCTTCCCATTTTTGACAATGAAAATTGAAAAAATTTGGTTTTTGTCCATTGCACAACCCAAAACAGGTGTATAACATTTCTAAAGAGTTATTTTCATCACACTTACATATATATTCATTTTCCCCCAAGAAAAATTAGACAAAAAATTAGTACTTGTTTTTTTCCCCATTGTTTATAAAAGAAAAAACTATGTTTAAACAAAATCAAGTAGTTTTTTTGCTTGTAAAACAATATCACTTCAATAAGCAAATTAGCATAAATACCACTTGCTTTAAATCGTCAGTAGCAAACAAGCATGTAAAAAGGGACCCGGGCCAAAGCAATTTAAAAAAACCCAAAAACGGGAAATTAGTTTTTCCCTTTTAAAACCCTTAAAATTTGTCCATGAATATTCATGCACTTGACAAAAAAATCTGCCATGACATTTTGTTTTCCAGGAAAGGGTTTTAAACCCTTTAATTGAATTCCTTTGCAAGTATATTTTTTACAAAAATAATTTCCCTCGGGAAGTGACCCCCGAATTTTTCTTCAATTTTCTGGGATGGCTCGGCATCGAAACAGTGATCTTATTTACTTTTCTGTAATCAAATGCGAAACGCACCGATCCATCATTTTTTCCACCAAAAAAACTGTGACTGAAACGGAGAGGTAAAAGGGTTCTATCACCTTTAAACCCCAGCATTACATTGATTTCTCTCTCAACCACCTTTTTTTTGCAAATAGGGGGTATGTCTGGTTCGCATGGAAATTTCAGAAGTTAACGGGGAAAATATAGGGGTTTCAATCCCATTTACTGTCCCGGGGGAAAATCCGCCCAACACACCTGAAATCTTTCAAATGTCTTTGAGTGTTCTTTTTAATTGTAGCCCAAATCTTTTGGGACGAACCACCCCTCATGGGTTTTCCCTTTTGATAACAAAAATGGGAAAGGGGGTTCAACATCATCTGCACGGGTAATTTAAACCCTTCCTTTTTTTGCTTTTTTTCAAACCTCTGACTGTCCCTTTTACGTTTTTTTTGGGAAAAATTTATCAGGATGGGGGCTTCATTTTGACCCCTTTTCTGACACGGACAAACCAAAAACTACTGGTTGAGGGAACTTTTGAAACCCCAACTTTCTTAAAACTTTGTTCACTGAAATACCTTCTCATGTTTCCCTTTTGATCTTATAATTTACGGCAGAAATTTTTCAAACCCCCTGAAAAGGCCCCTTCCAAAAATAACCCCAAAAGTTGTTATGTTCATCAGTGAGTAATACAAGGATTTTTTTTTCCCCAACGCTAAAGGAAGTCCTTTGTTTTTCTTTTCTGCAAAGACCTTGTACACATCTTTTTTCCCCAAATAAAGGACTTTTGAGCAAGCTCACATGCATCCTTCAAAAGGGATTATGCATTTCAAAAACCCGTTTTGGTAAAAAAAGTTTTTCTGTCAGGTAAAGTCCGTCTTTTTCCGGCCATTGTGTCATCAATAGATCCAAAGGGCCCCTTGGTGATGTCCGAAAAGAACCAAAGGGGGAGAATCCCGCGTTTTGTTCGGCTTTTCCCCGTTTGCAAAAAAACAAAAAACCGGGGATAAACGAATTTCCCTTCCCGGGGGGCTTGCCTTGCAAAACCCTTTTTCAACAGGGGCTTCAACGTTCCATTGAAACGTTCAACCAGGCCCTTTTGATTTGGGGGGTGATATGGTGGGTTTTAAATGGGAAAAGATGGGCCAACATTTTGGGAAAAATTTTTTCCCCGGGGGATTTAAAAGGAAATTTTTGGGGCCCCCTTTTCCCCAATTTCCAAGAATTTAGGGGCTGGAATGGCCCCACTTGGAAAAATTGTAAAGGGGGAAAGGGGAGCGGGCCCGATACTGATCAAATTTTCTTCAGTGAAATCCTTTGGACCTTGTTGCTTTTACCAAACCCAAAATCAAGAATAGCGATAAACCCGAAGAAGGGCTTGGGGAAAAGGCCAACAAATCAATAGCACCTTCCGAAATGGGAAAAGAAATGAGAGGCATTTTTGCAAAGGTGCAAAATGGGACCCGACCTTTTCTGAATGTCTTTTGCAATTCACATGAGCGGGAGTATTTTTGTAACTTTCCGGGGGACCCCCGGGCCCAAAAGGGGAAACAAGAACTCTCTTTAATGTTTTTTTGATTTCCCACAGTGACCAGCGAAAAAAAGCATCATGACCGTGGCCCCACTGGTTTTTCTAAGGGGTTTTTGGGAAACCCAAAAACCCGTCTGTTTCCTGTCCAGGTTTCAAAAACCCCGTAAAATGTTAGAGGCCAGTATGTACGTTTTTGCCGTTTGTACGCATGACAGGGGGGTTTTCACAGAAAATATTGTGTCACGTCTCGTCTTTTCCCTGCATTTCCTTTTTTAAATTTTTCCCGGGGAAAAACCCGGGGTTCCCTTTCCCGTTTTGAGAATTTTTTTCCCTTTGTAGCCTTTCCCCCGCTCTATGACTTTATCTAGTAACAAGAAAGGGGGCAAACGATCCCCAGCACCACCATGTACGTACGGGCACCTGGGAAATTTCCCAAACAAAATCCCAGGGCGGGTTTTTTAATGACACAGGGGGTAAAAAAATCCGGGGTTTTTTTCGGGGTGTCGACGAAATTTTTTGCCACGGAAAAAGTTTCAAAAACTTGCCTCCAAACGACCCACCTTTTGGACAGGTGGGGGATAATTCTTTAACACAAAATTTCCGACACCCCGCAGTGGGGCACCCAGTGTCTCGCAAAAACCCAAGCCCAATCCCTTGTGGCCCCCGTTTTTTAACCCCCATCCATCAAAAGATTGATTTTGGGGCCAAAACAAGGGCCCTTTTTCACAAAACATGGGACTAATTTGGGGTTTTTAAAACAATTTTTTGGGAAAAAGGGGAATTCCTTTTTAAATGGAACTTGCAATCCAAAAAAAAAACCCCGCATTGGGTCTGACGGAACCCCATGGGTTTTTTGGAAATTTTTGTTTTTGTCCCCGAACTGGCCCCAAAAAGGGTTTCGTTGGTTTGTTTGTCCACGACCCCGGGGGGAACTTTGCTGAGGAGGGAACGGGGCTTTCCGCGGTTTAGAAATGGTAAAAGACGAAAATCACTCGAAAACCCCGGAAAAATCCCGTCCCTTCCTAATTGTATATCCTTAGGGCCAAAAATACCCACATTTTTCCCTTTTCCCGTAACTTTTCCCCGGGCCTGATTGGGTTTGTACTTTTCGCTTTAATCAAATTGGGGAAAAATTTCCCTTTTTTTTGCCACGCCCTTTTGGGTGAGCGATACAATACTGGACCAAACCCTCTGACACTTTCCTCCCCGTTTTTTAAATTCCCTTTTTTTTAAGGAAATGGGAAACTTTTCTCACGCCTGGAAAAATTTTCCTAAGAAGGAAGGGTCTCGCAGTGATTTAAAATTTTGTTTGGTTTTTGATAAATGATTTCCTTTGATCCAAACAATGACTCTTTCGGGGTCAGAAAAAAGACGGAAACGATTCTCCTTTTTCCCGGGGGCACAGAAAGGGAAAAGTTCGTGGGAAAAAGATCAGCCCAAAAATGAAATTTCTTAGGAGTTTTTTCTTTCAAAGGGTCCCAATTTTAAAATTTTTTTTCGCTGCAATGAGTGGGACAGTGTTTTAAAACGCTAAACCCCCAATTCAACGACGCAATTTTACAATGTCCCCTTTTCCTTTCCAACCACCCAAACGTTTCGGGGACTTTCAAATCGGGGGAAAAAAAACATCAATGTCATCCGTTTTTTTTTCCCCAAAAGGGGGTAACTTTGGAATATATCCGCTTTTGGGTTACCCTCTGCGGAACCGACTGGTGGAACTGGGGGAGGTTTTTCTTTATTCCTGTATTTTTTTAATTTCAGCATCATTCTCTATTTTAACTGTCCAATTTAAAAAAGCGTTTTTTCGCTTCGCCCTTTCCCCCTTTTCTTTTTTCTTCAAATTCAATTTCCCCCTGTAATCTTTTTTTTTTCCCAATTTTAGTTTTCCCCCTGAAGTCTATTTTCTTCGTTCAGCTTCCCTCTTAAAAACTCCTTTTTTTCACTTTTTTAATTTTTTTGAAATTTTTTCTCTTTTTAGTTTTTCCCTTTTTTCACTTTTAGTTCCCTTTATTTTCTTCTCTTTTTTTCTTTGCCTGTCTGCCCTATCTTTCGTTGTTAACATAGTTATTTTTTTTTTTCCATCAAAACCCAAGGTTTTCCGGGTTTTTTAAAAATATTTAAACAAAACATCCCCAAAAAAACGTCAGATATAAACACCAAACAATCTCAAAAATGAATAAAAAAAAAGGGGATATATGATAATTTTTATGTTTTTACAAAAAACCCTAATTTTAATTTCAAATACAGAATTCAAATTTTCCGGGGGAAAAAAAAACAGCTTACTTAAAAAGGGTTGATTAAATCCAAGGGAAATTTTTTTTCCAAAAATAATTTGCAATGCTATCAATTTGGGAATTTAAAAAAAAAAATTTAAATTTTTAAAGCAAAAAATTTTCCCCTTTAAAAAAGGAAATAAAAACAATAAAGTTTTCTGAAAAAAAATTCTTTTTAAAGTTTTTTGTTCTTTAAATTTTTTGTTGTCAGTCCCTTTTTTTCTTACTTAATTTTTAAATGAAATTTTTACAAAACAAATGTACCGCCTTATAAAAAAAAATGAAAATAAATTTACAAAACAAAAGGGAAACACAAACAATTTTAAAAAAAGGGGGAAAAAAAAACAAACTAACGGGAAAAAACTTACCAAAAAAAAATGAAAAGTAGAAAAAGGGAAAAATAGAAGGGGCTTATTTAGGGGAAGGTTTTAAAAGGGGTTTTTTAAAAAAAAAGGGGTTTAAAAGGAAATGAAAGGATACACAGGGCCGGGAAAAGTTAAAAAGAAAACAAGAAAAACAAAAGAACCTCAGACAGCAAACCCTTTGGCCCCTGTCTCCCCTTAAAATGGGGACGGGAAAAAAAAATCACTGCCAATAATTTCACACAAAAAACCCGTAATAAAAACAAAATTTCTTTAAAAATCAATCAATTTTAAGGGACTTTTACCCCAAAAAAAAAAGAAAATTTTCGCACCAAAACCCAGAAAAAAAAAAAATCAAAAAATAAGATTTTATTTGGGTTTTACGGTAAAACAACTCACCACCTACACTATTTGCGTGACGGAGAAAATTTGGGTCCCCCACTCGAGGGCAAGGGGGGGGAAAAAACAAACTGAAAAAAAAGGGGAAACGAAAAAAAAATAGATATTTTTAAAGGGAAAAAAAAATTACTCCCCAACGCCATTCCCCCCTTTTAAAAGAGGAAGGGTTGGGGGTATCAGTCCTGGGAAAAGGACCAAAAAATTTTAATCCCTAGGGGGAAAGGGCAAAAAACTCCCCAACGCCCTTTCCCCCTTTCTGCCAGGGTTTGAGCAAAAATTAGGCATCGGTCCCGAGGTGGGGGAAAAGGGGCCCAAAAAAATTTCCCACCAAAAAAAAAATCTTAAAAAGGGGTAACAAAACCAAAAAAATTCTCAAACCCCCTTAAAAAAACCCCATTAAAAAAAACAAAAAAAAAAAAAAATTGAAATTTTTTACACAAAAAAAATTAAATTTTTTTCTTTTTTTTTTCCTTCCCCCAAACCCCTTTAGGGGGACAAATTTTTAAATCTTTTTTTTTTTTCCCCCAAACCCTTGGGTAAAAATTTGAAATCTTTTTTTTTTTTTTTTTTCTTTCCCCAAAACCCCCGAGGGTTTAAAAAAAAGAAATCTTTTTTTTTTTTTTTCCCGGGGGAAAAAAAAAACGGCAGCTTCGTCCTTTAAATGGAGTCGGGGGGCCCACGGGCACACTGTCATTTTGGGATACCCCTTCATGACAGCATTTACTCCATACCACACGCA
The DNA here is from genome assembly GCA_018398815.1 of Conus ventricosus. NCBI lineage: Eukaryota > Metazoa > Mollusca > Gastropoda > Neogastropoda > Conidae > Conus > Conus ventricosus. Next base: position 78,587,554 of record CM031610.1, on the reverse strand, counting down.
ATTTTTTCCAAACAACCAAAAAGGGGCACTTCCGAATTTTTTCTTCCCCCTTTTCCTTCAAAGGGGAAAAAAATTTACCCAAATAAAATCAACCCCTTTTTAAACAGATTTTACACCTGTATCCCCTCCACATGAGAGACAAATAAATCTGCACACTTTTTTCTCTCCCACAACCCAGAGCAAATCAATCTTCACACTTTTTATCTTCTTTATACTGAGAAAAAAAATAGTCCCTTTACCCCCTGTATCTCTCTTTACATGAGAGGGTTTAAAAAAACAGTTCCGCTTTATAAAGCCATGGCCTTCAAAATTTCCGGGTTTTCCAAAAAAACCGGGCCAAAGGGAACACATAACTCCCTAAACCCCTGAGGACCTCCTGCCTTTAAGTTTCAAATTCCCCCCTTTCTCAAATTCCCCCGTCTCTCTGAGACCCCAAAATTTTTTTCCCCCCCCCGGGAAATTTTCCTGTCCTGGAGAACGAAAACTCGAATTCCTTCCTCGACTTCTTCTGTCTCTTGAGAAGTGACGAGTTCCCAAATCCTTCCCTGGAGTTTTGGGACTTGCTGGGGGTGAATTCCCGGGGGGTTCCCCACACCTTTGCCATCTTCAATCACCTCACGGGGTGAAAGGTGAAGGGCGAAGGGTAAAGGGTGAAGGGTGAAGGGCTGAAACACGAATAAGGTTCGTGTAAGTAACCTGCTTCCCAATTCAACATATGAATTCTTTCTCTTTTCTTTAAGTTTTCCCCCTGTAGCTTTCCCCAACTATCTATCGCTCACCTGGTAATGACTGGTCAGCAGAGAGGACCACCGTCCTGACAGGTTCGAGTCTCTAGGCCATCTGCTGGGTTAAAACTGACTCTTTCCTCCCTTCTCCTAGTGAGTGCATACTCAGTGTTCAAAACACATGACCAGCACCTTACCTTACCAGCCCTTGTTAAACTATCACTCAGTGGTCACTTTCACCCAATGACCACATTTGTTTCTTGAATGAGTCATACTCACAATTATTTTGGGGACGCCCGCTACACTAGTCAAGCCACATGAATATTCTTCCTTTAGTTGTGGCACGGGGAAATGATTCATATCACTAACTACATGCGATGGAGCGTCACATGCCTTGATGTGAGGCTACGTCACATGACACTTGTTGTCCATGAATGCTGATTGTATCCGTAATGAACAGTTGAAAAAAGTCAATATTGTGCCCAAGAGGAACTCGCACTGGATCTGTTTCAGTATCATCTTCTCAACAGTCAACGCCGTTAACAATGGACAGATACCAAACTTTCTACATAAGGAATTTTTCGTCCTTACTGCAGAAGGTTTACAGCAAGGTTAAATGCCCGTACGCAGCGAAGGTGAAACGGCAGACGGAGATAACGGACGCGGAGTAGGTGTAAGGCACCAACCTGATGAAGTTTTATTGATACCATCAGAACAGCATCATGGTGAGAGGAGAAGGGTGTAAGGCACCAACCTGATGAAGTTTTATTGATACCATCAGAACAGCATCATGGTGAGAGGAGAAGGGTGTAAGGCACCAACCTGATGAAGTTTTATTGATACCATCAGAACAGCATCATGGTGAGAGGAGAAGGGTGTAAGGCACCAACCTGATGAAGTTTTATTGATACCATCAGAACAGCATCATGGTGAGAGGAGAAGGGTGTAAGGCACCAACCTGATGAAGTTTTATTGATACCATCAGAACAGCATCATGGTGAGAGGAGAAGGGTGTAAGGCACCAACCTGATGAAGTTTTATTGATACCATCAGAACAGCATCATGGTGAGAGGAGAAGGGTGTAAGGCACCAACCTGATGAAGTTTTATTGATACCATCAGAACAGCATCATGGTGAGAGGAGAAGGGTGTAAGCACCAACCTGATGAAGTTTTATTGATACCATCAGAACAGCATCATGGTGAGAGGAGAAGGGTGTAAGGCACCAACCTGATGAAGTTTTATTGATACCATCAGAACAGCATCATGGTGAGAGGAGAAGGGTGTAAGGCACCAACCTGATGAAGTTTTATTGATACCATCAGAACAGCATCATGGTGAGAGGAGAAGGGTGTAAGGCACCAACCTGATGAAGTTTTATTGATACCATCAGAACAGCATCATGGTGAGAGGAGTAGGGTGTAAGGCACCAACCTGATGAAGTTTTATTGATACCATCAGAACAGCATCATGGTGAGAGGAGAAGGGTGTAAGGCACCAACCTGATGAAGTTTTATTGATACCATCAGAACAGCATCATGGTGAGAGGAGAAGGGTGTAAGGCACCAACCTGATGAAGTTTTATTGATACCATCAGAACAGCATCATGGTGAGAGGAGAAGGGTGTAAGGCACCAACCTGATGAAGTTTTATTGATACCATCAGAACAGCATCATGGTGAGAGGAGAAGGGTGTAAGGCACCAACCTGATGAAGTTTTATTGATACCATCAGAACAGCATCATGGTGAGAGGAGAAGGGTGTAAGGCCCAACCTGATGAAGTTTTATTGATACCATCAGAACAGCATCATGGTGAGAGGAGAAGGGTGTAAGGCACCAACCTGATGAAGTTTTATTGATACCATCAGAACAGCATCATGGTGAGAGGAGAAGCGAACACGAAGCACCAAACTCGCAGTCCGCCGTACGATAAAATGGACATCTCGCAACTGCAACCACCACGCCACACTCACGTGACGGCACTCGTGATGGTACTTACTTCGTATAATAAATCCACACTTTTGTCTAATAAAAGGTGAGCATGAAAGACTGCACTTGCTGTTTAACGTTCACGTTTTACGTTCACCTTTCATCAGACGATGTCTGTTTTTTATTTGATAAAAATCGGTTTCATAACCAGCCTCAAGATTGTGGCGTGGTGCCAGCGGTTATCGGGAGTTGATTTTATTGTATTTTCATTCACATATCATGACTGTAGACTCCTTTTGAGAGAGAGAGAGAGAGAGAGAGAGAGAGAGAGAGAGAGAGAGAGAGAGAGAGAGAGAGAGAGAGAGAGAGAGAGAGAGATTTCTGTTCGACTATTACTAGGAGTAGTCAGAGACTGGATATAGGTGGCTAGCCTTGATTTGGCCTATGTGTTCGGTTGCGCTTCAGACGATTTGGGCATCAGTGACAATTCTCTTTCTGGAAACCTGTTCTCAAAGACACCACATTTGATCATCTTTCTGGAAATCTGATCTCAAAAGAATCTACATATCCCGAAACATATTCTCAGGGATGCTACATAGGAAGTCATTCTGTAACTCAACATGTCAATCTGTTTAGAAACTTAGTGTCGAGGACGCTACATATAAATCATTTTCAGGGACGCTATCTGTTAATCTTCCTGAAAACGTGGTCTCGGTAATTGCTACATTTTATGGATATTATGTCTGTATGAATCCTTTGGGAAACTTGGTATGAAAAATGCTGCATGAGTAATTTTCAGGAGGCAACAGAAAAGAACGAATTACTGTGCCACCAAACGAAGCACTAAACGAATTACAACACAAACAATGCATTTCGACATATTTGTCTTCCTCGGGCAAGACCAACATTCAAGACAATATAAACGAGGGACGAACAGATGGACACTTATCTCTTCGAACTGGGTCCAAAAAGGCAATGGAAGACAATACAGGTTAAAACAACAACAATAATAATATAATAATAATGAGGAGGAGGAGGATAGTGATGACGACGACGACGACGACGATGATGATGATGATGGTGAGAAGTAAAGAAAATACCTGCATTCGTGATTTCTTTTCGTTTGGCGGCGAAGTAATTTGTACTTCACTCTTATTTTTGATTTCCGCCTGCAGTCACTTCACTTTGAAACATTTCAGGAGACGTCGTTTGAAGGTTTCTGCAGATGAATAAATACTTCTACACCTGTGAATACGTTCACTGGTCCTTAAGAACGTTTCCCCTTAACGGAAATGAACACACACACACCTCAGTTGGGAAGACTCCGACCACACAGTCGAGTTTCATCCACTTAATGGATGCGTCTTGAAGAGTGTTGCTCAAATTTCCTGACCAACACTGCAGGTGTGTCTCTCGGCCTGGTTGACGCCGGGATATATTTATGAAAGAAGACGTAGAGTACAGCCCTGTCATGCAGTTTCAGACCGGAATGGAAATCCGTAGCATAATCTTCATCATCCTCATTTTCATTGATCGGCATAAAAAGTCTCAAATTCTGTGGCCCTTCATGTCCTGCTCTCATGGTGACCTCAGTTTCAATGCCTTCTCCAAGTTTGCGGCCTTGGTTTGGTTCTGGTATCGGCGAGTCCATGGGGGCTGCCGTTGGACGGACGTGGTGGCGCCCTCTAGAGGAGAGCTCATTCACGCCGGCTCTACGACTAAGCAATTATTGTCGTCAGTAGGGGGGGGGGGGGGGGGGGGGGGGGGGCTTAGTAGGTGGTGTCCTGCATATGTTGGATCAGAACAGGCGCCACTGAACACCACCGAAGTGACTTGGCAGTAGTGCAGTGTCTCCTCCGGTGGGTCACCTCTTGACGACTTAACATTGACTGCTCCCTGTGGATTGCCGGTGCCGGGGCTGCGGTGGGACTGACCGGGCTGTGGCTGTAGACGGGGTGTTGGAATGAGCGGCGTGGGTGCACTGCCACTGAGGTGGCACAGAAAATGGGACAGCAAAACTCACACACACACACACACACACACACACACACACACACACACACACACACACACACACACACACACACACACACCATCATGAACATCATGCATTGTGAGATGAAACATAAAAAGTACAAATGATAAAAAAACTTTAATCCCCAGAATGTTAATGTTCCCATAGGAAACAGTATCATATACCAACAAAATCTTTCTGACTATACGTCGGTGAATGCATCAAATCCACAGAGTGACTGATCGCGTGATACCTGTCCTCAAACCAGATACACACCTGTAAGAGTCACGCACAGGTTTTGTGGTCAGGTCCACAGGGGTTGTGACAAAGAACAAGTCTTCCTGTGAACCTTCTCACTCTGGTCCTGAAGTAAAGTGTTGCTGAAGACTCCAAAACTAACACTGAAACAATTTCCAGAACGATCTTTCAGTTTTCAAATCTGTGTTTGGAGTTCGCTGCGAACCTCGTTAAAATATGAAACTTTTATAATAATATCTCCTTTCAAAACGCAGCGCTAAGTATTTTTTCCTTTCAGCATTTTCCCGCCAACTGAATAACTCTGTCTGTCTCTGTCTCTGTCTGTCTGTCTGTCTGTCTGTCTGTCTGTCTGTCTGTCTGTCTCTCTCTCTCTCTCTCTCTCTCTCTCTCTCTCTCTCTCTCTCTCTCTCTCTCTCTCCTCTCTCTCTCTCTCTCTGTCTGTTCTGTCTGTATGTGCAGGTGATTTCGTGTTCATTATCGATGTGGGTAGATTAAGTGAAGTGCAAGTCTATGCGAAAGGAAATAAATATGTATCCTTACTGTCTGTGTTGTTTAGATTCATTTACATGCTTTATTTTCTGTTGTGCGTTATTTCTCGCAGGTATGCATAACACGTCGAGTCTGGGTTCTTTTTTCGTGTAAACGTGCATCACATTTGTTCGTTATTCGTGAATTCTGGACGCAATGCCATTGAATCATCAGAACGTCTGTTTTCAAAGAATCATCCCGCGTGGCGCCATCATTCAATTGTGACGTGTATATCATAATCATCACGGTATGTATCCCTACAATCACATATTCACAATCTTCTTGCAAGTCTGGTTTCTTGGAAGAAGTGCCTCCACAAAGACCTCGATGTAAAAAAAAATTAAAAAAAATAAAAAATCACACTCCTGCATTGTCCACAAGGACCGTGAGCCTTGTCGAAGCAAGTCTTCACAACTGTCCTCAATCGAACCGTAGCAAGTCCACGCTGAACTTTATAACAAACGTCCACATCCTCACAAGAACACCTCTCCTCCCTCCTTCCTCCAACCTTCCCCCTCCCCTTCCATCTCTGACCCCTCCCCCCCCACCCCCACCCCCAGCCTTCCCCACTCCTTCCCCGTTCCCACACACCAGATCAATCACAAGGTTGAGGTCCGGGAGCGCCAGGTCTTCTCGGCAAAGTTCCTCAGACTCTGGCGGATCTGAAGCTTGGCGGCCACGGCCGGCCTCTGCATGATCCACGACAGTTTCTCGCGCTTCTTGTGCACGGTGCGCACCTGCCGGCACAGACACTGGAACGCCTCCTCCACGCTCTCAGGGTCCTCCCTGACGGAGACCTCGCGGTACTCGCAGCCGTGTTCCGCCGCCCAGGCCGCGCAGTCGCCGCTTGTCACCCGCCGGAGGTGGATCAGGTCGCATTTGTTGGCGGCGATGGCTACCGGAAGTCGCTCGTCCTCGCGCACGCTGCGCAGGCGCGTGACGAGTTCCTGCACGTAGGCCCAGCTGGCGGCGTCGGTGAGGGAGAAGATGAGGAGGAAGCCGTCGGCCCAGGAGAGGTAGTCCTCCCGGGTTCTCTGGCGGCGTCTGAGGGGCAAGTTAATAGGGACTGGGTTCAGTTGCAGCATATAAACGCTCGCACGCACACGCACGTGTACACTCGCGCACGCACGCGCACCCGAGCGCGCACACACACACACACACAGACACACACACAGAGATGCACACACGCATGCGCGCACACACGCACACACACACACACACACACACACACACACACACACACACACACACACACACACACTTGCGCGCGCGCGCGCGCACACACATACAAATTCCGGACAGAAAAGCGCGCTCAGAGCTACATTAAGGAACAGAAAATCAAAGTCTGCACCGAAACCATTCACTCATAGCTACTAGAATCAGGGATCTGAACTACATCTAGGCGCAGGAAAATCGAACTAGCTACTCACGTGCCCCGCTGTGTCCATGATGTGCATGAGGATCTGCTTGTTGTCCACGGTGGCACTGTGGGTAAAGATCGCTTCTGAAATACATCATCATCAACATCATCAGCATGATTATCATCATTGTCATTGTCATCGTCGTCGTCATCGCCGTCGCCATCATCGTCTTCTTCACAATCAACATAATCATTTTTGTCGTCGGCCTAATCACCACCTGCGTCATCCTCGTCGTGGTCTTCATTGTCAACAGCGTCATGATCATCGACTGAAACCACCACCATCATCGTCGTCGTAACTGTCGTCGTCCCGTGATCATTAGTCAAAGCCTGTTCCTTATGAACATCATCGTCATCATATTCATCACCACCACCAGCAGTGTCGTCATCATTGTCGTTGTCTCATTGTCATCATCATCATCGTCATCATCATCATCATCATCAATATCGTCATCATCATCATCATCATCATCATCATCATCATCATCATCATCATCAACATCATCATCATCATCATCATCATCATCATCACATCATATTCATCACCACCAGCAGCAGTGTCGTCATCATTGTCGTTGTCTCATTGTCATCATCATCATCATCGTCATCATCATCATCAATATCGTCATCATCATCATCATCATCATCGTCATCATCAACTTTATCATCATCATCATCATCATAATTATTTTCGTCATTATCGTCGTCGTCGTCGACAACATTAGTCAAACCCTGGCACATACCTATCATAGGCAACAATCTTTATTATTATAAAATTTCAAATGGAGTGACTGATGGCGGCGAACGAAGTAAAATTTAGGAATAGAGTTTGTTTAGAACTTACCGCCAATGACATTGACAAACAAAGCACATGACAAGACACGATGCATTTCAACCACTTGGGTCTTCTTCAGCGAAAAAAAAATCACATTTAACATGTGGGACAGTACAAACAAAGAACGAAAAAAGAATGAAAAATGACTCATCCGTTGTTGTCCATGTGTTCGGTAGGCGGAAATGACATGGGGCCAGGGGGATTAAGGGAGAGGAAACGGGGGGGGGGGGGGGGGGGGGGGTTGCGTCGGGGGAGGTGTGTGTGTGTGATATGATGGGGTTGATATGATGGCTACATTGTGAACAGGTTTTTGATAATAGCCCCGCTGTAACATGCTAAAATCGGCCCCCACACCCGAAATTCCTCCCCCGCGGATGGAAAAAAAAGGAAAAGAAAAAAAAAAAAAAAAAGCACGTGCTCAAACTCACATATTTCTTTCTCACCCCTTTCCCTCCTTTACCCACACCCCGCTCCCCTCACCCCCACCCCACCCCCTGCCCCCCTCCAGGAGTAATCCCAGACCGATACACACAACACACACACACACACACACACACACACACACACACACACACAACACACACACACACACACCTCCTCCTTTTCCACTTTTGTTTCAAATCACTCCTCTTCTTCAAAATCTACGAAATTTCCCGGGCGACTAAACCTATATCAATCCAAGCGCGTTACTTCAGAATCTAAGCGGTGAGTGATGCTGGATTTGTGCCAGAACTCTTCCTTCAGCTCCCCGTCCTGTTCCCAAACTGTCACATAAGGAAGAAGCTTACTGCCCTCCAAACGTCCCTCGTTGTTCCTACTATCCGCAAAAAAGACAGAATTTGAAAAAGAAAAAAAAAAAAGGAAAAAAAAAGAAAAAAAAAAAAAAAAGAAAGACAAAAGATTTGATAAGCCAGTCACAACATCTTGCACACACGTAAAATCCCCACCACCAACGTTCGGAAGAGAAGGCCAGTTTGGCCGTTGGTATGGAAGACACGTTACACATAGCATGCACCTTCCCTGAAGTTGGAGTATGGCTGCCTTAATGACGGGATAAAAAAAAAATGGTCATATTACATCACTAAGAACCCTCAAATACATGATGTATTGTGGACACTAAAGAAAGAAGAAAAAGTCATGCCGCTTCTTTTCCTATTTACGCATTTCAGTTTCAAAAAGTATGGGATGAATACTTGTCTAAATAGGACCAAGACATAAAAAAAGAAAAGAATTATGTGGCTCATTGTGCCCTGCACCACTTTTTTCCTGTTGCACCCCTGCCTCGTCTCCGTGAAGATGTGGGCGGCAACGGGGCAGGTTTTAAAACATCCCCATCTTTAAGGCACGGCAAGAATCGGTCCCACCCCCCGTAACATACTTGAACACGTGATGCAAAACACTGAAGAAGCCTGCAGCTTCCATCTTTGCACTCATTCCCAATACGCGCATATCTTCTCACGTCCTACCACAGTCGTTCACCTCAATGTCTCCTATAAGATCCACCAATTATATTGTGACCATCTCCTCCTCCGTCTCCCTCCCTCAGCACGCCCCCCCCCTCCGCTGCGCACTCCTCTCCAACTACCCAATGTCGACATCTCCGGTGGCCAAGTGGTAGGCGTCGGTTCTCGGTAACCGAAGATTCCAGGGTTCGACCCCTGCCGGGGGGCAACTAATTTTTTTTGAGTGTGTAAGTTTCCCTTTTCTTCTTTTTTTCAGAAGATTTATACATTAGCAGGTTTTTTTTTAAAAAGACAATTTTTAACGGTTGAATGCTTTTTTTAAATTTATACGACTGTGATCAGAACGTCCTGGACGTTTTTTGTTCCATCAATAAGAAATAGATGTGCCCGCGGGCGCACGCGCACACGCCACACAACACACACACACACAACAACACAACACACAACACACACACCCACCAAGCACGCACGCACGCAGCACGCACGCACGCACGCACGCCGCACGCACGCATCACACCACCACAACACAAACACACACCACACACACACCACACCCACCATATTCAGAGAGAGAGAGAGAGAAAAGAAAAGAAAAAAAGAAAGAAAAAATGAAAAGACAAACAATATTAAAACACCTAAAAACACCCGTCTCTCATTGTTTGTTTTCCCATCATCTCCGTCTTAAGCAAAACAAAATGTAGTCTTTATTGGCAAAGAAATAAGAGAGGAAACAATGCCTTGATTGTGAACTACTTCGTTGTCTTTAATTCCAAGAGCAAGATGAACGGCAACTTCCTCCACTGGCTCCAGGACCCTCGTTCTGAGACTGAGCAATTCTACTCTGACTCTATGATCCTACAATCTGTCACTGCGAAAGGAGCGCTGAATTAAAAAGCAATGTGTTTCTGCAGGCAAACAGAAGGTTCCCTGTCGACACAACCACGCAGACAGCTCGGGGTGTTGGCCCCAAGAACACCCAAGTGGTGGTATTTTATTTTTTTATGTTGGCCATGTGGTATTAAAGTGAGTGGTAGTGGTTATTTAGTATGTTTTAGGCGTCGGTTTCAGGTATCGTTTAACCGAAAGATCCAGGGTTCGATCACCTTGCCGCTGGCCAGAGAAATAAGGTTTCCGCTTTTTCTTTCTTTTCTCTTTTTTTTACCCCCTCACCCCCTCCCCCCCCCCCCCCCCCCCCCCCCCCCCCCCCCCCCCCCCCCCTCCCCCCCCCCACCCCCCCCCCCCGTTTCGTTATTTTCTGTATTTGAAACCATTTTTCAAAAAAAGGATTAATATTTAGCACAAATATACTTCATACTGTCAAATCACAGCTAATGAAAGCTCCCCATCAAGTAAATGTGGCACAAGTGCGCACGCTCGCCCGCTCGCACGCACGAACGCACGCACAAACACACACACACACACACACACACCACACACACACACCACACACACACACACACACACACTCGCTCTGTCTGTTTGTCTGTCTGTCTGTATGTCTGTCTGTCGCTCTCTCTCTCTCTCCTCTCTCTCACACACCACACACACACACACCACACACACAAACACCACACACACACAAGGCGCGCGTCTATTTTTCACGGATCACTCTTTCCTTCTCTCTTCTCTTCTTTTTTTTTTTTTTTTTTTTAAATTACTAATGTTATAGTTACAATGTTTTCACGTGGAATCTCTCTTTTTGGCAGTGCCTTCTGTTGTGGCAACGGATAATGGATTAAGGGGGAAAAGAAAAAGGAAGAAAGAAAAAAGGAAGGTAGCAGGAACGGAAAAGAAGGAGGAAGGGAGAAAGTGTACCTATCTTGCTAGTACAGAGTCTACTACCATTGTTGTCTCCTTGAACCTTATTTGCCGTTCAATCACATTCTTGGTTTTTTTTTTTTTTTCGAACAGGCTTTCTTTGGCTCTTAAAACCATGCACCTTTCCGTGATTCTGTGGAATATAAAGCAAACATTCAGTTAACTGACCTTCCAAATGAGCTGTAGGTTTTATCACTTCGCAAAGGCCACATTGAAGTCAAGGAGAGAGAGAGAGAGAGAGTGAGGAGAGAGAGAGAGAGAGGCGGAGAAAGAGAGAGAGAGAAGCGAGAGAGAGAGAGGAGAGATGAGAGAGAGGGGGGGGAGGGGAGAGAGACACAAGGAGGACAGAGACGAGGAGAGGGAGAGAGAGACAGCAGGAGAAAAGGCCCCCCCCCCCCCCCCCCCCCCCCCCCCCCCCCACCCCGCCCCCCCCCCGACACCAGACAGGACAAGGAGACAGGAGGAAGAGAGAGAGAGGACAGACGGAGACAGAAGAAGAGACAGGAGAGGGTGGAGAGAGAACAGAGGAGGTGAGAGACGGGAGGAGAGCCAGGACTGACATGGGACAGACGAGAGGACAGACAGCAGGAGACAACAGACAGAGACAGAGAGACAGCAGCAGAAGTGATGGAGGACCCCGCCCAAGCAGAACAGACAGACAACCGAGACAGGAGCCCAAAGGAGGCGAGAGACAAAGGAGAACAGGGGAGACACAGAGGAGAGAACAGACAGACGACCAGACACCAGACAGACACAAGAGAGGAAGAGAGAGAGAAGAGAAGAGAGAGACAGCAAGAGACAGGAGACGTGAGACAGCAAGAGAAACAGACAAGACAGAGGGGAGAAGAGGGAAGAATGAGAGAGAGGAGAGAAGAGACAGAGACTGAGAGGACAGAGGAGAGACAAGAGAGAGACACAGAAGAAGAGAAGAGACAGACAGCAGACAGAGAACCACCAGAAGACACAGAGGAAGAGAGACAGAAGAGAGAGAGAGGACAGGCAGGGACTGAAGACTGACAGACAGTCAGAAGACATGACAGACAGACAGGACAGACAGAGGGGAAGAGAAGAAGGGAGGAGGTGACCAGGACAGCCAGAGAGACACAGACCAGGACAGATAGGACAGACAGACTGGAGACAGGTAGACAGACACAGACAGCGTGAGCTGGAGAGGGAGAAGGGAGGAGAGAGCGGACAAGACAGACAGGAGAGACGAGACAGAGCAGAGGAGACAGACGAAGTCAGACGGACGGGCACACAGACCGACAGGGACAGATATAGACAGCTCTCTCTCTCTTCTCTCTCTCTCTCTCTCTCTCTCTCTTTTCTCTCTCTCTTCTCTCTCTCTCTCTCACCCACACACACACACACACATACACACACCCCCACCACACACACAGAGAAGAGGTGAGAGAGAGTGATGAGACGAGAGATGAGAGAGAGCAAGAGACGAGAAGAGAGTAAGCAGGCGAGAGAAGGAGGAGAGAGAGAGAGATAACGTTCTCACTCAGCATACACCCATCCTTTGAAGATCACTGATTGAATTACGTGTGTCTCATTGCGGACGTACTAGTTAGGTAAACGAATGCAGCACGGAAAAGTTATCCCCATATTATTTCTTGGAATGGCTTCCGCTCTGGTTCAGTCAAGGACTAGTGTCAACCTTTTGCCTGCCAACGAAACCTTGACGGCGGCTGCCCTCGCTACCTAAATAAGTAAAATTGCCCTATTTGACGAAGCCTCGGTGGGCCAAGTGGTAGCAGGGCGTCGGTCTCGTAAACCGAAGATCAGGGTTCGACCCCCTGCGGGGCATTAGAGTTTTTTTCTTTCTTCTAAA
>CM031610.1:78559728-78572228 GCA_018398815.1 Conus ventricosus | reverse complement strand
GCATACATGCGCGCGCGTTTGTGTGTGTGAGTGTGTGTCAGTCTGTCTGTTTGTGTCTGTGTCTGTGCCAGTGTGAGTGTACATGTGCGCCCGTGCGTGCGTGCGTGCATGCGTGTGTGTGTGCGCGTATGCGCGCGCGCGCGCGCGCGCGCGTGTGTGTGTGTGTGTGTGTGTGTGTGTGTGTGTGTGTGTGTGTGTGTGTGTGGTGTGTGTGTACGTGCCTGCATACATGCGCGCGCGTTTGTGTGTGTGTGTGTGTGTGTGTGTCAGTCTGTTTGTGTCTGTGTGTCTGTGCCAGTGTGAGTGTACATGTGCGCCCGTGCGTGCATGCGTGCGTGTGTGTGTGTGTGTGTGTGTGTGTGTGTGTGTGTGTGTGTGTGTGTGTGTGTGTTGTGTGTGTGTGTGTGTGTGTGTGTGCGCGCGTATGCGTGTGTGTGTGTGTGTGTGTGTGTGTGTGTGTGTGTGTGTGTGTGTGTGTGTGTGTGTGTTTGTTGTGTGCGCGTATGTGCGTGTGCGTGTGTGTGTGTGTGTGTGTGTGTGTGTGTGTGTGTGTGTGTGTGTGTGTGTGTGTGTGTCGCGCACGCTCAAGCCGGCTCAGATGAGGGGTGATAATGTTTTGATCTATATTGTCAAAATTGGTAAGCGAGAATGATGACCTGACATGTTTAAAGCTATCTGTTTTGAAGGAGATAGGTGCCAAATGGGTACGCGTCAATGTGTGTGTGTGTGTGTGTGTGTGTGTGTGTGTGTGTGTGTGTGTGTGTGTGTGTGTGTGCGTTTAGTTTGTTTGTGTGTTTTTGTTGGGTTAGTTTGGTTTGGGTTGTATATTTGTTCACTTCTTGCTTTGGGCTTTTGTTTGTTTGTTTGTAATTTTCGCTCTTACGAAGTAACAGAACATTAACACTCGAATCTTAAATCCCAATATATGTACGTCCCGTACACACCCACAAAAGAAAACGTAAATGAGTGTACATCATGTCTTTACGTCAAGGAGCAATATACATTTTACGAGACAGGTGCTTGCTGTTTGAAGTTGAGGTGAAAAAGGCTCTCGCTGTAAACAAAACAATATAAGACGAACGAACCCATCGATGTTTTAAAAAAAAAAAATGTATATCTGTGAACGCACCTGCCATTTTACGAGGAGGACTCGACATTTATCGGCCAAAGAAAGTCCTGAAGTAGACAATGTGTGATTTTTCTCTTTGAAGGTTTGTGTTGTGAATCATGAAGACATCTTGGTCTGTATATCTAAACGGTTGTGCCCGCTTGGTGCCAGAATCTCAGACGGCAGATTGTAAAGATTGGAGGAAGAGTGATTGGATGAGGGAAAGGGTGCAACGATGTCTGGATGTTTGACGTAACTGTGAGTGGGCGTGGGTGATGTTGATTTGCGTATGTTTAAATCTAGCTGTCTTGATGAGAACGGCTGCTGAACGGATTTATCTGTCTGTCTGTCTATCTGTCTGTCTCTGTCTGTCTGGTCTGTCTGTCTGGTCTGTCTCTGTCTGTCTCTCTCTCTCTCTCTGTGTTGTGTGTGTGTGTGTGTGTGTGTGTGTGTGTGTGTGTGTGTGTGTGTGTGTGTGTGTGTGGTGTGTGTGTGTGTGTGTGTGTGGTGTGTGTGTGTGAGTGCATAAGCGCCTGTACACATGTATCACTCTGTAACTGAGATGTAATTATGAAGAGAGAGGAGGTTGGAGGAAAACAGGTGAGAGAGAGAGAGAGAAAAGGAAGGGGGTTGTGGAGAGAGGAAATGGGGAGGGAGGGAGGGGAAGGGGAGACAGTGTGGATGAAGGGGGTATGTCAAGGCACAGACTGCACATACAGACAAACACAGAGATAAGCACATAGAGATCTTAGCAAGAAAAACACGAACAGATCAAAATCCAAAGTCCCATTTTCAACCATACGCTATTTTGGTTCTCCAGGGAACTTTTAGGCAACCGCAATAAACTTTACGACCACTTCTAGTTGAAACTCAAAGCGTTCGCCATCTGTAACCTGTGTTCGTGAACATCCTACGAATGTCTACAAATACCCAAACCGAGTTTTAAACTAGCGCACAATAACGAGATAAATCTATGGTGATTTTGCCTCGCCAAAAGTGTAAATTTGTGCTGCCTTTCTCCACTTTTTCCCCACTAATCCTCTCCCATCCATCAATCATCTTGTTCCTCTTTTTTCTCTGTTGTTTTCTTGAGGTCACGTAGAGTATTGACTCACTAAAGCTCGACCGGGTGATCTTTTATGAATGGACAAATATTACTAGACCCTAAGCCATTCATTTTTCTTATGCTCATTCTAACACACTTTGCTTTTTTTTTTTTTTTTACATCTCATAACAGTTCCACTATGAGAACTGTAGATATCCTGGTTCTGATCCTGATAAGACGCAAAATCCCTCTAGAGTAAGAAAAGTTACGATGTCAAAAGTGTACATCATAAGCGTGATTTTAGAATGTTTTGATGTAACTGACTGCGTCTTGATCGCTGTGAAATGCTGTTCCCTACTGGGACTGTGACATCACGAGTCTGGATGGAGCAGTTTATCGATATGGCATGGAAAATGAGGCACGATAATGGCCATCTAACTAACTAACTGACTGACTGACTGACTGACTGATTCACTGACTGACTGACTGACTGACTGACTGACTAACTAACTAACTAACTAACTAACTAATTAACTAACGTAGTAACTAACTAACTTTCTATCTATCTGTCTATCGAACTAAGTAACCTACTAACGAGCTAACTAACTAATAAATAAAACGAAAAACAATGACCTGGATAGCTATCAACGTTCCGTGTGCAGCATGAACTTACATCCGAGGAAGAGACCACGCCACAGTCTAAAAGTCTCCGGCCCTTAGCAAAATGCTGTCGAAATATCTGTTTTGCTTGCTTTGGGATTTGACTGTCTTGTATGTAGACTGTTACAATCAGAGGAAAAACGGAGGGAGGGAGAGGGGGGGGGGGGGCAATAAATGGTGGGCGACGGTTAACGAACATGTAACGAAGAAAATGTGTTCTGGTGAGAACATGATAGTATAATACCATATGATGCGCCAGAAAGCGGAGGTTAGTGCTACTAATAAGAGAAGACCCCCACCACCATTCTTCCTAACAGCAAGATTAAAAAAAACAAAACAATGCAGCAATTAGAATGGACTAATCGTAAACCAGCAGTACCAATACATAGCCCACAGTTATAATCAACCCCGTTTCAGACCCTTTTTCATCTGGTCTTAAAGGTAGCATTTCAGCGGTCAAAATGTGTACTGTGCAATCTATTGTCTAATGTAATGTGATCAACAACAAAGCTTCGTTGTTGTTGTTGTTGTTGTTGTTGTTGTTGTTGTTGTTGTTGTTGTTGTTGTTGTTGTTGTTGTTGTCGTCGTCGTCGTACCCTGGCGAAGGGATCATCCGAACAGCCGAAGCAATTGAACAATATGGTACATATGCATCAGCTAGGGATGAGAACATTACATGTGTGACCGTTTTTTTATTATCCTGCCACGTGGGCAGCCACACTCCGACTTCGAGGGATTTTGGAGACTGATATTGTTATGCTAGGAGCTTGTCACTACTGAAGACAGTCCCTGCATAACTATGCAGAGCATGACAACAATTTGATGTTGCCTTGGTGTTCTAGCCTATGTCAATTGGTCTGACACAGCCTTAAGCCAAGGCGAGCAACAAAGCTTTGATTTCAGGAAGTACAGACACACACACACACACACACACACACACACACACACACACACACACACACACACACGCCTTTTGCCACGAACAGATCACCATACGAACAGAGCAACCTTTGTCTGTTGTATTGACCCCAGATAATCACGTGGCGTAACGTTTAACCTTTCCGCCTAAAGGGACACGACGCTGCTACTTCCGTCTAATTACCGGGAACCGAAAGAGCAGCCAACCAGATTTCTCAGTAATACTGTGTGGGTGCCAAATCCGCACTTTGACCAACCAGCATGCACTAGTAAACAAGCAGCAGCTTTGTATGTACAGACCACTGGGGAGGGGGGGGGGGGGGGGGGGGGGGAAGGAGGGGGGGGGGGGAGGAGGGGAAGTGAGGATAAGGGGGAAAGGGCAAGAAACAAATGCGCTGTTTGTTGATCCCTGTGTGGTTACGCCCCCTGTTATTTTTTTTTTTATTATTATTATTATTATTATTATTATTATTTATTATTATTATTATTATTATTATTATTAATCCCCTTTGAGGGCAATAAAGCTTCCCTTTTCAAGAGCCTTGTCTTGTCCGTCCTACTCTACGGATGCGAGACATGGAAACTGACTAAAGGAGAGGAAGAAAAGCTTGACACCTTCCAGACCAAGTGTCTAAGGAGGATTTTCAGGATCCGTTGGCAACAACATGTCTCCAATAAGACAGTTCTTGAGATGGCAGAAGCAGAAAAGACCAGCGAGGAGGTGAGGAGACGGAGGTGGAACTGGATTGGGCACATAATGAGGAAGGAGAGGAATGACGACTGTGCTGTGGCCCTTGGTTGGACACCAGAGGGTAGAAGGAAACGAGACCGACCGAAAACAACATGGCGGCGAATGGTGGAGAAGGAGAGAAACGGCGCAGGCTGGAAAACATGGAGCGTTGTACGCCATGCAGCTGCAGACCGGACACAGTGGAGGAGAGACGTCCAAGCGTTATGTGCCTCCTGGCACTGAGAGATTTAAGTCAGTTAAGTTAAGTTTGAGGGCATCTGCAATGTTCCGATACAATTACCGTTTTGTGGTTATCCCCCCTATTTATGTTGTTGTTTTGTTTTGTTTTGATTTTAGTTTCCTTCTGTACCTTTGCGTTCACACACTTTGTTCCTCTGTAGTTATCCCCTGTATCTTTGAGATTATCCTGTCTGTTCCTCTGCAGTTATCCCACCTGTGTCTTTGAGGATATCCCGTCTGTTCCTTTGTAGTTATCCCACCTGTGTCTTTGAGATTATCCTGTCTGTTCCTCTGCAGTTATCCCCCTGTGTCTTTGAGATTATCCTGTCTGTTCCTCTGCAGTTATCCCACCTGTGTCTTTGAGATTATCCCGTCTGTTCCTTTGTAGTTATCCCACCTGTGTCTTTGAGATTATCCTGTCTGTTCCTTTGTAGTGCTCTCCTTGCCTCTAAAAGTACCTCAAATGCTTTGTCGTGGTGATTCCTTATTTTTCGTTTGTGGTCATTCCCTCTGTTCTTGAATGTACCTTCTGCTCCTTTGACATTACCATCCCCCCCCCCCCCCCCCACCCCGTTCATTTGAAGTCATCCCTTATCTTCCTGGGCGAATGTACCGTGTGTCGTGATCTATTATCTCCATGTGTTATTATCTTGTCTGTTGGTTAGTGTTGACCTCCTATGTTCGTTTGTGAGTATTACTCATCTTTTTGTACGGTTATAATTTTGCTTAAAAATTTATTTTTTTTACCTCAATTACTTTTTGTGGTACTCTCTCACTCTCTCTGTCTCTGTCTCTCTTGTTTTGTGATAATCTCATCTGTTCTTTTGTAGTCGCCCACTTTGTTTCTTTGCGGTTATTCTTTCCGTTCCTTGGCGATTATCTCTTCTGTCCCCACCCCCCTTTTTTTTTACGTAATTCTGCTCTTCAGCAGTGATCCTCGCTATTCCGCCTTTGTTACTTTTGATGTTTTTCTAGTTCTTTGTCGCTGTTCCGTTGCACTTACCGCCTTTGTTGCTTTTGATTTTTTTTCTAGTTCTTTGTCGTTGACTCCTTTTGTTCTTCTGTGGTTACATTCTCCATTCCTTTGTACCTGTCTGCGCTGATTTGGGGTGGGTGTCCTTTTCTGTGCCTTTCCCGCCCTTCCCTCTTTTCTTTCAAGGCTATTCCCTGTAATCCAGTGTGGTTATGACATCTCTTCTGTTCCAATTTGGTTGCCCCCTTTTTTTCATTTGCGGTTATCCTCGGTGTGTGTTGTTTTTTTTTTTTACAGGTTATCCCATCTCTTCATTTGTTGTTGTTGTTTTCTCTTTCTGTTCCCTTCCAGTAATCTGCTCTCTCCCGACGTGTTTGTCCCCTCTGTTCCTCTGTGGTTGTTCCCTCCGTTCTGCTGTTGTTGTCTCCTCTATTCTGTTGTTGTCTCCTCTATTCTGTTGTTGTCTCTCTATTCTGTTGTTGTCTCCTCTATTCTGTTGTTGTCTCCTCTATTCTATTGTTGTCTCCTCTATTCTGTTGTTGTGCCGTCTATTCCTCTGTGTTTGTCCCCTCCGTTCCGCTGTTGTTGTGCCGTCTATTCCTCTGTGTTTGTCCCCTCCGTTCCGCTGTTGTTGTGCCGTCTATTCCTCTGTGTTTGTCCCCTCCGTTCCGCTGTTGTTGTGCCGTCTATTCCTCTGTGTTTGTCCCCTCCGTTCCGCTATTGTTGTGCCGTCTATTCCTCTGTGTTTGTCCCCTCCGTTCCGCTGTTGTTGTGCCGTCTATTCCTCTGTGTTTGTCCCTCCGTTCCGCTGTTGTTTATTCATTTACTTCTCTGTATAAATTTCCCCTCTGTTCCTTTGCCTTAACCTTCTCTTCCTCTGTGGTCGTCTCCTCTAGCTGTTCCTTTGCGTTTGTACCTTAACCTTCTCTTCCTCTGTGGTCGTCTCCTCTGTTCCTTTGCGTTTGTCCCTTTAACCTTCTCTTCCTCTGTGGTCGTCTCCTCTGTTGCTTTGCGTTTGTCCCTTTAACCTTCTCTTCCTCTGTGGTCGTCTCCTCTGTTCCTTTGCGTTTGTACCTTAACCTTCTCTTCCTCTGTGGTCGTCTCCTCTGTTCCTTTGTATACGCCCCCTCTGTTCCTCTGTGTTTGTCCCCTCTGTCATCTTGCAGTTGTTCCCCCTGTTCCGTTGCGGTTCACTGCTCTGTGCTTTTGTGTTATCCCCTCTCTGCTCCTGTGTGGTTACCCCCCCCGCTAGTCCTGTGAGGTTACCCCCTGTACTGCCTGCTGGCTATTCCCTCTATTCAATTACATGTATCCCCTCTGTTACTTTAGAGTGCCCCCCCCCCCCCCCACTCCATCTTGTTCCTTTACGGCCACCCCTCTGCTATTACTATTTGCTTATTCTAACAGTTGCTTTGTGGCATGACCCCCCATTCTGACAAGAGGAGTAGAAAATCAGAGATATTTGATCAGAGTTAAGCACACCCACTAAGACACACAAATACAAACAGAGAGAGAGAGAGAGAGAGAGAGAGAGAGAGAGGAGAGAGAGAGAGAGAGAGAGAGAGAGAGAGGAGAGAGAGAGAGAGAGAGAGAGAGAGAGGAGATAGACTCGGGAAATAAAAGGGCAATGGCCTTTCAGACTAACATCGCACAGGCCAAAGTCTTCACAGATGTGTCAGCGACATTGTCAGATCAAGCTCAGACACACGGACAGACACACTGGCTGTCAGTCTCTTCCTCCTTCATTCCTATCCTTTCCACGCACTGTCTGCCTGCATCTGACACACCAAACATCTGCTCTTCCAAACCTGTCTTGGCAGATGCTTCTCCCACCAGACGTTGGCCTCTGGAGAGAAAGGCAGAGGGTTGGCAACATGTGGTCCATAAATCTTTTGTTAAGTCTGTGAAGCTGAACTTAGAGCATGTAACCAGAGTAACAGATGTAAAGTCAACAACGTAAGGACAGTCAAACAGAAAGATATATAGGAAGACAGGCTGATAGACAGATAGATAGATAGATAGATAGATAGATAGAAGATAGATAGATAGATAGATAGATAGATAGTAGATAGATAGATAGATAGATAGATAGATAGGTGGGGAGCCATAAAGACAGACGGAAAGAAAGACAAACAGACAGTCAATTGAGAGAGAGAGAGAGAGAGAAAGAGAAGAGAGAGAGAGAGAGAAAGAGATACAGAAAGAGAGGGAGAGAGAAAGAGAGGAAGACAGAGAGAGAGAGGGAGAGAGAGAAATAGAGAGAGGAATAGAAAGAAAGAGAGGGAGAGAGAGAGAGCGAAAGAGAGAGAGAGAAGAGAGAGAGAGAGAGAGAGAGAGAGAGATAGATAGATAGATAGATAGATAGGTGGGGAGCCATAAAGACAGACGGAAAGAAAGACAAACAGACAGTCAATTGAGAGAGAAGAGAGAGAGAAAGAGAGAGAGGGAGAGAGAGAGAAAGAGATACAGAAAGAGAGGGAGAGAGAAAGAGAGAAGACAGAGAGAGAGAGAGAGAGAGAGAGAGAGAGAAATAGAGAGAGGAAGAGAAAGAAAGAGAGGGAGAGAGAGAGAGAAGACGAAAGAGAGAGAGAGAGAGAGAGAGAGGAGAGAGAGAGAGAGAGAGAGAGGAGAGAGAGAGAGAGAGAGGAGAGAGAGAGAGAGAGAGAGAGAGAGAGAGACCTACAGACTTCCTGACTAATCCGTTACCCTTCACCACAGGAAACACACAAACAATTCTCAAGCCATAAAAACACCGACCCCATGAGGGGTTCGAACGCAGGACCTTCAGTGCCACATGCAAATGCACCAACCATCCTACCACAGGACCCCTCCCTAGTCAACACTGCACCTGGTCCATGGATTTTATGGGCACTGACAGACCAGACATCTCAGGGGGTGGGGGGGTGGGGGTGGGGGATTGAGGAAGCGGTAGAAACAAGGAATTGGATTTGATGCGCACTGAGAAACAAGACCTCTTTGGATAAAAAAAAAGAAGAAAAGAAGAAAGATTATGTAGAAACAAAACAAACACAAACAAAGAAACAAACAAAGAAACAAACACAAGAAACAAACAAGGAAACAAACACAAAACAAAGAAACAAACACAAAAACAAAAGAAACGAACAAAGAAACAAACAAACAACAAACAACAAGGAAACAAACGCAAAACAAAGAAACAAACACAAAGAAAGAAACAAAGAAACAAACAAAGAAACAAAACACAAACAAAGAAACAAACGCAAACAAAGAAACAAACACAAAGAAAGAAACAAAGAAACAAACAAAGAAACAAAACACAAACAAAGAAACAAACGCAAACAAAGAAACAAACACAAAACAAAGACACAAAACAAAGACACAGAGGTCAACCGCAGAAGGGTGAATGGAGAGAGCAGGAATCGGGGGGGGGGGGGGGGGGGAAACACATTCCTGGCATGTCCCCGCCGCCATTAGCAGGTCATAAACCAGTTCCGGTTAGCGGGTTGCCCTCTTCTGATGATGCCTGGCGGCGACCTCTATGGTGCCAGACTGAGTGATGAGTCGTCTGCATGGGTCTATCTATGGTCCGGCGAACAGACCGGGGGATGCTACGTTTGTGACGTATATATTGACTACACACTGCTCCGGAACGAGAGAGGAGGTAAGAGGGTGGTGTTGTTGTTTGTACTCTCACGCTGTTCTTTCCGAGAGGGGGAGAGAGAGAGAGAAGAGAGAGAGAGAGAGAGAGAGAGAGAGAGAGAGAGAGAGAGAGAGAGAGAGAGAGAGACAGAGACAGAGACAGAGACAAACAGACAGACAGACAGATAGGCACACAGACAGACAGAGAAAGGGAGAGACAGACAGACAATTTGACACGCAGAGAGAGAGAGAGAGAGAGGCAGACAGGCAGGCAGGCAGACAGACCGAGACAGAGAGACAGAGACAGAAAGACGAGAGGGGAGAGACAGAGAGAGAGGGAGTAGGACTTAGAGACAGAGAGAAGAAGGAAGAAGAGGAGGAGGAGGAGGAGGACGAGGAAGCAAACAGGACGAACAAGACACACTCAGGGAAGAAGAAGGAGAAGGAGGAGGAGGAGGAGCGGGGAGCAAGAGGAGGAGGAGGAAAACACCTCAGCCCATTCTGCTATCCTCTGATCAGGAGCGAATTGCATCATGACAGAGGCAATGAATCCCCACCATCCCTGCATCACCATCCCTCACTCTCCTCCCCCCCTTCCCCCATCTTTCCTATCCTGTCATCTCTCTCCTCCTCCCCACCCCACCCCACCCCACTCCATTCTCCCCTCCTCTGTCCAAATCTACCCACCTCAGAACAGCACATCAACTTTTTTTTGGAGCTGGTCTTAATAACTGTGTAAACAAAAAACATGATGTTTTCACCTGTCGACAATATTGCTTCACGCACTTCGACGTTCTAAATCTGTTTCACTGTGTCACTTTCCTGGCTCGCAGCTGACGCGGATCGTACAAAACTGATAGTATTTATGATGACGACGCTATGCTTCTGGCCGACAATTATAGTGAGAAAAGGCAACCCAATGTCTCCTAGAAACATGTCAGACTCCCTCACAGATAGAAAAAGGGGAAGGAGGGGGGGGGGGGGGGGGGAGCGTTGTATATTTTTTATGTGCTAGTTCCACTCCAAGGAGTCCACATAATTATTTCGTCATTCCTGAAGACGAAAATTAGAATCGAGCGAAAAATTCTCTCTCTCTCTCTCTCTCTCTCTCTCTCTCCTCTCTCTCTCTCTCTCTCTCTCTCTCTCTCTCTGTCTTTCTGTCTGTCTGTCTGTCTGTCTCTTTCTCTCTCTCTCTCTCTCTCTCTCTCTCTCTCTCTCTTCTCTCTCTCTCTCTCTCTCTCTCTCTTGGGTTTGTCCTGTAAATAATTTTAGGTAACATATTACTGAACAGTAGTTAATTTAATGTGAACAATTGTATTATATAATTATTTCCTCTTGCGTCTTATCAAGGACAATCCTTAGCATATTTTACCCATTGTATGTACACACACACACACACACACACACACACACACACACACACACACATACACACACACACACACACACACACACACACACACCACACACACACACACACACACACACACACCACACACACACACAAATCTATCTATTCGCAACCTGCAAGAGGCACAAACATAAACAATTGAATCCAGCAGAATCTGTCTCATTCATAAAAGAGGTGCATCCAAGAAGGACGCAGTTTCTTTCTACTATCTGCAAACAGGCTTTCTAAAAATGATGTAATAAAGGGTGCGTTGTTTGGACAAAGCCAGCAGAGTGAGGAAATCGAAAGCAGCACATCTACGTTCCGAAGAGAAGAAGGTAACATGAGAGTGATCCTTACACCTGTTACTTGTTGACGAGAAAATAAGTGAATTAAATGCTCGCTCACTCTCACTCTCACTCTCTCTCTCTCTCTCTCTCTCTCTCTCTCTCTTCTCTCTCTCTCTCTCTCTTGTGCACACATACACACGCATTTCACACACACACGCACACACACACACACACACACACACACACACACACACACACACTCACACACACACACACACACACATACATGAGCGCCGTAAGGTATTTCTCTTGGCACATTAAATCAAGAAGACAGCTTCAACCAGGCGTGCAAAAGCAAAACGAAAATGTCATCACGAAAAGTTGAAGGTTCCCTCAGCCACAGGAGTTTGTTAGCGTGGAATAATATACACATTGGCCGCTTTCTGGCATGAAAACGCCCCTCTTCTTGACATGCAAACTGCACGTTTTTGACATGCAAAATGCACGTTCTTGACAGGCAAACTGCACGTTCTTGACAGGCAAACTGCACGTTCTTGACATGCAAACTGCACGTTCTTGACATGCAAAATGCACGTTCTTGACAGGCAAAATGCACGTTCTTGACAGGCAAAATGCAATTCTTGATAGGCAGAATGCACGTTCTTGACAGGCAAAATGCACGTTCTTGACAGGCAAAATGCAATTCTTGATAGGCAATACTGCACGTTTTTGACATGCAAAATGCACGTTCTTGACAGGCAAAATGCACTTTCTTGACAGGCAAAATGCACGTTCTTCACATGCAAAATGTGCGTACTTGACATGCAAAATGCACGTTCTGACATGCAAATCCGCGTTCTTGACATGCAAAATTGCACGTTCCTGACATGCAAAATGCACATTCTTGACAGGCAAAATGCACGTTTTTGACATGCAAAATGCACGTTCTTGACATGCAAAATGCACGTTCTTGACATGCAAAATGGACGTTCTTGACATGCAAAATGCACGTTCTTGACATGCAAAATGTGTGTTCTTGACAGGCAAAATGCACGTTCTTGACATGCAAATTGTGTGTTCTTGACATGCAAAATGCACGTTCTTGACATGCAAAATGCACGTTCTTGACATGCAAAATGCACGTTCTTGACAGGCAAAATGTGTGTTCTTGACATGCAAAATGCACATTCTTGACATGCAAAAATGCAAGCTCTTGACAGCGAAATGCACGTTCTTGACATGCAAAATGTGTGTTCTTGACATGCAAAATGCATGTTCTTCACATGCAAAATGTGCGTACTTGACATGCAAAATGTGCGTACTTGACATGCAAAATGCACGTTCTTGACATGCAAAATGTGCGTACTTGACATGCAAAATGCACGTTCTTGACATGCAAAATGTGCGTATTTTACATGCAAAATGCACGTTCTTGACATGCAAAATGCACGTTCCTGATAGGCAAAATGCACGTTCTTGACAGGCAAAAAGCACGTCCCTGACAGGCAAAATGCACGTTCCTGACAGG
>CM031610.1:78547228-78552228 GCA_018398815.1 Conus ventricosus | reverse complement strand
TTCAGACGTGGATCATGAGGACAGAGAGGACTTGAAGACAGGTCTTTTCAAATACAAAACTCATCGTGAAATTGATTTTCGACTATGGGCCGGAGTAGCTCAGTTGGTAGAGCGCCGGACTCGTAATCCTGAGGTCGCGGGTTCGAATCACCGCCGGGCCGTGTCGGTACAGGGGGATTTTTCCCTCGGAGTTATCATTGGTTCTGACTCCCTTTCCCATACAGTCCTTCGAATGAGACTATAAACCGAGGTTCTGTGTGTGAACGCACGCACAATATCTTGCACACACGTAAAATCACATCACCAACTTTCGGAAGAGAAGGCCAGTTTGGCCGTTGGTATGGATGACACGTTACACATAGCACGCACCCTACGTGAGAAATTGAAAGAATGAAGGAAGTAAGGATATTCAGGTAACGATATTAGACGACATTGACTGGATGACACGGGAACGACTGAATGAAGCGTCAGCTGGCAGCTCTTCAGTCGGCACTACCCAGGTAGGCAGCCCGTTGTGTAAACGAGTGTGGATTATAAAGCGCTTAGAGCTTGGTCTCTAGCCGAGAATAGGCGTTATATAAGTCTTCATTATTATTATCATTTATTATTATTTCAGTTTGTAAAACCGTTTTACCTTCATCGTGCTTTCAGCTTTATTGTGGCATACGTGAATTTCTGGCACATCAGAGACTACGCATTTTCCTTGCATCTCAGAATTCTGAATGCTTCCAGAATTGACACTGTATGATCAGTGCTGCTACATCTGTCATCTTTCCTATGTGTGATTTGTTTCATCTATTTCTTTATGAAACTATGTGGTTTGAAATGCAGTATGGATTTCTTACGTTTTGATTGAAACGATACCATTGTCATGTATCCCTATCGAATTTTGAAGATTATGTTTTGCACGCCGTCTTTAAGCCTGTTTGACTGTCATAGATTTTCACATGCTCACTTCAGGTTCTTGACGACTGGTCTGGGGGTCCGGCCTGGCACGAGGCTGGTCTCGTGAAGATCCCCCTGCTGTCTGAACGAAACGACCCTGTGGTGAACTGACTCGTTAGCAAGTCTGCTGGTTCCAGGACGTGGCTCAACGTTCGTTGCTGCTGGCATGCCCTCTGTTCTTCATTCATGGGAAGATAACCGACACCATGTCCACTGTTTGTTCGTCAGAGACAGTGTTGTCTCGAAACTTCCATCTAAAGGTCATTTCTCTTTCACAATTTTACAGAGCCTTTTTTCTTTAAAAAAAAAAAAATGCCTTGCAGACTTTGTAGGAATTCTCTTCTTCTTTTTTTCTTATTTTGTGCCACATTATCTTGAGTGGCAGACCATTGAAATTGGCCTGTTGTGTCTAACTGGTAACAAAATGTAAACTGATAATGAATGGGGCTTGGGTTATCTTTCACACAAAAATGTATGAACTGATTGCTGTAGGCCGAAGCTCTGTGGTTCTGTCAATTGTTGAAGTGTGCTTTAAAACGAGAGCCGAAAGGGAAAACCTCCACGCGCGCTTGGCCAGAAATAAAAGGAACTCCACGTACGGCTGCTGTGGGCAACAGACTCAAAAATAAAGGGAACTCCACGTAGGGTTGTTGTGGGCAACAGACTCAGAAATAAAGGGAACTCCACGTAGGGTTGTTGTGGGCAACAGACTCAAAAATAAAGGGAACTCCACGTAGGGTTGTTGTGGGCAACAGACTCAGAAATAAAGGAAACTCCACGTTGGGTTGTTGTGGGCAACAGACTCAAAAATAAAGGGAACTCCACGTAGGGTTGTTGTGGGCAAGAGACTCAGAAATAAAGGGAACTCCACATACGGCTGTTGTGGGCAACAGACTCAGAAATAAAGGGAACTCCACGTACGGCTGCTGTGGGCAACAGACTCAGAAATAAAGGGAACTCCACGTACGGCTGCTGTGGGCAACAGACTTAGCAGACATTTTCTTACAGTAGGAGCATTATGCAATGTACAAGAATATGTCTGTGTGTGTGTGTGTGTGAGAGAGAGAGAGAGAGAGAGAGAGACAGACAACAGACAGACAGACAGACAGACAGACAGACAGACAGATAGACAGACAGGCAGACTGACAGACAGACAGAGAGACAGAGATAGAGATAGAGGCAGAAAGACAGAGCTAGAGAGATCGAGAGGAAAGGGAGGGAGGGAAAGAGAGACAGATATGTACAAACATTACTCAGAAATGTGTGCGCGTGACAGATGGACAGATAGACAGGCAGGCAGACAGACACACAAACAGACAGATAGCGTCAGACAAATAGACAGACAGACAGACATGCAGACAGACAAACAGACAGGCAGACTGATAGACAGACAAGAAACAAAAACAAAGCTAAATCAGAGGCACGCAGACAGAACAAAAACATGAACAGACAGGGGCAGCAAAAAAAAAAAAAGGAAAAGCAGACACACAGGGGCGTTCTGTACAGACGAAGCCACGGCCTAAAGATGTCGATGCCATCAGTTCCTAAAGGAAAAGCGCTCTATCTATCTCCTTGGGCCCATGAGGAGTGCAGGCAATTCTGATAAAGCAGTTTAATTTGCTCACAAACTGATTCTCTCCTGGAGAGACCTTCTTCAGTTCTGCTGGCGAAATGAGTCAATCGTGTCTTTAGATGATACAATCTAGTGTCTATTTATATCTATTATAAGAAACGGGTGGAGTGAGACTTGTGCATCCTCTAATCTTTATAACCACCACCACCACCACCCCACTCCCTCCCTGCCCTACCCTGCCCTGATCCACATCGCCTCCAACACACACACACACACACACACACACACACACACACACACACACACACACACACACACACATACGCACACACAAAAGCGCGCGCCCGCACGCACGCACTCATACACGCACACAGAAACACACACACGCGCGCGCGCGCGCTACCCCCCCCCCCCCCCCCCCCACCTCACACACACACCACACACACACACACACACACACACACACACACACACACACACACACTCACACTCACACACACACACTCACACTCACACATACACACACGCACGTAGACACACATGCACGCACGAACACACACACACACACACACGCACGCACGCACGCACGCACGCACGCGCGCGCGCACGCACGCATACACACACGCGCGCGCGCGCGCGCTTCCACGCACACACACACGGGCGCACAAACACACACATACACATGTACACGCACTCGCACGCACGCACGAACACACGCACGCACACACACCACACACACACACACACACGCACGCACACACACACACACACACACACACACACACACACGCACACACACACACACACACACACACACACACACACACACACGCACACACGCACACACACACACACACACACACACACACACACACACACACACACACACACACACACACGCCACTACCATTCTTTCCTCAACTATGCGAGTCTCATCTCACCCCTCTCTTTCGCCTGTCCCCAAGACTTTCGGGATCTTCTTGTATGAATTTAACCCCAGCCTCTACATTTTCCGTCCTCTTCCTCACCCTTCTGAACTCTCTCTCTCTCTCTCTCTCTCTCTCTCTCTCTCTCTCTCTCTCTCTCTCTCCTCTCTCTCTCTCTCTCTCTCTCTCTCTCTCCAATAATTTCCCAGTCCATGTTTTTCGGTGTCAGGAGACTAAACGCAGACGAAGGTACGGTCTGAAGTACGCGCGAACTTTTCGACCTATAAACGAAAAGATGCACGCCGTTGCGGCCAGAATTTGTCGTTTTGGCGTTCCATACCAGTTCGTGGCCGAGAAATTCACATCAACCATCGGGAATGAAGAATGCCAGGACAGTAAAGTGCAGACCTGACAATTCCGGTTGAGATGGGGTGGAAAAATCATCAGCCCCCTCTGGAATGCGGAGGGGGGAGGTGGAGGGGGGAGGGGGGAGGAGGGGGACTCCCTGAAAGTGGACTGTAACTCCGCCTTTCTGGACTTCTGTGCTGGTCATTTTGTATGGGCCGCCAAATGACCCAATTACGTTTAACTGCGCGCGCATCTCTTCATTTATTGGTCGAAATGGGCGTGTGATTTTCAATTGGAATTGTCCCTGCCACTGCGCCCACACTCTCTTCCAAAGCACTGAACAATTTGGACTGGGAACTTGCTAATCAAAGAGTATTCTCTGTCTGTCTGTCTGTCTTCTGTCTGTCTGTCTGCCTGTCTGTCTGTCTGTCTGTCTGTCTGTCTCTGTCTCTGTCTCTGTCTCTGTCAGTTATGATTTTGAAATAAGCGCCAGCATTCTGACCGATACACGAAAAGATGCGCCTGCAGCTGCGCCCACATATTTTCCTTTTGAAGTCACAGACCCATTCGCGCCTGTGAAATTCACATCAACCATCGTGGAATGAACAATGCCAGGACAGTCAAATCCAGACCTGACAATTCCGGGCTGAGATAGGGTGGAAAAATCATCAGCCCCCTCTGGAATACCGGCAGGCTCTCTAAGAGCAGGTTGTATCTCTGCCTTTCTGGATTCCTAGCCGGTCATTTCGTTTCCTGCCACTCTCTTTGGTTCTGCCTTCCCCCCCCCCCCCCCCCCCCCCCCCCACTTAAGTTTACTGAAGTCCACTATTTTTCTGTGTGGCCTATTCTACAACTATCTTTATTCCAGAAAGTTGCTACGTTTGTTGCCCTTCTTCTCGTTATAATCTATAAAGAAGCCTGTTTTGTTGTTGTAATTTGGCGGTTAGGTTGTTAGACTGTCCTTACTGTCCAGAGTGGATTAACTGTCCGTTATGCTGTGTCTGTGGATTAACTGTCCGTTATGCTGTGTCTGTTCGCTTCTATGTTGTCTTTTTTATGCTCCGCCAATTTGTAGCATGATTCTAATCCATTTTCCAAACCACCTTTAAGAAAGAACAGCATGAAGGGAAATATTTACACACAACATACTAAACTATATATATTGTGGAACAAAAGAAAGAATTCAAGATTTCATTTCTTTGCGGAAA
>CM031610.1:78534728-78539728 GCA_018398815.1 Conus ventricosus | reverse complement strand
GGGCCAACATGAGGGCGTCTTGCATTGAGCCCTGATTCTTTGCAATCGACGTCGAACGGTTTGTCCAGACACTGGACCCCGTCGACCAACCACCTGGCGACATGTTTCTGCTGCTGTAAGGAATCCATTACGAAGATGAAGCTGTCGAATGTATCGATCCTGCGCTGGTGTGGTAACCGAGGTTGGCCCGTTCGGCGCCGTTCAGTGTGGAACCATTGCTGCCAAACGTTGTGATAGCCTTACAATTGTAGAGTGACTGCAGTTCAGTTGTCTGGCTGTCTCTCTCGATGACATGCCGACCATCAACATTCCAATGGCTCGCTCGCGTTCTTGCATAGACAGTCGCGGCATTGTTTTCAAACCACTTCGCCTGGTCGAATGACAACTGATACCATTTTCCAGTCGGCATGACTTAAAACTCACCATTTGAGACAAAGAAACAGATGAGCTACGTTCAGTCTCGGCCCCAGTGGCAAAAAAAGTGTTTTGGGGCGAGTTGCACGTGGGCGTCACACGAACGTTGGCAAGCGCGGAGAAACCGAGGCAGTGTGAATCTGTGTCCCTTAAAAATTGTGTTAATATACCAAATCCAATACACATTTTTTTCCAAAATGTGAAATCGGCAAATAAAAACGGTGCGTTTTAATGTTGTTCAGTATAGAAATGATAAACAATTGCTGGCATAAATGGAAATCTTTGTCAATGCACCATTCCGTAACACGTCCCCCTGAACGCGCCCCCAAAAAAAAAAAACCGGCAGGCCACGTGCCACACGCACAGAACTCACACGCCCACACACCACAATATTATAACACCGGTGGCGTGCCCAAATTGTATACCCTGAGGAGACGTTTTAGCTTGAAACAAGCTTGTAGGTTTTCAATTTTTCCATTTTAAAATCCTATTTTAAACTGGTATGTCGCTCCCTACATGGTTGAGCACTTTTAACGTTCTGAGTGGCTTTTTAACTCTGATTTTATATATATACATTTTATATATATACAGTCAAAGTAGATAAAAATCCAAAGAAGATTAATATATATATAATATTTTTAATATCGTCGGTCAACACTTCAAAAAGAATATCTCAAAAGAAGAAAAAGAAACTCGAGAAGATCTCACAGAATGTACAAGTGCAGGACATAACAGTGACCAAACGCAAATGTAGAAGATTCAAACGCAGACAGACTCTAACCAACATACAGGATAACTGCTTGAACCCAGAATCGCCTCCAAATGGGTAATAAATTTGTCAAATCATAATCTGACACCAGGACAGAATGAAGTATTAGCCTTAGGCCCCAAATCTGTCCAACCCCTCGAACGCTGGACCACAAGCAACTTAAAATAGACGTCAGGGTGGGGTGCCGAAAGTTAGACTCAGAGAGCTCTTTGCAATGAAGAAGACAGTCCTGTACCCAAATTTTATAAGAAGACGGGATACCACCACCCGTCGGAAGAGACAGAGCTCTGGATACGTACTGTGCCACCCTAGAAAACCTGACTGACACATACCGCAGTTCTGGACACCAGAGGGACAACCTGAGGCAAAATCTACGAGCAGCCCTACAACAGCTACGGCAGCTAGTCCTCAGCAGGAACATCAGAATCAGCAGAGCTGACAAAGGTGTGCTGTTGTTGTCCAGAACACCGAAAACTACATCACTGAGGCCAAAAGACTACTAAACAACCAGTTGCATTACAAGCAGCTCCCAAATGATCCTACCATCCAAATAGCAGAGATTTCAAACGAGTTGGTAGAACATCTCCACAGCGACGGCCACATTGATGACAACACCAAGCGATGGGCGCTAGTGGAGCTAAAGGCATGCAGGCCCTCATCAGTTCTACCACTTGCCAAAAATACACAAGACTCTGCAGAATCCTCCAGGTCGCCCAATCGTGTCGGGAGTAAATGGCCCAACTGAAAATCTCTCAAACTGGTTGACTTCTGGCTTCAGGATATCGTACCCACCCTCCCAAGTCACGTCAAAGACACAACTCATATGTTAAAAACGCTACGTGACTGGAATACGGCTCATGGCCTTTCAACAGTGGCACCTTGCTCGTTACCATTGATGTTGTTGGCCTCTATACGAACATCCCACATGGAGACATGGAAACCGGCATCAGGTACTTTTTACAGTCCCATCTGCAGACAAAGACCCCCCCAATTGAAAGA
This sequence comes from Conus ventricosus, assembly GCA_018398815.1. Taxonomy (NCBI): domain Eukaryota; kingdom Metazoa; phylum Mollusca; class Gastropoda; order Neogastropoda; family Conidae; genus Conus; species Conus ventricosus. The sequence continues at coordinate 78,537,546 of CM031610.1, read as the reverse complement.
GTCCTTGAAGTGGTGAGACACATTTTACAAAACAACGTGTTCCACTTTGAGGACATCATCTATAAACAAGAATTCGGGACAGCAATGGGAACCCCTATGGCCCCCACCGTGGCAAACATCTTCATGGGATGGTTAGAGACAGCCTGCTCACTCTGAGCCCCATCATCGTCGACAGCTGCTTCTGGAAACGGTTCATAGATGACATTTTTCTATTGTGGACCAAAACTCAGGAGGAACTTGATCAGTTCATTGAAATTCATCAACACTTTCCATCCCACTGTCAAGTTCACCTATCAGTCATCACCTGTCTCCATCCCTTTCCTGGACATCAACATCATCCTCAAGGAAGGCTTCCTCCATACATATCTTTTCTCAAAACCAACAGACGCCCATGCATACCTACATGCTTCCTCTTGTCATCCCAAGGTATGCAAAAACAACATACCATTCAGCCAGATGCTACGCGCTCGCAGGTTATGCTCGACAGACGAAGCCTTCACCCTTCGCTGCCAAGAGATCGCCAAGCACTTTCAACGTAGAGGGTACAGTACCTACACCATCCAGAAAGCCATGGAAAGAGTCAGCAGCATCCCACGTAATGAAACCCTCGAATACAAGCCCCAAACTCCCAAGAAGAGGTCCCGTTCATCATCACTCACAACCCTGCCAACCCCCCTCTACGTCAGTGGCTGCAACAACAGCAACCAGCTTTACATGAAAGCAACAAGATGAAACAAGCCATGCCAGAGCTCCCCATAGTAGGAGAAAGAAAACTCAAATAGTCTACGAAACATCCTGATGCCTTCCATGCTTCCTCCACAAGAACCATCCACTGACAACCCTGGAAGCCACAGATGTATTCGAAAACGCTGTGTCATCTGTAAGGAGCATGTAGTAGAGACAAGTCAGTTCACCAGTGATGTTAGTGCGAGACATTCACCATTCGCCATGAGATGTCCTGCAGCACAAGAAATGCAAGGGAGCTCAATACGTAGGAAAACACGCAACTCGCTCAAACAACGCTTCTACTTACATAGGTCACACAATCCAGAACAATACAGGCACCCACGTCACACATCATTTCAACATGCACAACCACTCACTTCAAGACATGCGTTGTATGCCAATTGAAAAACAGTACATAGACAGTGACATTCATAGAGACCTCAGGGAAAAATTCTGGATTCGTAAACTACAAACAAAGCACCCACAAGGTCTGAACACACATGACTAACTATTAGTGACACGCACCGAGTTCCCTTGCATTGATAGTGACTCAGTTGTTCCCTCTGGTACAACTAACAAAGTGAAAACCTGAGAGAGAGAGAGAGAGAGGAGAGAGAGAGAGAGAGAGAGACAGAGAGAGAGAGAGAGAGAGAGAAAGAGAGGGGGGCTGTCAGTATATTGGTGGGGGTGGGGAGTGACAAAATAATAACAACAGGATGGTGTGTTAGACTTTGCATCACTTGGTGATGACATTACTGTCATGACGTAAGTTTCCTTTTAGCATCGACCTGATGATGTCACTCCACTTTTGACGTGACTACACAGTCTGTCGTCCTTGAAAAAGAGCAGCCGCTCGAAATATTGGATTATATTTGTTACATTGCTTGTTTGCCTTTTACTTCAATTGTGTCTCTATATATATATATATATATATATATATATATATAAAATTAGTGTGGTTAAAATACCCAAAATGATTTTGATAGTGCTCGACCCCTTGGGGAGCAAAAATTTGTTAAAATAGGTTTTTAAAAATAGAATCTACAAATTTGTTTCGAGCGCGTTGCGCTGTCATCAGGATGGTTTTTGGTTTGCCCACCGCCGATGTTATATAGCGTGTGGGCTCCCGTTTGCGGTTGTTTGCACGTGCGGGTTGGCTGCACGGTTTTGGGGGGGCTTTCAGGTTCTTGTTTTGGTGTATTCACTAACAACGATTTCCATTTATGCCTGCAGTTGTTTAAATATTTCTGTTTTGGTGTTTAAAGTTGCTAAGTGTGGTTTGCATAGTATTAACCATTTTTCAGTTAAACATAGGTTGCACCTTTTTGAAACATTGCTGTATGGTGATGCTCTTTTTATGATTTTCCATGATATATTGTAGCTTGTTTTTGCGTCTTTAAGTTTCCAGATACATTTGCTCAGTTCTGTTTGGTTTTTATATTTTTCTTTATTAAATGACTGTTTGTGGTTTGCATATCTGGTTTTGAAGTGGTTTTCAGTGATCCCTAAGTATGTTTCTTTTTCTTTTACAGAAATAGTAAACAACTCCAGGCAAAAAATGGAAATCGTTGTTAGTGAATACACCCAAAACAAAACCTGAAAACAACCGCAAACGGGAGCCCACACGCTATATAACATCGGCGGTGGGCAAACCAAAAACCATCCTGATGACAGCGCAACGCTCTCGAAACAAATTTGTAGATTCTATTTTAAAAAACCTATTTTAACAATATATATATATATATATATATATATATATATATATATATATATATATATATATATATATATATATATATATACTTCCAAGTCAAAAACGCATCTCTGCCGGCCTTGTGTTTTGGAAGATAAATTGCTCCCCCTCCCTTCCCCTCCACTGAACCCGCTTTTATAAAAAAAAAAAAAAAAAATAATTAAATTTAAAAAAACATGGAAGATGATAACCGTAACCCCACCCCCACCCCCAACCCCTTCCCTCGCCTTTTCTTTTAAATTTGGAAGACGTCCCTGTATAGAGACTGCAGTGATGTTTTTTTTTTTTTAAATTAAAATGTTTCTCAGATTTGGATGCCTTCGACTCCCCGCCTACTCC
>CM031610.1:78514728-78519728 GCA_018398815.1 Conus ventricosus | reverse complement strand
TACTCTACATGAAAAGAATGTAATTTTCTTGAATATATGTTCATTCACAATGATCGACGAAATAATGATATAAACTTCGTCCAGGAATGCCGGGGTCGATTTAAGAGATGTTTCAACGACAGTACCAAAAACACCAGCAATAGTTCACATCATGCCCACAGTCACATTCACACAGGAGCGGTGAAGAAGTACGTAATGACGCCATGCACAGGAATGGACGCGTGAACGGGATTTTTTCAGTACGGGAACCAGACCTATTTTCCAGTGAATTGAATTCTGGGTAGTTCTGGGTCCTTGGATTCGAAGAAATCCACCACGTTCACGCGAAATTTTTGTCTGAGGGGAATATACTTTTCCCCTTAAAAAAATAATCGATAAATCAATCGTTTCTGCTGATTTAGTCTTCATTTAAAATCAGCATAAGCTTCTGGGACAGATCAAAGAGAAGCAGCAGCGTGGCTTCACACTGAGAGGCAGTCCAGCGCCGTTGTTTCCTTGGCGTCTGGATCGGTGCTATAGGTCTTCAGTGAGAGACCTCAGCACGTCCTGGACATCACTGATGCCAAAGGTCTTCATGATAGACCTTCAGCACGTCCTGGACATCAGTGCCAAAGGTCTTCAGTGATAGACCTTCAGCACGTCCTGGACAGTCCAAAGGTCTTCAGCGATAGACCTTCAGCACGTCCTGGATATCAGTGCCAAAGGTTTTTCAGTGAGAGACCTTCAGCACGTCCTGGACGAGCTGTTTTGTTGGGCCCATCCTGTGAACGCTTGCATCCTGCAAGTGCACCATAGAGTATCCTCTTACAGGACGTACAGAGCAAAGATCAGATGGCACGGAGAGGACAGCGGGGAGAATGGAGTGGGCGATGACTGTGCCGACGTCCTGCCAGGCAACAAGCACCCTCAGCAAACAGCAGCACTGGCGGACTAAACTTGCTGCACAGACTTCAGTCATCGACGCCCCCTTTGCGATCAACAAGGTCGTCATCTCACTGCTGCTGTAGCCCCCCCCCCCCCCCCCCCCCCCCCAAACCCAAACCTGGTGAATTGCAAACAGTGAGAGAACGGGGAAAAGTTGAGTTGGGGAGGGGGGGGGGGGGGTCTGTGCTGGTAGAGGTGGAGTGTTTGGTGATGCAGATGTGATTGGGGGTGGGGGGGGGGTGTTAAGAAAAGGTGGAAGCTAGTGGGGGGGGGGAGTCAAGGGATGAGAAGGTGGACGGACGAGAAGGGGGGAGGGAAGGGATGTGATAGGATGAACGATTTTTTGCTACTGTTTCCAACCTGTGGCTCTCTATGTGTGGAGGAGCCAGAGAGAGAGAGAAAGAGAGAGAGAGAGAGAGAGAGAGAGAGAGAGAGAGAGAGAGAGACAGACAGACAGACAGACAGACAGAGAGAGACAGACAGAGAGAGAGAGAGACAGATAAACAGACAGACAGACAGAGACAGAGAGGAGAGAGAGACAGAGACAGAGTGAGGAGAGAGAGAGTATGTGTGTGAGTGTGCACCACCTTTGCTTGTACATATGTATCCCTTCAGGTGCGTATGCACACACACACACACACCACACACACCACACACACATACAGAGAGAGAGAGAGAGAGAAAGCAAGAGAGGAGGAAGGGAAGGACACAGACACAGACACACACACACACACACACACACACACACACACACACACACACAAACACACACACACACACACACACACACACACACACACACACACACACACACACACAACACGTGCATGTACGCGCATGCATACAAATTCTCTCTCCCCCCCCCTCTCTCTCTCTCTCTCTCTCTCTCTCTCTCCTCCCCCCCCCCCCCCCCCCCCCCCCCCCCGCCCCCCGGCTACTTCTAAAAGGAATTACTCTTTAATGGTTTTCGTCTACCAGAAACCCTGTTTGCGTATTTACTGCTGTATTGTGAATACTATCGGTTTTTTTTTAGAATTATTTAGTATCTGTTTTCTGTTATATAAGTCATGTTATTTTGAATACACTCCAGATTGGGCGATGGTCTTATACTATAATTCTTTTTTTTTTTCTTTTTTTTTTTGGCTGTCCCAGCCTTTGCGCCACCTCAGAGGCAGTGCACCCACGCCGCTCATTCCGACACTCCGTTCACAGCCACACCCCGAATCATTCCCGCCGCAGCCCCGACACCAGCAATCCACAGGGAGCAGTCAATGTCAAGTCGTCAAGAGCAACCCACCGGAGGAGACACTGCACTGCTGCCGAGTCACTTCAGTGGTGTTCAGTGGCGCCTGTTCTGATCTAACATACGCAGGACACCACCTACTAAGCCCCCTACTGACGACAATAATTGCTTAGTCGCGGAGCCGGCGTGAGTGAGCTCTCCCTCCGGAGGGCGCCACCACGTCCGTCCAACGACAGCCCCCATGGACCCGCCGATACCGGTGACCCCGACGGAAGCAAACCAAGGCCACAGACGTGGAGAGGACATCGAAATTGAGGTCACCATGAGAGCAGGGCATGAAGGGCCACAGAACTTCAGACATTTTTTTTTAATGCTGATCAATGGGAATGAGGATGATTAAGATGATGCTACGGATTTCCATTTCGGTCTGAGACTACATGACAGGGCTGTACTCTACGCTTCCTTTCATAATATATCCTGGCGTCAACCAGGCCCGAGAGATACAGGCACCTGCAGTGTTGGTCATGAAATTTGAGCAACACTCTCAGAAACGCATCCATTAAGTGGATGAAACTCGACTGTGTGGTCCCAGTCTTCCCAACTGAGTCCGCAGCAAACTCAACTCTGGGTAGGAGCCGGTCGGAGCAGAAAAATCCCACATGACTCTGATGGGATTCGAACCCACGACCTCCCAGCCGGGAGTCCGCGACGCTAACCACTTCGCCACGGCGGCTGGTTATACTATAATTTCATTTCATTCCTCTCTCTGTCTCTCTGTAATACACTCCTTCAGATCAGGCGAAGATCTTTTTGTATAAAAGATTTCATTTCATTCCACTGTCTCTCTCTCTCTCTCTCTCTCTCTCTCTCTCTCTCTCTCTCTCCTCTCTCTCTCTCTCTCTCTCTCATGTACCGACAGCAAAGCGAAACAAAATCATAATAACATATCATTGACAGGAATACAAAATCCTGTTCTCCATACCAAGGAGTCTGTCCGCAAATAAACGACATGTGTTAGTCTAACACGTTTAACTGACGTTTATTCGGATATTTTGAAGTGTGCATGATACCATATAATACTTTATTAACAAAACAAGTACCACATGCATTTTTTCTCATAAACTGCTCAGCCACATTGGACATTTGATCATAAACAAACAAAATAATGACCGCTTATATCTGCGACTTGTGCAGTTAATTCGTTCCTCCACACACCAGTCAATTGCCACACCATCACCACAGTGACATACAGACAGGGGGTGCGATAAAAACCGTGATGACGTCTAGTACGTGTGTAGAAGTGTGAACAAGATTTCTTCGTTCCCGGGAACTGGTAAATGTATCAGTGAATGGAATCTGACATAAACCAGCTCTCAGGATTTGAAGGAATCCAGACTGTTCACACACACATTTTTTGTCAAAGGGGAGCAAACCGGCCGGTTCCCCTTCAGAAACACCAGTAACCAAAACGTCTGTTTCTTACTAGCTCGCTGTTTGTGTTAAATAGATGTGCGACTTTTTACTAAGGATAAATTGAAACAATTGCAAAACATGCCATTTGGCTCTTGTTTATGATAATTGATGATTTTTTTTTCATTAAAAAGAACAAACTATGGATGCATGGACAGGCCAGGAGAGCCAGGTAATAAGGGCGGGGTCATCCGTTTGTGCGCACGCCCCTTGGAAGACAGACAGGGTAGAAGATTGTGCATGCAGTGACAGGAATTGCTGATGACCGACACATTTATTCAGTTACAACACAGAGAGAGACGGAGACGTGGGCACAAATCTGCCTGGGCACATCGACACACTTTCAACAATGACCTAGTCGCTTTCACGGGCTGCTGCAGCAGCACAAACCGAACAAACAAGAGAAGGACGGGGAAGAAGATGAAGACAGAAAGCAAAAGAAGTGGACGTTACGTAACGTCCCATTACATACTGAGCACATCATCAGGCGTTATCATCCTCTGGTTATTTTGCAGAACAGGCGCGTTGCACACAGTCATGGTACAAATCCATGATTTGGCTTTTTGTAGACAACTACACCGTACACACGGAAGATGCATCCCCTAGGAAGCCTCACATTCATGACGAAGTCGCAAATAGCCAATCAGATTCTAAGACAGACAGCTGTTAAGGGTCAGTCAGGTGGAATTTGTTGTAGAATCTTTGAAGTGACCACGGACGGATGTGTACATGATAACACGTTTATTAACTTCTAATGAATTCAGTTTTCTGATTATGGTCAATGAGTATGCCATAACCATGTTTTCACATAGGTACACACAATAACAGGTTCATGAACACGAAATAGAGGAAACAAGTTTATAATGATTTTGTGGTAAATGATTACACCTTAAGTTGCCTTACATGTGCGAGCTAGCAAATCTATTACCTTCTAAAATGAATAGTATTTAATTTGGCATGATTATGGTCAATGAATACACTAAACGTATGATTCAAAGCTGAAACAGGATTCTAGATCATGTGTCTTCGAAAGTCTTTTTGTATAAAGATTTAATTCCTCTCTCTGTTTCTCTGTCTGTCTGTCTCTCTGTCTGTCCTGTTGGTCTGTTCTGTCTGTCTGTCTCTCTCTTCTCTCTCTCTCTCTCTCTCTCTCTCTCTCTCTCTCTCTCTCTCTCTTCTCTCTCTTTCTCTCTCTCTCTCTCTCTCTCCCTCTCTCACTCTCTCTCTGTTGGTCTGTCCTCTCTCTCTCTCTCTCACTCTCTCTCTCCCTCTCTCTCTCTCTCTCTCTCTCTCTCTCTCTCTGTAAGGTCTGTCTCTCTCTCTCTCTCTCTCTCTCTCTCTCTCTCTCTCTCCCTCCCTCTCT